>OY856413.1:794302555-794902555 GCA_963693085.1 Alisma plantago-aquatica | reverse complement strand
AGGTTAAATTAGTTGTTTCTTTTCAACTTGAATATATGTCATTGTTTTCAGTTGATTGCTATGTCTTTGCATTGTCTCTCGTACTGACTGGGAGTTGTGTGGTGAGATTATGGATTCCGGCTCTTCCATTGATCGTGTATGGCACTAATTTTGACTCTATTATGATAAGTTGGATTTGAGGTGGTACAGCTCAAATCCTTAGGGAAAATAAAAGACGTAATAAAGTCGTGTAGTATATTTTCTAAGGGTTAAACATGACTCACATTGGATGTCCCTATTCCTTTTTATTGTACATATTTCTTGAAATATAATGTGGTCAGAGAAATCAATTATTATGCATGTTCTTCATATTCCTTCTTAAAATATAAGATGTCCTAATGCTCAATTGTAGATGCTTGATTTGCATTGACAATGGTAACTATTTTATTCATATCATTTATCTGAATCTTCTCAACCGAATGTTATGATTATCTACCTATTTCAGTTTCTCTGTGCTTATAATAGTTGCTGGCTGAGAGTTATATCTCTCATTGGGATGTTTGGTCTTACCCTGTGGGTTCCCTCATCATTTAGGTGGCCGTGCATGATGAGGTAGATATTGTGTGGTTGAGGCTGAGTAGTAAGAGAAGTTGTAGATATGAAAGGTTTGACGTGTTTCTCGTGTTATGTAGTAGAGTCCTATGTGTCATCCCCACACTCTCGAGTCCTTGGGGAGATTTTTGTTGTTATGCATATCTCCATGAGTATTGGTAGTAGGCCATGGTTGTATAGACATGGTTCGTATATATATGTGACAGTTTGGTGGCATGTTAGTCACTGAACAATAATATGTGTATATCTTTTGGTATGAGGTATCTAATACAAATGACACATGTGTGGACTTAGATGTAATAAGTTCTGGATTTTGTGCTTATGTGAAATCCATTTTAATTTCCTATGTTTTCTGGTAACCTGGTTGATTAGTATTACTTCCACATATTGTTTTGAGTAATCTTGTTTTGTGCGGATATGGGTGTCACATTTTCATACATTGGATATCATGCATCAAGAACAATTGAAATATAACCAAACACAAGACATACTTTACATTCACATTCTCAAAAGTTTACAAAAAGGAAAACTAACTACATTTAATGGCATGTTTCAAAGACCTAAACATAAACAACTATATTTTAAAAACATGAAACTAAACTGAGGTGGATAATGGAACCCCATCATGGCACTCCCAATCTTTCATTAGATCCTCAATGTTCTTAGATGGATGTACTAATCCTCCTGTGCTCTTCAACTATAGACATCTCATCCCCAACAATGCCTTGGAAAATAATAATCAATAAGTAGCATGATTGTTCTATATATGTGAAATATTGGAATATGAAAATGATTGTACATTATTCTTAAACATGATGAATGAAAGCTAGCATAAAAACTGAAAGAAAACTTGAGTATGAATATATTATCTTTCTTTAAGCTTACTTCTTAACTTTTTATGTAACTTATGTTGGAGACCTGTGCTTTGGTACCTGGGTCTCATGATGTGCATTCTAACATGGGTCATCTTATTTAAATTATCTTGCACTAAGGGGATGTGCCTCATGACCTGCACTAAGGACTTGGGTCATGTCTCTATAGTTATCCAACACTAAGGCCTAGGTCTAACTCCATAATTTAATTCCAACTTAATTCTTCTCTTAACTTAAATCTTATTGCATGAAATAACTTGAAACATGACTACTTAACACAATTACTTAAAGACTAAAGTAAATCGGCATGATTATATGAAAATAGTTTATTTTATCTTGAGTTAATATCGTCCCTCTCTAGAATGCTCCACGGTGCTCATAAGGCTGGTTAAGGCTGACATAAGGTCAGTTAGGGCTTATATAAGGCCGATGAAGGATCACATAATGCTCCCACATAGATCATAAGGCAGGTTAAGGCTCACTTAAACATGATTTTGAGGACTACATCAACCTAACATGATATCTTAATTTTAAACATGATTTTCATTATTTCTTAACTCATTTAACATGATTATTATTACCTCTTGAATTATTAGCATGACAATGATACATAATATTTGCTTTGAAATCATACACTTGAACACAATATGAAATGTAACTTTTTAGAATGAACATAATTTTCCATAAGATATAAATCATGAATATCACACATAAACAAGATAGACACGTGAGCATGCTAAAAATAATAAATATTAATATACTCATGGGCATGGACCACTTGCCTTTATCATAAGGAATAATGCATCTATAGTTCTTTTGATATTAACCCTTAATCAACATGCAATAATCACATAAGGTTTCTCAATTAGGATCTCTAACCATAAAAAGCTAAGTTTATAACTTCATGAAAACCAACCCAAAACAGGTCATAAAACCTAGACCATTAGCTAGGTCTCAAAAAATTGATCAAAACCTATATATGCCTGACCAAATCTGAGCTATAAATCAGTTTCTATAATTTTTTGAAGATCAAATTTGAATTAACCAATCAGGGTCGATATAAATCAAATATAAGGATTTCTAGAATCGGATAAAAGAAAACTAGAAGGACTAATTTTCCCATGATACCATTTTCCAACTATTGGCATAACAGGATAACTTAGTCAAAACTTAATTCAAACCAAGGTACGCCTGTGCCGAGGATGCATGACTGACTGTCCTAAATCGCGCGTCCTAAAATTGGAGGCGTATTTGAGGTAGTCGAGCCTTCACATTTATAACCCGAATCCTTCTAGGCCCCCGCAACTTTGTTTACGGGGTCGAAGTAGTCATACGGGGTCGAACACAGGGACAAGGTGGGTCGTGTTGACTACTCTGAATCGACACTCTACACTCCGGTGGGTATAAAGAGATATTAAAGTTCCCCGAAGGGGAACAACAAGCTGTCACGATTAAATCAAAGAAAACTATCTGCAACTAGAGTTACAAGAAAGATTAAGATTTTGTCATTTAGCAGTTTTTTAGAATTTTCATGCAACAGAAATTAGAAAGATAAACTGCAGTTTAAGGCGTAATGCAAGGGATAAGACTTTAGTAAGACAAGCGGTAGTAGTAACACCCTGCACCGCTCCTCTCAGAGCGGGTGCCTCTAACCAAGCTTCAACACCCCTCTCGAGGTTGCTGGGCTCAAGTTAGAGTGGAATGATACTAAAACAACTCCGTTCCGGGCACTCTCATACTCCAGAACCGGACCAAACACTAGAGCCACAACCCAACTCTCGAAGTAGTTGCGACGGGAAAGACGATTCGGTAGCTAAGCGAAACGTGATCCAAAACATGCAAGCTAGAGTTCAGATATCCAACACAGCAGTTACCCAATCATAAGGCACCAAGCATTAAACAAATAGTAATTAAGCATTTCTATTTCTATAAGCAATAAGGGTCTTAATACAATGCATAAGCTAAGAATTTAAATAACAGAATTAAAGATAGATGTCTCCTTCTTGATGTAGAAGAACGACAGATTATTGTAGCTCTCCTGTCCGATACCAGTCAGGAGCCGAGCCCGATACGGCAGTGTCAGGCGGCACCCCCTCTCGGGCAGCGCCGACTGACGACTGACGGTATCGCTCAAGGACCCTGGCCGATACGCTCATGTCGGGCGGCACACCCTCTCGGGCGGCACGCACGACGGGCATAGCGTATCGGGTTCGATATCGTGTCGGGCAAAGAGTTACGAGTCTACTGTCGGGCACTCGTGTCGCTCATCTTCGCTGGCCGATATCGGCCCGCAGTGTCGCCCGGGACAACACTAAGTGAACCATCCCTTCCCTCTCGGGATGAGGGAAAGCTCACCTAGTGTCGCCCGGCACAAGCACTGGGGCGCGACACTCTTGCTCTCACAGCTACCTTCGAAGGTGGCTCTCGAACTGTCTTGTCCGAATTCTCCAACTCTCCGACTAGTCTGACGACCACCCCTCTGACCCGTCTGGCGACCACCTCTCCGACCTGTCTTTTCGTCTTCCTGTAGCTGCTATTTATACCGGCGGTTGAAGGAGTTATGGTGCTGGAAACGCCACGTAGCTCCCTTATACTCCGGTCGATGGATGTGGACGGCCGATACAGGTATGTCTCGGTGCGAGGTGCTGGCTATCGGTCACGTGGCTGGCGGCACGACTGCCGGTGGGTGGCTGTGTCGCCCGACGAGTTTGGTCGTCGATGTGGCTTTGGCTCCCTGTCGGGTAGACGGTATGTCGGCCGACACGTCCTTCTTGCGCAACGCCCTTCTCCGCCGATCACTCTCGTGTCGCCCAGCCCCTGTCGGGCTGGGTTGTATCAGGCGTCAGGAAGGTCGAGACGGGCTTAGACTTATTGTGGGCCGGAATCGGCCTTATTGCACAAAAACGAGGAAAACTCTGTAGAAGGAAAAATTGGAATAAGAGCGTTGCTTGGCCAATTATTGCGAAAATGCTAAGAAAATAGAGCAAAATAGCAGAAAAGGGTAGTTTTGATAACAGAATAAAAGGCAAAAAAATGTCACAAAAATTGGTGTTATCAACTCCCCCAAACTTAGCTTTTTGATTGTCCTCAATCAATATTTAAACTAAACTTTGTGTTGCTTCTTCTTGCACAGAAAAACTTTAAGGCTAAAGGGTAGCACAAGATTTGCGATGTCTTGGAGGTAATGCTGTCTTAATGCGAACAAAAGACCTTTCCCTACTTGCCTTATTATTTAAGTAAAATTTTTCTTCTCCACAGCTTCAGCGAGACTTTGGTGTATGATTCCGAAGTTAGCTTCCACACCAAACAGCTTTATTTTTGGGGCAAAAAGTTGTGTATAGGGTAGGCTAAAGCTTTTTGGGTTTTTCTTCTTGTTTCCCATCAGTCCATCCAGGGAAGGGTCCGTTAACGGGCAAGTGGTCCCTGCAGTCCAAGCCAGTTGGCTTTAGAGCAGTGATTTCACATCCTACGTACCACTGCCCCAGATCTACCATGCCTAAAGATGGGTACTTTTGGAAAACAAGTGTGTATATATATTTTTTTTCTTTTCTTTTATTGGGCACAACTCTCATGCTTTTATTCACGCTCATAAGGCTTCTTTCTCTTTTTGGGATTTTTGCTGGGTAAGGGAAAACAAAAGAGATTTTTGCTGTTTGGGCAGCTTTTTCCTTCTCCATACTCATCTCTTAGCTGTTTGCGAGATTATTATTTTTCGAAAATTTTTGGATGGCAAGGCACAATCTTTTGTTTGCTTGAGACAGCATTATCAGAAAGATATGACAGAACTTGTAACTCGTTAAATATACAGAAAGTAAACTTTGCAAGAAGTCACAACAAGTTTTTATTATTATTACAGCAACTTTGTACATATATAAGTATAGGGAATCATAGGCAACAATTTTAAAAGTTTTCAAAATTTTTAACAAGAAGGAAAAAGGTTGTGTAAGAAGTTATATGTACACAAAAAGGGTTATATGTTATATGTACACTAAAAAAAAGGTTATATGTACACTAATTGAAATGGATAGGATGAGGGGATCAAAGGAGAAAATTTTTGTACCTCCCTCACTAGTACATGGTACCCCCCAAACTTACTCCACACTCTGTCCCTGAGTTGTGAAGTAGATGAGGTAAGGAAATGTTAATCAGTGAGGGTTAGATGATCAGCGCGCCTGGGCTAGATAAGAGCTCCCACACATATTCTCCTCTTTTGCTGTGATAGTCGATGTGGAGGAGCTGATCAGGCGTTGCCTCGTTTGCCATCCATTCCAGGACGAAGACGCTGCAGTCGTTGGATAGTTGAATTTGCTGCGGGTTGCGGTGGCAGAACTGGAGTTCATGCCAGCTTCTTGCTTGCATTCCCAGGAATGGTTGTATCAGCGCTGCTATATCGATATAGTACTTTCGTACTAATCGTTCGAGAGATGTCAGCGCTGTCGATGTACAAGGCACTGGATGGTCTTTGTTGCTGTCCGAGCTGTTGTAGAAAATCCCTGCTCGTTGTTGGGTGTACACCGTTAAGAGCGTCCAGTGGTTGTTGTGCAGGATTGGAAGGAGAATGGTGTCCGGGACTCTGCATTCCAACTCTGCTAGGAAAGCTTCCTTCGCCCCTTGCTCATCGGCTAGGCAAATGTCATTGAACAGCATTGGATCAGCTATGCATGCGTGTTCAGACTTGTTTCGTAGTATCTGGATGTAGGCAACCACCACAGATAACGCCAGGCATCCTCCCTCTTTTACCATGTCCCTTAAGTCGTCAATCGGGACTATGACATCGCCTGCCGAGTAGGCTACGTCTGCAAGGTTGGAGTCAGCCAACTTCATGTGGATTTCATTGACCTGTTCCTGCGTGAGGGTAGCGCATGAGAAACGGTCGAAGTTGTGGATTGACTCCTCCTTGTTTAGGGGTGAGGATTGTTCGTCGTGTCTGAAAACTTGTCACAAGATGTTTATCTATTTGCCTGCCCCACAGACGTTCGTTTCTGCTTCTGCTTCTTTTTCAGGAGGGCTACTGTGTTGAGATGACTCTTCTTCTTGTTCACTATCCAGCAGCTCTTCTGGTATCCCCACGTCTCGGAAGTAGCGCTTGTCCTTTATCAGCAGCAATGCATATTTGCTTCTGAGACTGTAGAAGTTATTATTCTGGAGTTGCTTGAAGTATCTGAAGATATGTATCATCTCCATGGCTCTGAGGACTATGAATGCGCTATTTCCACTTCCCTCCTCTTCTTGGACTGGGAAGTCCCTTAGTGAGTAGAAATTCCAGACGCCGCTGTGGCGCTGGACTCCATACTTGATGACCTGGTGGAGACGTAGTGGCAGCAGTCTTAGCTTTACGTCCTTTGGGTGTAGGAACGTACTTCCTGTGTGCGGGACCTCTTTGCTGCAGTAGCAGTGCAGTTGGACATCATGATTTTGGAGGTCGGCAATGCACATGAACCAGTTGTTTCTATGTTTGTAAGGGGCCAGCACCAGTTTCGGATTGTGCACTTCAATGTAATCCAACATACTTTCTACCTGCGTAGAATTGTACAACCCCATCATTAGTCTTCTTGCTAGGGTCGGGGTGGCAGCGTAAGATGTATGTTGGCCTTTCTTCTTGTCGGTGCTTTCTATAATGGCCCCTTGTAGTACTCTGAACAACCTCTTCCCGACGACGGCCTTGGTGCGGAAGATGTTTCTCAGAGTTCCCCGCTGCATTGAGAAATAACTGTCGCTCCAGAGTATCTCTTCCTTGTCGGCTTGCGATCTCAGGACCATGTTGAGTAGGTTCTGGTCTCTGATCGTTAGATACCCTATGACCCTTCTGTCAAAGTCAGTCATTTCGAAGGAGGGTATCTCTGTCGGTGCGGAGAAATCGGTGAGGTCAGCCCTTGAACTCCTTCCTCTGGGGAGGTGTCTTTCGTTTGCAGTGCAGATGTCCCCCCCTTCTCCCTTGGATTCATCAGAAGAGCCCTCCCCGACGTTGATATCTTCGTCGTTATCCTCAGCTTCGTCAAAGGGGGCTGAGGGAGCGGCCTCATTCAGGTCAAAAGGGCTTCCTTGTCTGGTTGGAGCTTCATAGCCTTGCCCTTGTGATGAATTTCCTCCGGGTGCTGATGAAGATCTGCCGGAGGAGGAGGTGGATGATGATGATCCTGACGATGCTCTTGACGACGAGGATTGAGAGCCCGGACCAGGAGGCAACGGCGATCTTCTCGGCCGCCTTGGGCGTGGATGGTCGTCCTCCCTGTTCAGCCTCCCCTCGATCTCGCTAAGGCACTGCAGAACTTGTTGTAGCGTGGCATTCACTGCCTCTAGCCGGCCAGGTAGGCTGGCCAAAGCCAGCAGCTCTCGTTCCTGGCTATCCAGCCTTTGTTCGAAAAATGACAACTTGCGGGTTAGGGAAAGAAATGTAGTAGAATGGTGTTCTGTTACCTCCCGCAAGAAATCGAGTTCTTGTCCGAGCATCATTCCAAGCGAAGGAGGGTTTTCCGCTTGTCTCCCCTTCGACCTCGAAATGCTCCTCCCGCGCGATGGTCTGCCCGATGAGGCAGAACCTACTTCTATCGTCCGCGCGGCGGATGCTTCTGAGCGAGGTGTCGGTGCTGTCCCGCCCTCTTATTGTATCGGAGAAGACCGTGTTGTGGGGGACGGATGTTGCCCCATATCGACGTTGTCGACGATCTCCTCAATAACTGCTACAGGTGACTTTGGTGGTGGTGTCAGCGTCACCTGTGCTCGTTCGAGCTCCCTTTGTAGGATGTCGGCGAATAGCTCATCGCTGACATCCGGTTGTACTTCATCATTCGCCCCTAAGGGCGCAGCAAAAACTACGGGAACTGCAGCTGTCTCTCTCGCTGCAGTTCCAGTCCTTGTCTCGGCGACCTCCACGATCGCCGGTTCTTCTCTTGCCACCAATGGCCTTGTTGTTGTGGCTGTCGTTGGTGGCTCTGAGGCAGTGAGCCGCTCGACAGGAGCTGTTGAAGATACGTCCTGCCGAGTACCCAGCGGGATGGGCCCTCTGGTGATTCCCCATTCTTGGCTTCTTGGGGGTGGAGCGCAGCTTGCGCCTGCTACCACAGCCCCGATCTCGGCTGTGGTGAAGACTAGCTTTTCTGTGTCGTAGGCGGCGCATCAAGGAAGCGGGAGAAGGATCTTCGTCCTTGCGAACTTGTAGAAGTAACTCCGCCCCTCCTTCTTTATTATACCCGACCTCATGAGGTACTTGAGGTCGATCAACTCGTCCCCTCTTGTTCTTGAGAGGCTGCGCAGCTCGCGCGGGTATCCCAATCCCACCGCGACTAGGTTCACGATGCCACCCATGCAATATTCCTTGGTGGCATCCTTTATTGGGTGCACCATGTTCAGCAAGAAACACCCCAGGTTGATAGTCTGGCCCTCCATCATGTGCCACATGACGTGGAGTTCCTCGGAGTAAATGTTGCTGGACTCGTTCTTGCTGAAGAGGAGGCACGCCACCAGCTTGTGCATTATCCTCCAGAAGCATGAGTGCACTGCCGCCACCTTGCTCCCGGGTTTGAAAGACAACTCCCCGGTTAGCTTTTCTCAGATATCTACGGGGTTGAACCCATTTTCTTCGGTGATCCTTGCACCATTATCTAGTCTCTCTCTCTCCTCTTCGCTGGAGGAGAAAATCTGGTTGAGCAGCTTCTCTGAAATGACGTGCTCTGCATTGTAAAGCCGCCCCTGGAGTTTGTCTGCTCCGCCATACTTTCTGGCTTCAGCAGGTGTATTCTTTACTCGGTGAAGGGACGACATGAACTCCTTCATGAGCTCGGTGTAGGAGGTGGATAGGCTGAAGTAGATTTGCCTCAGACCTTCTACCGTAAGTACGTCCTCCAGTCTCTCGAAGATGCCCAACTACATGAAGGATGACTGGTGGCCGAACCAGCTCGACCTGTAGAGCTTGGCTCCTAGATCAGCATATCTGCGGCCGTGCTCCTCATCTCTTGGCACGAACCTTCCCGGCGTGTGATCCAGGGGTTCTGCTGTTGGAGCAGGTGCTGCAGCTGGAGTGGCCGCTTCTTCTGTCCTCACCCTCTTTCCAGATGTTGAGGGTCCAGCTGCTTCAGGGTTCGAGCGCTTTTGCCCGACCGTTGCCACCCCTGCCTCTGGCTCGGTGACAACCCTCCTGCCTTGCTCGTCAACGAGCCTAACAGTTATCTTTGTGCGTGCCATCCCTATCATCAATCAAACAAATGCTATTTTGTTATCAACAGGAAAATTAATAAGGGGAAAGACACCCCGACACGACTGTATCGGGCCTTGAGACAAGATCAGGTAAAGCTTGCCCGATACAACTGTGTCGGACGATACGGTTAAAAGAAACTGAGCGCCCGACAGGGTCTTGAAAGAGCGCTGCCCGATACAAGAATAAACGGGCGATACAGCAGTCGCGGGAGAAGCGTGTCGCGCGATAATAGTATCGGGCGACAAGAAAATCAACGTTAAATCCTCGCTCGATACATCGTGTGTGATAAAGGTCCGTATCGGGTATGCTCGGGCGATAGGGCTGTCGCGCGATACCTTTGTTTTCCCTAAGGTTTTGCGCGTCACGGGATCGGGGGAGGTCTCTGCGTGACACGGGAGCGGAGAGCAAGAAAAGTACTGCGCGATACGGTAGCTGAAAAAGGTAAAGTCCAGGAGCGTGACACGGTAAAGTTTTTGCCTTATATATAGCGGTCGGACGTCGCGGTAAAACCATTCCCTCCCGAGACGGGCGCAATCTGTATGTCGGTTGGTGTGCCGCCCGATCTGGTCTAGGAAAAAAGGTTACTAGACCAGACTCTGCCCGACCGATACAAGATCTTTTGGGACAAAAATCCGAGGTAAAACCCACTTAAAGAAAGAGGCGACAGGCGGGTAAAACATCATTGGCCTAAGGCTAAACCCGGCCTCAGATGGTATTACCCATCCTGGCAAATAAAACTAAAGCGGTGGCCCTTAAAACAAAAAGAGTCAGCACACGTGCGCATGCACTGACTCAGGCCTTATTACAGTCCATAATGTTTGTAATGTCTGTTTTGCCGAAAAGTAAATAACGTCCTATACTAGGGAAATAAAAGCACGGGCTGCCTCCCGAGGAGCACTGCGTTTTCCGTCTTCAACTAGACGTCTTTGGCTTCTCTGTCATACTTTATCACTTTGCTGGTTTAGTGTTGGATGGGATCCTCCCCGAAGGATTCTTCACAATCTCGGCGAGCTGTGCGAGCTACTGATCGATTTGTCGCTAATGTGTTTGCATATCTGCCAATTGGACTTGCAGTGAGTTCAAGACTCCCGAATTTGACAGCGCGCTTTGTGCTAACTGGTTATTGACACTATCTTGCTTCTTGACAAAGTTAAACAGCTAGCCGATCACCTCAGATTGGCTTGGCCTCTTCTCCTATTCACGGGATGGGCCTTGGTATTTTCCTGCTACTTAGAAATTGCCTTTTTCCGGTTGGAACTAGCTATTCTTGTTATACTGCCCAGATCCCCCTCTCTTCTCAAAATGTTGCACTGGCCTGGCTGAGGTGTGCAGCTGATGCGAGTTTTCGGCTACGTCCTTGTTGCCATAATTAAAACCAAGGTGGTCTGGTCTCTTGAAGTTCATATAGGATACATTCTCGGTCCTTTCTTCTTCCGAGTCAGAGTCGCTGTCGGTGCCGGGTTTGGTGTGGACTCAAGAGAGGTTCCTTCCCCTACCTTCTTCGCCTGCCCTCTATCGGATCTATCGTAGTCAACATCGGCCTTCAGCTCAGCCATGTTCCTAATGATCTTTTCGGACTTGCTTGGCTTTTTCCCTAAGAAGTCACTTCCTGCTGCCGCATTCAGCGATACCCTTTCATCGGGAGTTAGCCCATTGTAGAAGGTGGAGACCAGGAAGCCCTTCTTGAAATTGTGGTGAGGGCAGTCCCTCTGATATTCCAGATATCGTTCCCAGGCGTCGTCGAGGTTTTCATTTGGCTTTTGTGTGAAAGACGTGATTTTTAACTTGTTTCTCATCGTCTTCTCAGTGGGGTAGAACTTGTTTACAAATGCGTCACCCAGTTCTCCCCATCCATTCAGTGCTTGGTGGGGTAGCCCAAGGTACCATGATAGAGCCTTATCCTCCAAAGAGAAGATGAAACCCTTACAGTAAATGACCTCTTGGGGAACCCCTCGCATCTTTATGGTGTCGCAGATATTCTTGAAAGCATCAAGGTGATGGTAAGGGTTGTCACTCTTAGAACTCCCCCTGAAGCTTTTATTTTGAATCATGGAGATCACAGATGGCTTGAGTTCAAAGTTTGTCGCATTGAACCTTGGGATGATAACGGGGCACCTCGATCTATTGGCCTTTGTAGAAGCCAATTCTCTCATAGTTTTCTCTTCTTCCTCCGAGTCGTCACTGTTGCTGGCGTCTCGGCATCGCTCCCGGTTATCATGATTCCTCCTGTGTCTCCGACGACGTCTATGATGATGATGCTCTTCCTCATGCCCTGGTGATTCTGGATCTTCTTGCCACTCATTATCACTATACCGGTCGTTGTCTTCCGGTGGAGGTGAAACTGGCCTCCTTCCTTGGCTTTCATTTCCAGAAGGTGGCTCTACACGAGGAGGCATGGTTGACAGACTCGGTGTTCAGTAGATCATAGTACCTAAAAACCGCATACAAATCATGTTTAGAAAATTATAATTGGGGTAAAGAATAATGCTTAAAGTAAAAGAAAAGGAAAAAGAAAAAAAAAGGAAAAGAGGTGCTGTCAAGCCTATTTCTAAGCTTGAGGCACGGGAGTGTAGTTAGTGGTTTCGGATTTGTCAACAGTGCCATTTGCCTTGTCCCCGGCAATGGCGCCAGAAAGTTGACCGGCCTAAATCGCGCGTCCTAAAATTGGAGGCGTATTTGAGGTAGTCGAGCCTTCACATTTATAACCCGAATCCTTCTAGGCCCCCGCAACTTTGTTTATGGGGTCGAAGTAGTCATACGGGGTCGAACACAGGAACAAGGTGGGTCGTGTTGACTACTCTGAATTGACACTCTACACTCTGGTGGGTATAAAGAGATATTAAAGTTCCCCGAAGGGGAACAACAAGGTGTCACGATTAAATCAAAGAAAACTATCTCCAACTGGAGTTACAAGAAAGATTAAGATTTTGTCATTTAGCAGTTTTTTGGAAATTTCATGCAACAGAAATTAGAAAGATAAACTGTAGTTTAAGGCGTAATGCAAGGGATAAGACTTTAGTAAGACAAGAGGTAGCAGTAACACCCTGCACCCCTCCTCTTAGAGCGGGTGCCTCTAACCAAGCTTCAACACCCCTCTCGAGGTTACTGGGCTCAAGTTAGAGTGGAATGATACTAAAACAACTCCGTTCCGGGCACTCTCGTACTCCAGAACCGGACCAAACACTAGAGCCACAACCCAACTCTCGAAGTAGTTGTGACGGGAAAGACGATTCGGTAGCTAAGAAAAATGCGATCCAAAACATGCAAGCTAGAGTTCGGATATCCAACACAGCAGTTACCCAATCATAAGGCACCAAGCATTAAACAAATAGCAATTAAGCATTTCTATTTCAATAAGCAATAAGGGTCTTAATACAATGCATAAGCTAAGAATTTAAATAACAGAATTAAAGATAGATGTCGCCTTCTTAATGTAGAAGAACGACAGACTACTCTAGCTCTCCTGCCCGATACCGGTCAGGAGCCGAGCCCGATATGGCAGTTTCGGGCGGCACCCCCTCTCGGGCAGCGCCGACTGACGACTGACAGTATCGCTCAAGGACCCTGGCCGATACGCTCATGTCGGGCGGCGCACCCTCTCGGGCGGCACGCTCGACGGGCAGAGCCTATCGGGTTCGATATCGTGTCGGGCAAGGAGTTACGAGTCTACTGTCGGGCACTCGTGTCACTCATCTTCGCTGGACGATATCGGCCCGCAGTGTCACCCGGGACAACACTAAGTGAACCATCCCTTCCCTCTCGGGATGAGGGAAAGCTCACCTAGTGTCGCCCGGCACAAGCACTGGGGCGCGACACTCTTGCTCTCACAGCTACCTTTGAAGGTGGCTCTCAAACTGTCTTGTCCGAATTCTCCAACTCTCCGACTAGTCTGACGACCACCCCTCCGACCCGTCTGACGACCACCTCTCCGACCAGTCTTTTCGGCTTCCTGTAGCTGCTATTTATACCGGCGGTTGAAGGAGTTATGGTGCTGGAAATGCCACGTAGCTCCCTTATACGCCGGTCGATGGATGTGGACGGCCGATACAGGTATGTCTCGGTGCGAGGTGCTGGCTATCGGTCACGTGGCTGGCGGCACGCCTGCCGGTGGGTGGCTGTGTCGCCCGACGAGTTTGGTCATCGATGCGGCTTTGGCTCCCTGTTGGGTAGACGGTATGTCGGCCGACACGTCCTTCTTGTGCAACGCCCTTCACCGCCGATCACTCTCGTGTCGCCCAGCCCCTGTCGGGCTGGGTTGTATCGGGCGTCAGGAAGGTCGAGACGGGCTTAGACTTATTGTGGGCCGGAATCGGCCTTATTGCACAAAAACGAGGAAAACTCTGTAGAAGATAGGAAAAATTGGAATAAGAGCGTTGCTTGGCCAATTATTGCGAAAATGCTAATAAAATAGAGGAAAATAGCAGAAAAGGGTAGTTTTGATAACAGAATAAAAGGCAAAAAAATGTCACAAAAATTGGTGTTATCAATGAAAAAAGTTCCCATTTTACCCTAGTTTTGCGTGACAAATCAAAACATAACCTTAGGGTAGGCGGGAAAATGCAACACCTAGGATCTTCTTCACCAAACCATTGCGTCAAGCAGTTCCCTAAAGCTTCTAAACTCCAATCAAAACACAATGATTCAGATTTAAATTGCAAGACCAACCTTTTCAAAGTATTCTCTAGATTGCGTCAGATTTGAAGACCATTTCAAGATGTTCTTTGGAGAAGTGGAGCTCCTGGTTCATACTACCCCCATGGTTGTAGGAGATAAGGTAGTGAAAATTGTGAATACGACATGTAGTTTTCCCCCAAGGGGAAGGACACCTCTGAGTTGATCTAGTGGAGCTAGGGGAATCATTTCCATTACAAAACAGCCACAAAATCCCTAAAATCGACCTTCGTGGAAGCGGAGAATAGAGGCCTAAAGCACAATTTTAGAAAAAGAAGATATGGTGATAGAATTGAAACAGATAATGAAGGTAGCTTTAATGTGTTCTAGTGAATCTTGAGGAAACATTAATGCATGATAGACATAGTTAAGGTGGTCGGGTGTGATCTGCCATCTCTAGATTGAATCGTGTAGACAATGAATACTTTGAAAAGAATGAATTGGAGGTGGGGGATCTTACTAGGAAGTTAATTTGACTGAGGAGGTCAGATCTATTGGGCTGAGCTCACCATCATTGAGGAAGGAGACTTGATCTATGGTGGATCCTTGTCTATAATGAACCTAAATTGATGATGGAGAAGTGTCGCAGGCTCAATGAGGATTCTTTCTAGGTCACTGGAAGGTGTTGCTGTGTAGTGTGGTAGTGTAGAGGGTTGGCTGCTTCGAATGGCCTTTGAGGTGGGTTTGGGTGTTTATGCTACAAGTGGATCTAGGGCTCGAGTAAGTTGTCATTAGACTCGTTAGGATTTTAGGAATCCAATGGTGGAAAGAAACTGGGATATTGTCGAGTGTGGAGGGAGAGGAGATCCATAAAAGTTGTCACGGGTTGTTTCCTCATCAACACACATTTAGCGTGAAGGTGGAGACGCAGTCACCTTCACTCAATCACAATCTAACGACTGTCAAATAACCAAAAATAAAAGCTTGTAGTGTGTGACACATCTAACCTAGGAACAAATTGGTAGACTTTGGTACATTTAGTTTAATCAACTATATTGTTTAGGTACCTAGGTCAATACTCACTTAAATGACCACTCTTTCTTTCAAACACTAATATACATAGCTATAATTACTCAAACCTAATAAAATTTGGCATGCTACCTAATTCCACAATGAGGAATCCAAATATTCATTAAATTTTTTGATATGAACAAGGGAATCATATAACTTCCATCATTAGGTATTTACGGTACTTAATGCAAGAATAATCATTGGAGAAGAGTTACATCTCCAAAAATTGATTGAAACCCCAAAGTATTGTTATATACTCATATCAAAATTCAAGGGACATTTTGTTCACATATGTGGGGTAAATTTTCATTTATATCTTATATGGTAATAATTACATAATTAGGACTAGGTTTTGCATACTATTGCATTAAGATGTTATTGATGCTTAAATAATCATGTATTAGACTTATTCTAGGGTTTTATATCGTTAGAAGAAATTATATATGTAACTTAACATATATGGTCACATTGATTCTAAACTGAAATTCTAGGATGTGACAATTCTATCCACCTTAAAGAAATTTTGTCCTCAAAATTTGTATGCACTAACACAGTGCTACCCACCTAAGGGTTTCACATATATCTCCAATGACACCTTAATCTGGTCATGAAGACTCATAATTCTTCTCTTACATGCTTATAATATGGCATTAACATTGACAACTAAATCAACCTTGTAAATATTTACTAAACTAAGACATGTATATTTTGCTAATGAAGCTAGAAAACTACACAATACCTTCACCATGAACCATGGAAAAGGTGTTCACATACCCTTACACTTAGCAAAATATAATTACTCTGAGTTAATTAAGATGAGTTCTCCTCATAACCTTGCACTAAAATGCTCATTGCTCCATAGAGCTCATTTACTTTGGAGAATCACTTGATCAACATTATTTTCTTAAAAGTACTCTTGTTAATATTCTTAATTCTCATGACTTATTGATAAATGTATTTAACATCTTACCTTAGCATAAATAATGTCTTTCAATAACTAATGTATTACATTTAGGTGACTATCTAATTTAGTACTTTTGAATTACCTATTTTTGTGATATCCCTAGATATGTGTTGATCAGGCACATACCCAATGATGTGAGACATTATCATGATACTTTTCACAACCTAATATTGCACATGTCCCATACCACATGCACTAATAAGCAATAAAGATACACACAATAAGTCTTTATGCTCATGGCATACCCTGTACACTTCTCAATTAGTTGGCCAAACTATTGAGAAATCAGAGGACATGTCATATGTGAAGGACAACACACAAGATCTAAACAAGATGGATATTTATTCCTAGTACTTATTATGAATGAGAAAACCTCATGTCTTCGTTTCCTGATCAAGGTTTCTACCTTTTAACATCCCTCATATAAGGATGTCTAGTCTAATCATTTGGCTCCATTTCTTCAATCTTAGATTCATAAATATATATGAGGCTAGTGGATCTAAGGGATGTCTAACTAATTGAGAAACATGAGATTGCCTGGTGGCCAATTATTATTTTTCTCTGATACCAAGTTGTAAGACCCCAAATTTTCACACATGCACATGAGTGGAAGCATCAATTACTAACTCATAATATTGATTGGATGTTACATACATTGAATATCATGGATCAAGAACAATTGAAATATAACCATCACATGACATACTTTTCATTCTCATTCTCAAACGTTTACAAAAAGAAAAATGACTACATCTTATGACATGTTTCAAACATATAAACATAAACAATTATATTTTAAAACATGAAACTAAACTGAGGTGCATAATGGAACCCCACCAGGGCACTCCCAATCTTTCATTAGATCCTCCATGTTTTTTTCCTGATGTGTTAATCCTCCTTTTCTCTTCGCCTACGGACATCTCTCCCCAACCATGCATAGGAAAATGATGATCAGTAAGTGGCATGAGTATTCTATATATATGAAATATTGGAATATGAAAACGAATGCACATTATTCTTAAACATGATGCATGAAATCTAGCATAAAAACTAAAAGAAAACTTGAGCATGAATATATGATATTTCCTTAAGCTTAGCTCTTAACTTTATACATAACTTATGTCACAGACCTGTACTCTAGTACCTGGATCTCATGACCAACACTTTGTCATGGGTCATATTATCTGAATCAACCTATACTAAGGTTGCGTTTGGTACACCGTTGCAGCAAGTCTAGTTGCCACGGGTAAATTAACCAATGGTATGTTAATTTTGTATTAGATAACTATTGTTTGTAACAACAAAAAATTAACCTGATGGTAAGGTGTCCTTTGTATAGTACACAAGTAAGTAATCTTTCTGTATTTGTACAAAGTCTATTATGCCCTGATCATAAATATTGTTGCATGTATCATAGAATCTGTTAGAGGGGTTATATAGGAAACTTGCATCTGCAGTAAATAAATCAGTTTCCTACCGCAAAGATTTGGAGTGGCACGTTAACTAGTGATTTTTCCATAAACTAAGCCATGCGGAAGCTTATATGTCTTTCTAACGGTCTAACAAACATTAGCTAATAGACCGTATGTAGATTATTTATCGTGTCGCAAGCTTGCCGACTGAACAAGCACAGCCTAAGGGCTTGACCCCATGACCTGCACAAAGGGTCTGGCTCATGTCTCTTGAGTTGACCTGCACTAAGGCCTAGGTCTAACTCCATAATCTTATGCCAACTTAATTCTTATCTTAACTTTAATCTTATTGCATGAAAATAACTTGAAACACGAGTACTTAACATGATTACTTGAAGATTTAAGAAAATCAACATGATTATATGAAAAATGGGTTTTTATCTTGAGTTAATATAGTCCCACTCCCTAATGCACCATAGTGCACATAAGGCCGGTTAAGGCTCACATAGTTCTCCCGCAGAGCTCATAAGGCCAGATAAGACTCACTTAAACATGATTGAGAGGAATATAGTAACCTAACATGATTTCATAGGCGCGTGATTCACCAAACAAAACATGATTTCTTAATCTTATAATTGGTTTCCATAATTTCTTTATTCATTAAACATGATTATTACTGTCTCTTGATTCATTAGAATGGTAGTGATACATAATATTTCCTTTGAAATCATAAACATGAAAACAATATAAAATGTGATTTCTTAGAATGAACATAATTTTCTATAAGATATAAATCATGAATATCTCTCTTAAACATCATAGACATGTGAGCATTCTAATAATAATAAATATTAAATACTCATGGGCATGGACCACTTACTTTTATCACAAGGAATAAGGCATCTACAGTTCTTCTTGTATTAACCTTAATCTACTTTTAATAATCACATATGGTTTCCTAATTAGGATATCTAACCCTAATTAATCTAACTCTATAACTTCGTGAAAGCCAACCCAAAATAGGTCCTAAAACCTAGACCATTAGCTAGGTCTTGAAAAATTGATCAAAATCCATATGTGGTTTGACCCTATTTGATCTATAAATCAATTTCTATGACATATTGAAGATTAGACTTAAATTAGCCAATCATGATTGGTATAAATCCAATAAAAGGATTTACAGAATCAGATAAAAGAAAACTAGAAAGACTAATTTACCCATGATACCATTTTCAAACTATTGGGTGTGATAGGATAACTTAGTCAAACTTAATTCAAACCAAGGAACGACTATACCAAGAATGCATGAAACAAATATCTATTTTACCCTAGTATTATATGATACATCAAAACATATCCCAGGGTAGGCAGGTAAATGTAGCACCTAGGATCTTCTCTGCTAAACCATGGCATCAAGCAGTTCCTTGGAGCTTCCAAACCCTAGTCAAAACATGACGATTCAGATCCATGTCACAAGATTAACCTTCTCAGAGGATTCTATTGATCGTGTCAGATTTGAAGACGATTTCAAGAAGTTCTTGGTAGCAATGGAGCTCCTGGTCCACTGCCACCATGGTTACAAGAGCTATGTAACATCCCTGACCTGGGTTATACTTTAACCCTAGGTGTTTTGATTAAGAAAGGTGATTAAATGCTTAATCCCATCTTGTGAAAAGTAATTAGGCCTCGAGAGGAACCTATGTTGCAATTCTAGTCCTTTTTGAACAATGTTGAAATAATATTGTGTTTGTTTTGGACTAAAGTGCAATTTACCCACGTTGAGGGGTTTAAGTGAAAATTATGCATGATAATATGTTCCTCATGAGTTGAAGCATCATGAGAGTGAATATGATGCTGAGGTATGGCTTATGGAAGCCTGAGTACCAAGAAAGAGCTGATAAAGCAATGTTTGTGCATGAAAACCTAGTTTTGGTGTAATATGCAATTTACCCAAAACCTAGGGTTCAATATGTAAATTACCACTTCAATAAGGTCCCTAATGTTCTTGGCATCATGTAGAGCAAAGAAAATGAGGAGGGTGCCTCATTTGAATTAAGTTGGAGGAGAGAGAATCTTGATATTAAAATAATCAAGATTTAATCCTAATTGAAATCCAAATTCAATTTAGGGCAAAAATGAATGTATTAATTAAAGGGCCTTCAAACAAAATTAATATGGTTGGATTCAGATGTGTTTACACATACTTGAGCCTTGCAAGGACCACCAAAATATCCAAGGAAGTGGATAACTCACTCACAATTTTATAAGAAAAAGAAATATCCACTCACATATGGATATTAATATAATATGATTTAAGGTGCTTGATTTTCTTTTCTTTAAATCATGGATAATTGAGAGGAATTGGAGGAAAACAAGATAGCCTCGTCCCTAAGGAAGTTTAGGGGGAAGAGGCAGCCACATTTTTGGGATTAATTGGATTTTTACAAAGCATATTCTCTCTCATTGAAATTTATAAAAGGACCTTTTATAAGCCAAATGAAAGGCTTTTACGACCCTACTTCTTCCCCTTGCTTGGGAAACGACCAAGGGAGCTTGGGAGGGTCAGGAGGACGACCCCCAACCTTTTGTTAAGCTTCTTGATCCATTTCACCTTGATTCCATGGTGGGAATCGAAAATAAATGATGGATTTCTTCCTATTTCAATCTCCTCTTCAATTCTAACCATTCCTTTTCACTCAAACCTTGAGGACGAGCCTTGGAATGGTGAAAAGAGTTTCATACACCATTGTTGCCGTGTACATGGAGCTTTGGAGCTCAATTGGAGGTGGGTTTTATAACTTGAACCCTTTTTCATTGTTATTCAACCATTAATCTTGCAATTTCATTGATTCCTTCATTATCTTGATTAATTGCTGGTTGAAATTGATTAATTCATGAAATCAGAAGTTCTTAGAACTTCAGGGACGAAGGTAGATGATGATAACATCATCTTGGATACTTTTCCATAAGAAATCTTGTTCCAATCAGTTTCAACATGTTTGCTCATGCGATTTCACCAAACCGTTTGCGAGCAAACGGTTTGAAACCGTTTGAGAACAAATGGTTTCAAAACCATTTGAGAGGGTTTACCAAGGGTTTACCGTTTGAGATTCCTATTCCTAATTATTTTGGTTAATAACTCACCAAAATTTATGGATTAGTTCCAAAGGAATCATGAGTTGAAGGCTAATCAATTAGGCCAAGCCTAATTGGATTAAGTGCTGATTTTCAACTTGATTAATTTGCCTTTTTGGGAAAACGGTTTCAAAACCATTTGAGAGGGTTGACCAAGGGTTGACCGTTTTATATTACTGTTCCTAATGATGTTTGTTAATAACCCACCAAAATTTATGGATTAATTTCAAAGGAATCATGAGTTGAAGGCTAATCAATTAGGCAAACCTAATTGGATTAAGTGCTGATTTTCAACTTGATTAATTTGACTTTTTGGCCAAACGGTTTCAAAACCATTTTAATGAGTTGACCAAGGGTTGATCGTTTGAGAATACTATTCCTAATTATGTTGGTTGATGACCCACCAAATTTGGTTAATTAATTCCAAAGGAATCATGAGTTGAAGTCCAATCAAGTGGGCAAACCCTAATTGAAATTAGTGCTGAAATTCCAATGAGTTGATTTGAGATTTTGGGTTGATTAGCCAAAACGATCTCAAGACCGTTTGGGGATCACCCAAACGGTTTCAAGACCGTTTGGGGATCACCCCAGACCGTTTGGAGGTCTAGGGTTAAGTATGGTTGCCTATTTTAAGGTCCAAAGTTACCCAGTTACAAAGCAATCAATTGCTGATTTGTTGATCGACTCAATAGACCAAACCTTGATGCAATTTCACTAGAATCCAAGGGTTGGATTCGCCAAACGGTCTCAAGACCATTTGGTGCTCATCCAAATGGTCTCAAGACCGTTTGGTGGTCACCCAAGACCGTTTGGAGGTCTAGGGGTGAGTATGGTTAAACAATTGATGATCCAATGATACTAAGTTGAAGTGTAATCAATTGCTGATTTGGTGATCAATCCAATGATCCAAACCTTAATTGGTTGACTTGGATTTTGATGATATGATGGGCAAACGTCTCAAGAACGTTTGGAGGTCATCCTAAAACCTCAAGACCATTTGGGGTCCGGTCATGTTCAATTTGGATGATGGTTAAAAGGTTTCAAAGTAACTAATCTTGCATTGATTAGTGTTGAAGGATCATTGATTCCAAACCCTAATTCAATTGATTCAAACCCTAGTTGATGACTAATTAAGGGTCAATTGAGGGCTAAATCAGTTGTAGGTTGACCTATTTAACTCAATTGAAGTATGAGGATAGGTCCAATTGATGATTGGTTCCATGAATTCATTGATTGAAGGGATCAACATTGGAAACCCTAATCCAATTTGATTGGTTGAGACCATATTTGGTCCATGCGGTTTTAAGGAGGTTTGGACCAAATGGTCTCAAGACCGTTTGAGTCCAAACGGTCTCAAGACTGTTTGGGACCAAACGATCCCAAACCGGTTGAGCCCATGCGGTTTCAAAAAGGTGCTTTAGCAAACGGTTTCAAACCGTTCGAACTTCGAAAGACCAAGACCGTTTGGGGCTTAAGTAGTCAAAGTTGAATGAGGTCTCAATTGGTTAATCCTTTTGGATACCTAATATAATTGAGGACTCAATTGGCTAATTCACTTGGACACCTATTGTAATTGAAGATCCAATTGGTCAATTCATTTGGAGACCTTATGTGATGGAGGTCCAGTATGATTGAATCTCTTAAGAATTAAGATGATGAATGATCCATTGATCCAATGATGATTAGTAATGATAATCAATGAAGGTACAAAGGTTGAAACCCTAATAGTACCTAAGTGAATAGTGACAATTAAGGGATGCACTCTAATTGCTTATAGGATCAATGACTTGGTACACTATGTTAATCATAGTTGTATGTACTTGATTGAAGGAATGATATGACCTTATCAAGTTGTGAAGTTGATGTGGCATGAATTCATAAATGAATATGATTCATGTGGTGATTAAGGGTATGATCCTTAAGTAAAGAGATCATGAAACCCTAATCATGAACATAAACCCTAATTGATGGGGCTATTGAGTTCTAACCCTAATTGAGGGCAATTCAAAATGTAACCCTAATCCAGGGTGAGGATGAGACCCTAATTCAGGGTAGTGATGTGTGAAACTTCAATTTAGGGTAATGAGATACCAAACCCTAATTGGGATGAATAGTGAATCTCTAGTTATGGATAATTGAATGAAATCCTAATGGAGATGAATAATAAACCCAAATTGTGGGAAACTATGGTGGAAACCCTATTTGAGGGTGATTCCATGTGAAACCCTAGTTGAGGGTGATTCCATGTGAAACCCTAGTTGAGGGTGATTCCATGTGAAACCCTAGTTGAGGGTGATTTCATGAGAAACCCTGATTAAGAATTAACATCACATGATATTCTAATATTATGTTATGATGAGAGGCCCTAAAAAGGGTGACAATATATGAGAAATGAGAAACCCTAACCCTGATTTGGGTAAAGGGAATGATAAGCCTTGTTGATAGTAAACCCTAATTCCTGATAAAGGAATAATGGTGTTACTATTTTGTCACATGATGTGATGAATAACTTGTATGTCTGTTATCATGCCTAATAACCATGCAGGTATGATGAGATGATGAATATAGCCAGGTTTGAGCAGTGACATTTATATAATAAATGTTGATTGGCCTTTTGTGCCTTGATGTTGTTGTTGCTTGATAAAAGTAACAATGTACATGGATTCTATGAGTCATATGAGTAATTTGTTGTCTAGAAAGAGATGATAAGATATTTATGTGGCCTTGTGAGCCATGTGTGATGCTTATGTAACAAGTATCATGAATGCCTTGGCCATATGACTTGAAGGTGTTAGTTACCTAATAAATGGTAATGATGCTCAATGACGAGTTAAGGGTTTGAATACCTAGAACCATATGATTATGGTGATAAGAATATGAAGGGATGATAATTCCCAGTTTGAAATGAGGGACTGAGTTCCCAAAGTCTTTGAAAGACTAATAAGTATCTGATGAAAGTAGTACATGTTTCTTTATAGCATTGTTGTAATAAGTCTTGTTTGAGAACTTGGTTGATGCTAAAAGAATATGAGAATGTACTTAATTAATCAAGTGAAATCTATTCATGTAGAGCCCTGACCATAGATCCATCATCGTCAGGAATAGGTGATGGTGAAACGTGTGCTCCGCGGCAAAACCCGGAACGCATATTTTGAATATGTGGGGGTAAATGGGCGAAAAATATCCTTACGTCCGGTGAAGAGATTGAGGGAAGGTAAACAACAAACCTCTCAATCCTTCATGTGTCGGGATGGATGTATCACAGATCTCCCGATGATTTGGATAGATGTTGTACACATCTCCCCATAATACTTATGTCGGGTTGATGGAGATAAACATTAAATCTCTCAATGGCTGATGAGAGTGCAGTTGATGCTGTAACTCTATAGAGAAGTTCCAGTATACCCTGGAAAGCTATTTTGAGCAGTCGACACAGTCCTGCTTGTTGTCCCACACTGACTGAGATGTGAGAGGTCATGGGAATCCAGCTCTTCCATTGACCTATGTATGGTACCGATTTCGACTTCACAATGGTCGGTTGGAGTATGAGCGGTATACCTCATCTCCTTAGGGCATAAGTGTGTTTGTAAAATGAAATCAGTCGTATAGCATGTTTTCTTAAGGATTGAATACGGAAATTCATTGGCTGATGTTACATTTCTATTTATATATGTAGTTCATTGATGTTGTTCATATCTGTTGTATTCATTACAAGTAGATGGATGAACTATGAGTCTACCATGAGTAGATGCAATGTTATCCTTAAAAAAGGAGATTACTTCACTTTGTTCATACAAGTGACTTACCTTCTGTTGATTAAATATATAAATCCTTCTGCTCAATTTATTTTAATAAGCTTCTATAACATTGTTTTGGCGGAGAGTTATATCTCCCACTGGGGCAATTTACAATTGTCTCACCCCCGTGGGATCCAACTTTTTAGGTGGATGCGGACAATGAAATAGAATCTCATTGCAGGGAATAGACAGCAGCAGTGACAGCAAGGACAATAGTAATATCTCGGGTGGAGATGCTGCCTGTCAAGTTATGTAGTTAGAAAGTCCTATGTATCATCTCTGTACTCTCAGGTCCTCGGAGTTTTTAGTCAATGTTTTATGAATCAACCTAAGGTTTTGGCTTGATGCCTCGAGATTCGTATACTGTCTGTATATAATGTTTATAAGGCAGTGATGATGTAGTCTCTGAAAAGAGATGGTACAGGTTATGTATGTTTGAACCAGAATGTAAATGTATACAATGGTTCTTGATGGAAAAGATTTCCTATGTGTGGATCTCTTTGCAAAAAGTTTTGATTTTCAGTGATTTGCAGTAATCCGCTACAAGTAATTCGCTTCCGCTTAAGTTAATCTTGTTAGTGATCGTTTCTGCATGTTTTATTATTGTTAATGACACTTGTTATCTTAATGATGATGTTTGTCGTTACAAGCTAAGGGGGTGAAAACTATGATGACAACATGTACTTTGCACCCACAGGGGCTGGACACCTCTGATTTGATCTAGTAGATCTAGGGGAATGATTCACAAGACAAAAAGACCACAAGATCACTGAAATCAACCGTCGTGGAAGCAGAGAATAGTCCTAAAGCCCAATTTTGGAAACTAAAGAAATGGTGATAAAGACTTGAAACTGATAATGAAGACATCTTCGATGTGTTCCATTGACTATAGAGGAAACATTTATCCATTACGGACATTGTTAAGGTGGTCGGGCGAGGCCCACCATCGCCAGCTAGGTAGTTTGGGTACGATGATCATAGAAGATCAAATCATGTAGACAATGAGTACTTATTAAAGAATGAACTAAATTTGAGGGATATTACTATGAAGTTAATTTGACTGAGGCAGTCAGATCTATTGGGCCGAGCTCACCTTCATCGAGGAAGGAGACTTGATTTGTGATGGATCTTCAGATATATTCAACCCAAATTGATGTGGATAAGTTTTGTAGGCTCTGTGAGTATGCTTTCTGGGTCACTCGAAGGTGTTGCAATGTAGTGTGATGACATAGAGGGTTGGCTTATTCAACCAGCCATCGAGGTGGGTTTGGGCATTTATGCTACGAGTGGATCCAGGGCTTGAGTAATTAGTCATTGGACTCACAAGGACTTCAAGAGGATAGTGGTGGTGAGAAACTGGAATATCGTGGAGTGTGGAGGGAGAGTAGATTGATGGATGTTGTTGCGGTCTATTTCCCTATCAACACACATTTTGAGAGAGGTTGGAGACGTAGTCTCCTTCACTCGATCACGATCTAACAACCATCGAAGAACCAAAAATAGAAGCTTGCAGACTTAGGTACATTTAGATTGATTAACTGTATTGATTAGACACCTAGGTAAGTACTCACTCAAATGACCACTCTTTCTTTCAAACACTAATATAGGTAGATATAATTACTCAAACCTAATGAAATTAGGCATACTACCTAATTCCACAATGAAGAATCCAAATATTCATTTACATCTTTGATATGAACAAGGGAATCTTGTAACTTCCATCATTAGGTATTTGTGGGTATTTAATGCATGAATAATGATTGGAGAAGATTTACATATCCAAATTTTGTGTGAAGCCCCAAAGTCCTATTATATACTCATATGAAAATTTGAGGGACATTGTGTTCACATATGTAAAGTAAATTTTCATTTAAACCTTAGATGGTCATAATTACATAATTAGGACTAGGCTTTAAGTACTATTGAATTAACATGTGATCGATGCTTTAATCTTCATGTAGTAGACTTATTCTAGGGTTTTACATTCTTAGAAGAAATTATATAACTTAACATTAATGGTCACATTTATTCTAGACTGAAATTCTAGGATGTTATAGATATAAGGTAACTTTACGAAAATATGGCTACATAATATGAAGCGGAAACAAAAATTTTACTGCCATATTCCCCATTAAACCAATAGATCGTGTCAATAGCTATATAATGAAAAGATGATTTCAAGGATATACCTGATCTTAGAGCAAGTCTAGTGACATCTCCTCATTGTTGTAGTCGTACAACACTCCTACTTGCACTGCGATGACATCTATAGCTCCACCATTGACAATAGACTCAAACAGTGTTTGCATCAACTCCTTGGTCTCTACGATGGACTGTAGGTTAACGTTGTCCTCCTATCGATGAGCAAAGGCCCCCTTGCCTCTATGGAAATCCACACATAGTCAAAAAATTTGACATTTGTCACTTGATCTCTTCTTTTTTGGTTTTGGTAGTTTCCATTTGAATCTTTTTGGTATATTGTTGTCTTTTAAAGTGGATTTTCACTTTTTTAAAAGACGTATCAAAATTAGAAACTTGTATTATAGTTGGCCTTTGTTAGTCTTTGTCGAGTTGACTTATTCTAGCACTAGATTGGTATGGGTATGGCTACTTGCAATCAATTAGGCGATATGATCTTTGCTTGTTGCATCTCAGAATATTTGATGAGAGTCTTTAACTTAACAAATCATGCATTTTTCAAAGCCTCCCTACTCCTGAGTGCAGGTTCGATGATTCATGCCATGCTAGATGAGAAATATATGTGAAAGATGGGGGGTTTCCTCCTCATTTCCTTTTACCTATGCTTCCTAGAACTCTTTTCATCCTACTAGAACAGATAGGAAGAAGTTGTCCCACCCGCTAGTGTACTAGTCACCAACTTTCTCTCCCATAATGGTTCTCCCTTTCTATCTCTCCCTATATTGGGTAGGACTTACTCGGGTTCTCTCAGTTACCACAACCATAGAATACAAAAAATTGTCATAGGAAATTGATATATCTGAGAAGACTCTAGTACCCCTCAATTTATAGGAGAGGTTAGGGTCCGGGTTCCCAGTCTGTGTGGGCATGGAAGGGACCATAATATCCATGAATTAGTTTACCTGCAACATGTGAACTGATTGGTTCACTAGTGAACCTATCGGATGGCACAGTGAGTCAATCGGTTCACTCAGTGAGCTGATCATTTCACATGTTTCCCAATCACAATTTGAATTTACAATTCATTTCCAATTAATGTCCAACATTAATTCATTGTACCAATCAAATTCAACAAGTGGAACAATCAACTATTCTCATGAATCGGGAAAATCACTAGAAGCTTTGGCTAGCATGACTGAGCCGATCAGTTCACCTGGTGAACTGGTCATGTCACCAACCTTGAGCATATCGGTTGGTTTCTTGGTTCATGCAGAATCAGTCAATTCAACTTCCAATCAAACTGATACCCTAACGAGTCAGTCCAACATTTACACCTGATGGTTATGGGTCCAGTCAGTTAATGTGGTTGTTTAATTGAATACCTAAACATCTTTAGTAATCAACTTAAACATCATTCATGGATTAACTCCTCTTCTAGGTGAATTCCTATGTGTGTGACCCTATAGACCCATATCACGTTGGCAATGAATTTCCATAACTAGTTATGACATCATAAGCAAAGAGTGGTGCCTAGTCACACATCAGTGCTACCCAAGTGAATGGAAAGTTGTAGTACAACTTCAACCTACAATATGTGTATGGTGTTACAATTTTTGTATAGTTCCTTTGTCACTAATATCCAGATTGAACTTGATGCATGGAGTAGTCATCCTCTACAACATTCAATCTTGTTTCTTGAACCAAAGAAGACTATTTGAGATATATGTTAGCTCAATATCACATATTGATCCACATATGCATGCCATGCATTTTTCAGTCTTGCCAACCAAGAGGCCAAGTATATCATATGCCTATAGGAGGGACAAATTCCATCTACATCACTCACTGTCATCCCCATGTGTCGCAGTCTACCCAATCATCACCTTTATGATAATCCTTATTCACAATTACGGTGTATTATGTTAAAGCACACCGAGTGACATGTGATGAGTGTAGTGACTTTAGGTCTAAGAACCACAATCACCACCAATACTATGAGAGCTAACTATGACTATCGTTGCAATGGTTTCCATGTGTTACTCTAATGGTTGGTCTATCTAATACTCTAATCTCTAACAAGTATCTATATGCTTGGTTTGATATATCATATAATGACTAATGAGATTTTGTCATCAACCAACACACACTCTAGTCTTATGTGTTATTGTTGTCTATCAGCCTTCAACAATAACATTTGACAATGGACATAATGGGAATGTATATACTCTTAATAGTTGTATGATCTCATTGTTCAAGTTACGTCCTTGAAGACATACACCATTGAGTAATACCATTCTCTATACATTTATTATGTTACTTCATTATCTCATAACTGAATAAATAGAATAAATTGGAAGCTTGCCTTTTATTATTAATCACTTCATTTACAAATTATGCCATTACAATCACCATATGATTGGCTTTCTGGACATACATACCAACATTTACATGGCATTAAAAGAATAAGGATAGAATGATAGGACATTAAGCATTATTAGGAATCCTAAAATTGGGAAAAGAACTATATCACAAAAGCTAGCTTTAGGATTGGGTCAAGATAGCAGTCTTCATGGAAATATGGTATTTTCATGATCAAAATGACATATTACATCATTAGATTTGGGAAAGGGAGCTTGGAGATATGGTGATTGATAAAACACCCCTTACTTAGGGATTTATAGAGGAACGATTACACTAGAAAGCCTGAGGTGGGCTTGACATAGCTCCTCTCTTAGGCATGTACATGTGAGGTGGAGTAATGCTAGTAGGGCACATGCCGACCCTAAGTCATTGCCGTGCGGTCGTGGACATTGAGGGGCACATGCAAGCATGGAATGGCATATGTTGGTGATTGGAGCGACAATTGGTGAGATATGGCAATTGTGCGTGAGTCGAGGTGACCCTTGAGGAATGCAGATTAGTGTAATGCCATACGAGAAATAAATTGATGGCCTAAGGTTTGCATGGTACATTGGTACTCATTGAGAATCTACTATGTGGTATGGAGAGAGACAATGAAAGTGATAATGGGGGAGTGAAAGAGAGAGAGACCTTGTAGGACACACATGTGAGAGAGAGCGTGGAAGGTAGAGAATTTTGGTCATTTGTTCCGCACTAGATGCATGTTGGGTTGTCACCTACCTTGTTCTTGGCCTTCCCATCCCTAGGGTAGGTGGCGGAAGCCACCATAGGGTGAGTTGGAGGGGTTTTAGGGTTGAGATGTAAAAGGAAAAAGGAAGAGAGGAGACTAGCGAACAAGAGGGTGGGTTTTATAGGTGTAAGGGGTCATTTTGGTAGTGGCTAGGGATCGAAGACCTCTAACGACTATTATAGCGGAAAAAGGAGGCCAATGTGTCTCACCTGCCTTGCCCAACTACCCCCCCCCCCATCCCATTGGCATTGAGCACATATCAGAGGGTTCAAGGATAGGTGAAGAGAGCATGAAAGAAACTAAAAAAGGTGGTGGCACTAGCGGTCATGCCAGCCCTGGCGCAACTCTGTCACAAGGTAACGAATGGGATTGTGCCCATGGGATCCTCCCTGGAGCCACAAGTGTTGATTCATTGCTCATGATCAGTCCCAAGTGGATGGGAAAGAACAAATGTGATGCAGTGGATTCTTGAAATCCATAAATCTCCAATAACATATTAGAATCCATATCTTGAGTTATAATGAGAGTTCCAAGTGTTTTGGTAAAGTTGGAATGTTGAATTGAGATTTATATAATGATTAAGATCTTTCTTCTAATGCCTTTTTGAGGAATTTTAATTGAATGGTCCAATAGATGAGTTTTGTCACCAAATTTGAGTAGAACGTAGCTTGGGTGGTACGGAAGCTATGGTTAAAATTTGGTTGCAATTGGATGTTCCTAGAGGAAGTTATCGAGGTTTGAAATTGGGTAATTAATATGTATATTTGATGAACTATAGACCTAAGTTTATGGCCTTAATAGGTGTCACGCACCCCTTATTCAATTCGGGTCTGCATGGCCATATCCTAGCCCTAGATACCCAATCTAGTGGCAGGGATGGCTGCTTGGGGATAGCCTCGGATCCAGCCTTGAGAGAACAAACCCTGACCCTTAGATGGTGATCAGACAGTGTTTGGACCTCCCCCTACCTCCGATCGATCATGAGATCGTGGAGCAGTCCACGATGCCGAGTTCCAGGCATCCCCACATCATGTTCGTGGCCTAGGAAGGAATGAGGAGTGGGCAGTTCTCTTCGCCTTGACCAGACCCACATCCAGACCCCTCAAGTCAGTCCTTTGGGCGACGATAGAGGGAGAACGATCCCTCCTTTGCCAATGGCTCTCCACCGCAAGAGCAGGTAGTGGCCAAGGATGTAGAACAGAGATACAAGGCAGCTCGGAGGAGGAGAAGGAGGGGAAAAGGAAGCTCGAGTCCATAGGAACCCAACCCAGTTGTTCCCAGGGACGATCGTGGTGGTTTTGAGGGTGGCCGAAGGGCACCTTGCTCTAGATGAAGATGGAGCTCGGGGACCCCTGCACTCTCGTTTCCACCACGAACAATGGTTGCGGGTGAGTTTCCGGAGGCTTCGAGTTTGCTTCCACACCTTCAATCATGCTTGAGGATGACCGGGGTGGTTTTTCCCCTTTTTGTTCCGCCATGGCAGCAGCCAGCGACGGCGATCTGAGCGAGCCCACGAGGAGGAGCATCGGGCAGATGGGTGACCGACCGAAGGCATCGAGCGAGCTTTGGCAAAGCTTTTGGTGGCCTTGGAAGTCGATGAGGAGCCCTCCAGCTCCTTTACTTGCTCACCGGAGTCCTCCTGTGCGGCGGCGCCCGCTAGGAACAGAGTCCCGCTAGGGACAGGTCACGAGAGGAGGAAAGGAAGGGAGCAGACCTGGTCCGCAACCCTGAACCGGAGGAATCAATTCCTTGAACCGGCCGGCTCGCAGTGAACCAACAAGAACCGACCGAACCCAAGCAAAGGGCTGGAGTTGTGCGCCCAAGGACACGTGGCAATGTGCCATTGGCCAAAAGGTAAGAAAATGCTCAGAAATTCCCAGATCTTCAATAAATCGTAATAATTAGCTCGGACATCAGAAAAATACAAACAAGGTACGAAAATTCTCAGAAAAATGTGTAGAACAACTTGGAACCTGTAGATCAGTCTTTTGATGCTTAAATATCAGTGATATCTTGTTAGTAGGGAAATGATCTTATAATGTATAATAAATATCAAATGATGTTCTAAAATTATGGAAAAATGTCAGTAACTCCATAATAACGTTTATAATGCATATGATGGCAGATATGGCCATGTTGATTTATGAGATCATGCTTTTTTCTTAATATGGCTAATTAGGGCTCATAACCCTAAATAAAATGTATTAAATACATATATGCTCAATAAATGGTGAAATTCACAGATTAAGCTCATATCAATATATTGAACCTCAGTTATAATTAGGAGATAGTAATGATGAACAAAATTCATGTTATATGAAGATGACCTTTAATATATGAGATGAAATCCTAATTTGTACAATACATGTAACCTAGGTTTAATATGTATAAAGAATGATACAGAACATGATATTCAGATTAGGTATCCTAATCTGGAATATAATATTAGTAACATAATTACAAGAAGATAAGATAAGTAATGATGCACATATCCTAATGAACTAAGTAAAAGCCTAATATGGACATAATTAGGGTTAAGACGAGATGTAAGTAGATGAGAACCTGATGATAGTATATGATCTTGTTTTGATCAGGTTTGACCAAGCTTATAGTTGACATCAGTGGTATGTGATTAGGATGTCTCTTTGGAAGGTACGCCATTACCTCTTACTTGGCTTATTATACAATATGCTTGTGTTATATGGTAGTAAAGACTTGGCATATGATATTGATTGAAATGATTGTTCTGGTATAATATGTTGCATGATTTTCCGTACTTATTGCTATGAACACATGAAACATAAGATATTTGGATCCATCATATGATAGCACTAAACTCTTTGGTAGTACAGTGCTTTGAAGTGATCTCAAACTCTTTGGTAGTAGATCACATGTGTTAGATCTCAAACTCGTTGGTAGTAGATCACACATTAAATGATCTCAAACTCTTTGGTAGTAGATCATAAGGCCTAAAAACATCAAAGCCCTTGGGGGCAGATGTACGAGATATATGATGGAAATGTGATTAAAAATATGTGTTATCTTTTGTTAATGAATATCTTTTTGCAAGTACACACTTTTCTTATATTTCTTTAATGCTGCCAAGTATATTAGTTTTATCTTATTGCCAAGATATGATGAGAGGTATATAGAAAGACACGTAGGCGTACTCAGTACAATATTCATGAAATATTGTGCTGACGTGTACCACATGTAATCTTTTGTTTAGGTTGTGGTTATGCTCTTGAAGATCTAGGATAGTGAGAGTTGTGTGGCGAGCTGATGTACATGTGGACCTGTTGTCTTAAGATCCTGTAGTTTAGTGTTAGTACATGTATATGTTAAAGTTTGCTGTTCAATATGTAATATCAAATGTTGTAACAATTCATGTTGTAATTATATGTTGAATGGTGAACATGTGTGTATGGTTTTATTATTGTTCATGTACATGTGCTACTGTGTTTCCTTCTGACTCCCTTGATCTTCTTCTTCGTAGCCTGGTGTGGGGTGTTTAAATTGGGATTCTCACTGAGGTGAGGGTTTCAATTTGGACGTCTCACATTAGATTAAGTTTTAGAAAATCCGGGGACGTCACAACAAAAGAGGTAGCGTTTTGTGAACCCTCATGTTGAACCTTATATGGACAACCCAAGATCAACACAAACAAGTTAAGATTTTGAGATTTGGGTTTTTTATGGTTTAGGTATACAAAAGGCATAACTTCCTCATATGAGTTGTGATATTGATAAAATCAAATGCAATGAAAATGTAAGAGAAAGCTCTACAACATGAGAATAAGAATATGTTATAGTTACGCTCAAGGATCAAATCATAAATAAAGGATAAGTTGGTGTTGGGTACTATAAAAGGAAAGTTGATTACATCAAATTGAGTATCACTAAAGTGGTACATGCATACTCAACAAACTAGTTACGTATCAAAAAACATTCAACCAATAAATTAAATGTGAGAAAAAGGGAGATCAAAATTGGAAATCACACATAAAGGGTGAAGTTCCAGGTTATCACAATACCTAAAGATTGGAATATGATGGTTTGTTTCACCTCCCATGTTCCTCCTCTTCTCTAACTGGTCAACTTGTCATTTTCCTACATCAGACCACTTTAAGACCCAAGATTGGGCTTTGAAGGTAGTGTTGGTGATGAGGATGACACTTAACACCTCAATTTCTACCAAAGAAAAAGGAAATCATGTTTTCTATCTAAGATCTCTTGTGTTTATTTGGTAAATATTTGTTGTTTGTGTTATAGAATAATTAGGGTAATGATTTCCCCAATTTGCTCATTAGCAATTATTTTGTCATATGTAGTCATAGGTATTTTTGTCATTTTATGCACCCTTTTTTATCTGCATTCTGACTTAGTGGACCTATGTTCTACATTGTCCACACCCTATTGGTCCAACTAAGCCTTGCTGCCATGTTATGGATTTATCACCAACTTGGATTTACATTGCTCTATGATAGGCCAAGATCTTCAGAAAATCATAGTAAACTCTTCCATTGTTAGATAATTACTTATAAATAGTCATTGTAAAGATAATTATTCATTACAAGTAGAGAAAGACTTTACATGAATGCCTTTACAGAAGTCCTAGCAACAAACTGGGCTACCAGTCCTTTCTGAATGGCAAAACTTATGGAATAAAAATATGGTAGAATTAAAGCATGTTTTGATACCCAATTCCTATAAACACTTAATGAACAACAAAACCCTAGAAACTATGGTGAATATTATTATTAATGAATGTTAAATGTGTTAAATAGGGTAATTAGGGTTCAATCAACCATAAGAACATGATTAAAGTTCCACCAACCAAAGGAAGTCGTTAGGGTCTTCTCTATGAGAGAGGTAGTGGTCCATGCACTTTGAACATAAGTATTAGTTGATTTTATGTATGAAAGTAAAATGTACATGGAATTCTATGAATGTATTATCTACCGTTTCAATTGCTTGTAGTAAATGAATCTATAATGAATTGAATGACACGTTTACTATCAACAGTTATAGTATCATCTTTGTGTTTTTATTGGATCAGGTAAAATAATACTCCCAAAAAAGTATTACAAAGTATCGGGAGAAAGAAAAATTCCCACATACTATACATCACCAATAGAGGCTCCAAAACCTCATAACCCTACTCACCAAGTCCCTAAAGAACTTGGTTTTACATATAAATATCCATTGCATTCTATTTAAAATGCAATCAAACATGTGGCAAGTATCATTTTCACCTTTCTAATGCATCCTAGCATTCCTCTCATTCCAGATGGAGAACACAGTCAGGGTAAGGATATTACTAACTAAAATACCCATACACTTGTGATTCCTAGTCTTATGCAAAATCCAAGGCATCACCTCGTCAACATTGATTGGATGATTAACCCCCACCACCCACATTTAAGCATAGCTCTATTCCAAAGTAGAAATTTGTGACATGGTGATGATTGACAGGGTTCCTATAGCAAGAATTACCCACTCTCATAGTATAATTCACTACCAAATCTAATAAAAACCCCACTCTCATAGAGATTTAATTATAAGTTAGGTGCTTTAGTAAATTCTCTGGGTTATTATGTTCACAATTGTAAGCCTTCTCTCAAAGCACAGTCTAAGATATGTAAATCTATGACATGTCCAACCCTTAATCCCTCTCGTGAAGAAATTAATGATCTAATAAATCACCTATGGTGATCAGGCATACATAATTTGTGAACCAATCATAGAGATACATCTAGAAATTAAGATAAATATAGATATTAATTCATAATGTCAAGTAAAAAGAAAAAATGGGCTACTCTCATGTCCTAAGGAACAAAGGAGATTAGCCCTGCATGATTTCAATTGTCATACACATATGAGAAGAAAAGAAAAATGATGGAAACATTAGAAAACTAAAGTAACCCCTAAAGAAGACGATCCCGATGACTCCCTCTCTTGAACGTGCAAATGTTTTTTATCTTGTAACTACAAATCCATCCATTGAAGGTTCTTGAATTGTCTAGATTGTAGTTTTCTCCTCTCCTAGCTCTTGGTTGTCATGCAATTGAAAATAATGTGATACCTAGGTCTGGACATACTCCTGTCTAGTCATAGAATTGACTTAGGGTGTCAATAAGTCATGGCCGTTAGATTTTATATGATCTTTAATATGACCTAATTGTGACAAGTCGCTACTACCAACAAGGGTGTTGGTAGTATCGAATTTTTCCTAACATCTTCAATAGAATTTTCAATTCATCCTTGTTCTTTTTCTTCCAATGTCGGTACAACCAAATGACTTGTTGGTAGCACTGAACTGACTCAATTCTTGTCAATTTGAAATTTAACAAGAATGAACGTAAGCTCCACAAATAATGATAAATTAATATGGAATAGTCAAACTAACAAATATTTGATGAAAATAATTATCATAGGCCAATGAAGGTAGATCATGCACAAATGATTTCAAAATGAGCAATAAGTGCACAAAATACATAATATAATAACATGTAAAAAGTGACAATTATTCAGTGCATCATAATCTCCTAAGCTTAAATGTTTCTCATCCTTGAGCAACACACTCTTGGATATGTTTGAGACAAGTCAACAAATGGACAAAGAATATGAACTTCATTTCTCAACTATCCCACCTAGAGGTACCAAATATGCCCTTACTGACCACTAAACAATTAATTACTCTCAAGTGAAAAAAAATATTCAATCAAGATTTCCACCCTTAGATCACTGAAACACTATGACTAGATTAGTTAATATCTTATTCAATCTGGCATTCACTTGGTGCATCATGTGATTCCCTATCTACATTGCTCTTTCCCTAAGTACTAACTACTTGGATTCGATTCTCCATATAAGAACAAATGAGGAGATCAATCATATTTGTGGCCTACCAATAAAAGTAATGAGTGGAATGAAGTAGGTGGCTTACAAAGAGTCAGTCACAAGTAAATTCAAATTATTTATGCAAAACTAATATGATGAACCTAAACATGAGGAAAATGAGTAAATGCGTGAAGCATAATGCCTACTATTATGGGTGGAATGATGCATGCATTGAAAGTCTTATCAAATTGATGAGAGTGAAACAAAAGAATACACCATGTAGATATTTTCATCTTTTTTTGATGAAAGTTTCAGAATTGAGCTCAGGGCATCCTTTTCTACCTCTTTGTTTAATAATTTTTTTTATTGGCCCATTGTTTTAGCATGATTGAAGATTATGATCGGGCTTCATTATAACAAATCAATTTTTTTTTCATTTTTTTATGGGTATGGATGTGTATTCCTACACTTTATTTATAGAAGATAACAAAATGGGTGCATGATGCATGAATGAATGCTCAAAAGATATGTCCAATCTACATGGAATTGTTATGCAACTAAATGATATGCAAAAAAGCTTCTTTTTATTTTCATTTTGTAACTAATGCACTAAAATGAAAATAACTATCATATCACCTATCATGCCAAGAGGAAACAATTTAGGTTACTTGATCATCTTAAGGTGGAGGATCAAATGAAGAAAAAGCGGACGAAATCATAAGATTAAAAGATGAGGACTTTATTAAACTATGATATGTCCCTCTACAATTGACCTATGTATAGGGTAACCATGGAATTTGTTTCTAAAACTTCCATTTAGGGTCTCATTAATGTTTTGTCAGTTAATGCTCAAACCTCCTTGTGATAAAGTGGTTTTCTAATTCCTTTTATACCTTGTTCCTTTACCTTACCTTAACTCAGAACCCTAATTCACCTAAAGATTAATTGATCACTCAAAGATTGGAATATCGAGCCCAAACTTTACCAACATATAGGGAATTATATGGTGGACCTATGGTTCAAATTTCAAGTCAATTGGACATTCCTACCTCCCTCTACAATTTTTTTCAAGTTATGTATATAGTTTGATCAATATTCACCATGATATCGATAATAGAGAGTATATTTTTTGTTTTATTTGAACTTGTCACGTGGTGCTAACATCAGCGATCTCCAGATTGCCACTCTCGAGCCACCATGACCATTGGATGGCACATCCACAGATCCTGGGTGGATCAGACGGCCATCGGGTCATCCTCTACCTCCTCTTGACTTGTGAGTACGTGGTTACAACCACCTCATGCAAAGGCGAGCCACTATCCACCACTCCATGCCATCTCGCGAGAAATTGATCAAAGAAATGGACTCCTCTTGCCTCCATGAACCCGACGACCCCATGCTCCTCCCAACGACCACACCGACGAGAGTTGTTCTCCAACTGCAACTGAGCCCATTTGCACGTTCTCTCCTCTCTCGTTCCCTCTTATATTTAAGCACACTAACACCTTCCTCAACCTCCCTTTGACGTTCCTCGATCTTCAATTCACATGGAGAAAGCCTTACTCACCCCTGAGCCTGAGCTCTTCCTGTCAGCATGCCTGCCACCGCTGAGCTGCTGGGCCAGGCTCCTCCCGACCTACTCGTCCCCAATTGACCCTCCACCGAGCCCCGAGGGACCTCCTGTCACCTCGAAGACACCTCAAGGACAAGCTCTATTTACTTCCGCTCCCACTCTCTCCTCCCTCTACTAAAAGTCGTGTTGCTCTCCAGTCACCTAGTTGACCCACCATCTCCACGGGAGCCACGACCCGACATCCGGTCGTCCAACTGCGGAGGACCTCCACGAAGCTCATCCACCCTTCGCCGCACGTGAGGGAGCGTCCACCAACAACACGAGCTCGCCGGAGTTCAACCCCCTACCTACTGTAAGCATCGAGCAAGGAGAAGAGAGGGACCCGCTCAACTTAACTGGACCAATTGCTTGAGTCCACGTGGGGTTGAATCGGATCCAAGTGGGCCAATCACAGTTCACCAAGTAAGCATTAGATAATCCACCTCAGATACCTCAAATATGTTTTAAATTATGCGTGCAAGATCTCGACCGTTGGATCTGAGCATCCAACGGTCCACACTTTTTCTAGATTTCGTTTATTTACTCAAAATTCAGTAAATTACCTAATTTTGGGAAATTCATTATAAATAGTAGAAATGTCAGAAAATACAAATAAGTATTCCATTTTTATTAGAAAAATGCGAGGGTCATGAATATGACATATGTTGACCTTACATTTGACTCGAATAAATGATCTTTCCAAAATATATTTATATCTTATCTAATTATTTAGAAAATACTCGAACCTGATTAAATCACCAAAAACCTTTGGTCATCATCTTTTTGCATCTAGATAATCATGGAACAATAAAATCCAATTTATGTGACTCAATTATCAATCAAATCTAATTATCACTCTTTTCCCTAATTTTTGGAATTATCAAAATGTGCATAATTAGTCAACATGATCTAAAGACCATGATTTTGACCTTATAACCCTACTGTGATGTGACACTATTAATCTTGGACTCAAATCCATACTCTAAGACTCATACTCTACTCTCATGACTCTAACCAAGAAAAAGGGCCTTTTATATTCTTTTAGAACTAAATGATGAATTTGTTAATATATCTAATTAGTACCAAATTGACGTGTATTTTACTACGCGCTTAAACGCAAGTATACGCGTCCAGTAATATAGGCCTTGTGAGGCCCGAGTCGAACTCAGGGATACGTGAATTATTGGAGACTTCTACTAACTAATCGCAATCAGCTAGGCCGATTAACAAAGTAGGGTTTTGTTGTTGAAATTAAAAGCAAATAAAAATCAAACAAAGAAAACAATCGATTAAAGGTTAATTTAATCAATTCAAAGGGATATCTTTAGGATGGCAGTTTCACCGCGGTTCAACATTGTATTAGGTTTCATATAATTCCTCACACTTCTCTCTCTATCTGGGTAGTGGCCTGAATACAGAATTACCCACTGTCGTGGTGTAAGTCACTACTTAGGTTTAGGTTGATTCCACTGTCGTAGTAATCATTCCCCTAAACTAAGTGCATTATAAACAGTCTCTCAGTTCCCACCATTAATTTTACAACTCCTTTGTCAAGGGTTTTATTAATTAATGTAGATTTCGTCTCTTTTCAACCGTTAATCCTTCTGTCGAAGTGATTAAGGGAATTAATTTATTATTATGGTGATCAAGCATAACAATAGAAATGGAGAAAACGAATCTATACCACGGATTTGAGAGAGAAAATATGAATTATCAATATAAAAATGTCATACAATGTATTCCCGGGCTACTCCCGGTCCTAAAGATTGAGGGTTTTAGCCTCTCATGTTCATCTCACACGAATACATGGTAGAAATAGGGGATTTCATAAGAAAAACGTGAAACAAGTGGGAAAACCCCTGAACGGAGAAGAACCGGTAGATCCTTGGCGTAGAACACGAGCTTCCCCGCCTGTCGGTGGTGGAAATCATCTTCGGCAGCGTCCGAATCACCCGGGATGAGCTTCTGGCCTCCGTTCTCCTTTCTCTCCTTCCTCGGCACTCGTGCAATCCAAAAAAATGAGATGCCCCTCGTCTGGGCGGCCGTCATTAGGTATAAGTCCCTAATTAGGTCGTCAAATAACAACAGCCGTCCGATCGAGATCAAAACAGATCCAACGCATATCTGCCGGCGTCGATACCATCGATGCGGGTCGATGGTATCGACCCAGCCGATTAGCGGCAGCTTTCTTTTCTTTTGATGTGAGCGCCTGTGGTCATCTCGATACCATCGACTTGGGTCGATGGTATCGACTCTCTTTAGCGTCGGTTGTTGTCGTTTAGCGACGCTGTAGCTCTCCATGTGTCGATGGCATCGACTTGGGTCAATGGTATCGACAGTTTCCTCGCCAGCAATCTGAAGGAATCTCGATACCATCTACTTGGGTGTCGATGGTATCGACTCTGTGCTGCTCCTCTCGTCTGGCAATCTGTGGCTTGGTCGATGGTATCGACGGAAGCAGATACTTGTTTTTCCTGAAATTTCACAACAAGACCAAGTAAATCCACACAATTTATAATAAGATGATAAATAATGCTCAAAATAGTAAAACAAAGGGGATTTGATATAATATGATGGCAAAGACCAAATTAAGTGAATTATGCAATATTATCCATGAAAATGAGTAATTAAGGCACAAAACACATATGAAATAGGTCTATAAATGCGACTCAAAATCATCGCATCACAAATCCCTTATAATTTCAGGAAATCAAAGGTACCAATGAGGAGCATCTCCGGACTCCCCACTTCTGAGTTGAATGTACGCCATTACCTCTTGTTGGCTTACTATATTTAATGCTTGAGAAATATGAGTAGTAGAACACTTGGCATAAGATATTGAATGAAATGAATGTGACTTGTATGATGCTTGAATAAATTTCTATATGTATGGTTTTGATGCTTTGACTAAATTTCTATATGTGTACTTTGAACACCTGCAAACATAATATAGATGTTCGATCATAAGATAGCTCATGAACTACTTGGTGGTAGAGAACATGCTTAATGATCACAAACTACTTGGTGGTAGATCATATGATGTTTGTATAATGATCACAAACTCCTTGGGAGTAGATCATAAGGCTTGAAGACATAAAAGCCTTGGTAGCAGATGCATGAGATGTATGATGGAAAATATGCTTAAAAGATACATGATCACTTTTGTTTATAAACTCTTGCTTAGTATTGATATATTGTTGTAATTGCTTATTACTTCCAAGTTTACTTTTATCTTTACTGCCAATTATGAAAAGAGGTAAATTAATGACTCGTAGGCATACTCAATACAATATATTTATATATTATGGTGACGTGTACCACTTGCAAATGTGTTATAGGTACCTTTTGCTTATGATGCTTATGATGATGAAGATGATATTGCACTCTATATGCTGGCTCAACAAAATCAGATCTATCATGGGGATTCTAAAGCTAAATGGGACTCTTAGATTATGTTGTTTTTTTTCTTCTACAAGTAGTTTCTCATGTATTAAGTTTTCTTCTGTAGAACTCCTATGCCTTCGGGCCCCTATGTAATTAACATTTGGTCTATGTATGGAAGCTTTTTATTCAGTGCATTTATATATTCATGTGTTTGATCCACTCAGGTACGGGAAACTTTAACTCTATTGTACACCTTATGTTGGCACCTGAGGTGTAGAGTGGAGTTAGGTTGTTAACCCGTGATAGATGGTAATAGAGCAGGCACATGAATCAATATAGGTGTACCAATTAATTAGTAACCTTATTTAGACCTAAGGTAACCCACATTTAGTAGCAAATTGCCAAGTTGTTTAGAAGGGTACTTGCATAATGTTCTGACATAATCACTCTCCCCATCTATTTCCACGGTGTGAGGGTTCCCGCTGCAAGTTATCTGCCTGGCTAACAGAATTATTGTGAAAGTGGGCACCCTTACCTTAGAAAAATCTATCCTCTCATCTTTTCTCAATTAAGGACTACCCCCAGCCACCTATTTAGTGAATGATACACATTAGGCTTCTCATATACTTTCTCTCTCATGACCATGATCAATGATATACTCTCTCTATTATGTGGGTAGATTAGGAGAAATGGGAACAACTAAAAGACATGAAAAAAAAATTGGAAAACATATACTTATGATTGATAAATCTTTGTTGCTTACTTTATGGTTTACCTCAAATAAATCTCTAAACTATCTTTTATACAAACTTGCAGATGCCTCCAAAAACTAGATCCAAGAGAAAGATAATTAATGATGACTCTAGTGATGAATATTACTCAAATAAGTCCATGGCTACTAGGTAATGGGAGGAATAAAAGAAGGTGATGTTTGAATGCATGCATGCCCTAGCCCTAAAAGAAACCAACAATGCTGCCTCATCATCTATGAGCAACCCTAAAACCACCATTAGCGACTTCCTCAAGATCAAACTCAAAGACTTTCATGGAGAAGACCTAGATAAAGTTGATGCATGGATCCTATCTATTGAAAATGCCTTTAGAACCCTTAAGTGTCCTAAGGAAGATAAGGTCACCTTTGCTACCGACCAACTTAGAGGGTCTGCGAAGTTGTGGTGGGAAAATTATTACCATACACGAGCACTTCCAGATGCCCCCATAGGTTGGGAGGAGTTTAAAGGGATCTTTACCAACCGTTTCATGCCCATATCCACTAGAAAGGAGAAGAAGAAACAGTTCAATAACCTCACCCAAGGAAACCTATCTTTTGGTGACTATGGTAGGGCATTTAGACTCCTAGATTGTCATGCTTGTAACCTTGATGAAGATGAAAAGATTGAACACTTCATAGATGGCCTTAACAAAGAAATCAAAGTTTACCTATGCACCTCCACCGATACTACCTTTGAAGCTGCCATCAACAATGCCCTTACCCAAGAAAGAACCCTAGGGAAGAACAAAGCACAAGCTTAGGATACCTAGGTCTAACTGATGCATCCGTCACCAAGGGCAAGGAGAAGGAGAATGATAAGAAGAAGCCTAATAGCCATGGCATGGGAAGAGGAGGAAATCATCATAGGGGTCAATCATACCAAGGAGGACCAAACCGGGGAGGCCGAGGCTGAGGTGGACCACAGCGAGGGCAGTCATCAGATTCTTACATGTGCAAAAAATATGGAAGCACACATCCAAGGAGATGGAAGTTCGAGAAACCTGTATGTTACTATTGCAAGAAGGAAGGGCATATGAGGTACAATTGCCCAAATATGGTCCAGGTGACACCTCATAACCATCCTACCCCATTACCTCAGCCTGGAGCTCCACCTGTTCAGCCAACTATCCCTATAGCTCAGGCTCAGCCAGAACATCGTCAGGGTCGAGTCATTGCAATTGATGCAGAGGAAGCTAAGGCCAATGACAACCATCTGATTGAAGGTAATAATGTTAATAATTCTTTATTATAATAAATCTTTGAAAACCATGATCTCATACAAAATCATAAGGTAGGTATGATATGTGTCCAAGATCATCCTGTTGTGGCCCTATTCGATTCAGGATCAACACATACCTTCATATCTAGAAATCTTGCTTCCATGATCAAGTTAGAGATTAATGATCTAGGTTATCTCTTAGATGTGACAACTCCAAATGGCAAAATTTATACTTCTCTTTAGAAAACCAAAACCTTGCCTTTTTCTTTTTGTGGTCATAAATTTCAATCTGCTTTCATTCTTATTGATATGGAGGATTTTGACCTAATTTTGGGGATGTATTGGCTCTTTTCCAACTTTGATATGCTTGATTGCCGAGGAAAGAAAGTAGTCTTTTGTGTACCCAATTCTAAACCTTTGATTATTTCCGGGAGAAAAGAAAGAAACTAAAATATGATTATCTCTTCTCTTAAAGTCAAAACTTTGACAGCCAAAGGATGTAGAGCCTATCTTGCTATTGTATCCATGTTTGATTCTAAGGTGAGACCTTTAGAGAGCTGGGATGTGGTGAGAGATTACTCGAACATCTTTCCTGAGGAGCTTCCAGGGCTGCTTCCAATTCATGAGATTGAGTTCTCAATTGAGTTAGCATCGGGAACCACACTAGTCTCTAAGGCACCTTAAAGAATGGCACATGCCGAGCTGGTAGAGCTCAAGAAACAATTAGAGGAACTTCTTGATAAATGCTTCATTCGTCCTAATACTTCTCCTTGGGGTGCTCCTATCCTTTTTGTTAAAAAGAAAGATGGGTCAATGCAAATGTGTATTGATTATCGCATGATCAACCAAGCCACCATTAAAAATAAATATCCCCTCCCAAGAATTGATGACTTGTTTGACCAGCTTCGTACTACCAATGTGTTCTCCAAGATTGACCTTTGATCAGACTATCATCAATTATGAGTAAAAGATTATGATATTCCAAAGACAACTTTCAGAACTAGATATGGACATTATGAATTTTTGGTGATGCCTTTTTTGCTTGAGTAATGCTCCTGGAGTGTTTATGAATCAGATGAATATTGTCTTCCAGCCATTTCTTGACAACTTTGTTGTGGTCTTCATTGATGATATTCTTATATATTCAAACTTTGTTGATCAACACCGTGAGCATCTCTAGAAAGTACTTGATGTATTGAGAGCCCATAAATTGTATGCTAAATAATCTAAATGTGAGTTTTGGATTGACCAAGTCATGTTTCTTGGTTATGTCATTTTGGGTGGAAAAATTTCTATTGACCTTGCCAAAGTTCTAGCTGTCCTTGATTGGAAAGCCCCTACCAATGCTTTTGAAATTCATAGCTTCCTTGGTCTAGCAGGATATTACCATCGTTTCATCCTTAATTTTAGTAAAATATCCCTACCCATGACTAAACTTACCAGAAAAGATGCCAAATTTGTTTGAACTCCTAAGTGTGAAGCTAGTTTCCAAGAATTGAAATCCCTCTTGACTTCTGCTCCTATTTTGACGCTACCTTCTGGGAATGATGACTTTGTAATATATTCGGATGCTTCTAAAATGGTTTTCGGTTGTGTCCTCATGCAAGACGGTAAAGTTGTTTCCTATGAATCTAGACAATTGAAACCTAATGAGGTCAATTATCCAACTCATGATTTGGAATTAGCTGCTATTGTCTATGCTCTCAAAATCTAGAGACACTATCTATATGGTGCTACTTTTGATATATTCATTGATCACAAAAGTCTCAAATATCTCTTGACTCAGAAGGACCTCAATCTTAGACATAGGAGATGGTTGGAGTATCTTAAAGATTATGATTTCACTATTGCTTACCATCCAGGCAAGGCCAATGTAGTAGCCGGTGCTCTTAGTTATAAGAGGTCAATTTGTTCATCTATCCATGCTTCTGAATCAATGAGTCTGGAGCCTTCAACATCTAAGTCACTTCAAGTAGAAGATGGCACTATTATTATGGAAAATATCAATATTATTCCTGGTCTTCTTTCTAAACTCCTGATATCTCAAAACAACAGCCCTAGCTTGGAGGAGATGACAACTCTTATGGATAAACCCCAGGCACATCTATCTGTCAGTATGGACGGTGGACTAAGGTACAAGCACATGATGTGGGTACCTAAAGAGTCGGAGATTAAGAAGTGTGTTCTACAAGAGGTACGTGGGTCTAAGTATTCCTTACATCCTAGATCTACTAAGATGTACAAGGTTTTGTAGAGATACTTTTAGTGGAGAGGTATGAAGAATGATATAGAAAAGTTTATCTCTAATTGTCTCACTTTTAGTAGATTAAGGTCGAGCATCAACGTCCCGGAGGCCTATTCCAACCCTTACCAATTCCCAAATGGAAATCGTAAAATATCACGATGGATGTCATAGTGGGATTACTGAAGACCAGGATGGGTTATGATGTAGTTTGGGTTATAGTAGACCGTTTGACCAAGTCTGCACATTTCTTACCTATGCGGACTACGACCAAGGTTCCTGAGCTTGCTGAGTTGTATATAAAGGAGATTGTACGGCTGCATGGAGTACCAATATCTATTGTTTCAGATCGGGATCCAAAGTTCACATCACATCTGTGGAAGGAAGTACAGAATGAGCTGGGTACACAGTTGAATTTCAACACAACATATCATCCTCAAATTGATGGCCAGTCGGAACACACTATCCAAATCTTGGAGGATCTTCTTAGAGCATGTGTCTTGGATTGGGGAGGATCTTGGGATTACTACCTTCCATTAACAGAGTTCACATACAATAATAGCTACCAATCAAGTATTGATATTCCACCCTATGAAGCTCTCTATGGTAGGCCATGTAGATCCCCTCTCCATTGGGATGAAGTTGGAGAAAGGAGGATGCTAAAGTCTGAGGAATTTCAACTTTATGTTGATAAGGTGTCTTTAATTAAGATGAGGTTGAAATGGGCCCAAGATCATCAAAAGTCATATGCCGATGCACACAGGTCTGACAGACAGTTTAAGGTTGGTAATTATGTTTTCTTGAAGATCAGACCTCTCTGTGCCATAGACAAGAACAATGGGAAGCTTAGTTCGAGATATGTGGGTCCTTTTGAAGTTATGGAGCACATTGGTGAATGTGTTTATTAGCTTGCTCTTCCTCTGCAGTACAACATGATGCACAATGTCTTTCATGTATTCAACTTGAAGCAGTATGTGAAGGATGATAGTCATGTGCTGAATCATGAACCTCTTAAGTTGTAGGAGAATCTCTCTTATCCATAACAACCTACAAAGATTCTCCACTCCAGGGTCAAAGAGCTCAGGAACAAGCAAGTTCAGATGGTGAAGGTGTAGTGGAACCATCATGGTGAAGAAGATGCAACCTGGGAGCTGCGAGAAGATATGGAGCAACATTTTCCCCACCACTTTCATATAGTTTAATTTTGAGGACAAAATTTCTTTTAAGGTGAGTAGTATGTGATAAAGTGGTTTTCTAATTCCTTTTATACCTTGTTCCTTTACCTTACCTTAAATCAAAACCCTAATTCACCTAAAGATTAATTGATCACTCAAACATTGGAATCCCGAGCCCAAACTTTACCAACATATAGGGAATTCTATAGTGGACCTATGGTTCCAATTTCAAGTCAATTGGACATTCCCAACTCCCTCTACAATTTTTTTCAAGTTCTATATATAGTTTGATCAATATTCAACATGATATCGATAATTGAGAGTATAGTTTTTATTTTATTTGAACTTGTCATGTGGAGCAGACGTCAGCAATCTGTGAATCACCCCTCCCGAGCCACCATGACCATTGGATGGCGCATCCACGGATCCCGGGTGGATCGGACGGCCATCTGGTCATCCTCTACCTCTGCTTAACCTGCGAGTACCTGGCTACAACCACCTCACATGAAGGTGAGACACAACCCACCACTTTGTGCCATCTCATGAGAAATTGACTGAAGGAATGGACCCTTCTCACCTCTACAAACCCGACGACCCCTCACACGTTCCCCAAATGTGGTCACACTCCTCCCCATGACCACGTCGGCGAGAGCTGTTCTCTAACTACAACTAAGCCCATTTGGGAGTTCTCTCCTCTCCCGTTCCCTCTTCTATTTAAGAACACTAACACCTTCCTCGACCTCCTTTGACGTTCCTCAATCTTCAATTCACCTAGAGAAAGCACTACTCACCCCTGAGCCTGAGCTCTTCCTCTCAGCCTGCCCGCTGCCACCGAGCTGCTGGGCCAAGCTCCTCCTGGCCTACTCATCCCCAATTGACGCAACACCGAGCCCCGAGGGACCTCATATCACCTCAATGACACCTCAAGGATAAGCTATATCACCTTCTACTCCCACTCTCTCCTCCCTCCCCCATAAGCCATGCTGCTCTCCAGTCACCTAGTCAACCCACCATCTCCACGGGAGCCACAACCCGACAACCGGTCATCCAACTGTAGAGGACCTCCACGAATCTCATCCACCCTTTGCCGCACGTAAGGGAGCCTCCACCATCGGCACGAGCTCACCGGAGTTCAACCCCCTGTCTGCTATAAGTGTCGAGCAAGGAGAAGAGAGGGACCCGCTCAGTTTAACTGGACCAATCGCTCGAGTCCACGTGGGGATGACTCGGATTCAGGTGGTTTAATCATAGTTTGGCAAGTAAGCATCAGATAATCCACCTCAGCTACCTCAAATCTATTCTAAATTACATGCATGATATCTCAGCCGTTGGATCTGAGCATCCAACGGTCCACACTTTTTCTAGATTTCATTTATTTACTCAAAATTAAGTAAGTAACCTAATTTTGGGAAATTTGTTATAAATAGTAGGAATGTCAGAAAAATACAAATAAGTAGTCCATTTTGATCAGAAAAATGTGAGGATCATGAATCTGACATCTGTTGACCCTAATCTGACTCGAATAAATGATCTTTCTCAAATATGTTTATATCTTGTTTAATTATTTAGAAAATACTTGAACCTGATTAAATCACCAAAAACATGTGTTCATCATCTTTTTGCATCTAGATAATCATGGAATGATCAAATACAATTTTTTTGACTCAATTATCAATCAAATCAAATTATCACTGTTTTCCCTATTTTTTTACTTATCAAAATGTGCATAATTAGTCAACACGATCTAAAGACCATGATTTTGACCTTATAATCCTACTTTGATGTGACACTATTAATCTTGGACTCAAATCCATACTCTAAGACTCATACTCTACTCTCATGACTCTAACCAAGAAAAAGAGACTTTGATATTCTTTTAGAACTAAATGATGAATTTTCCAATATATGTAATTAGTACCAAATCCCCTATAATTTTAGGAAATCAAAGGTACCAGTGAGGAGCATCTCTGGACTCCCCACTTCTAAGTAGAAGGTATGTTATTAAGTCTTGTTGGCTTACTATATTTAATGCTTGAGAACTATAAGTAGTAGAACACTTGGCATAAGATATTGAATGAAATGAATGTAACTTGTATGATTCTTGAATAAATTTATATATGTTTGGTTTTGATGCTTTCACTGAATTTCTATGTGTGTACTTTGAATACTTGCAAACATAATATAGATGCTCCATCATAAGATAGCTCATAAACTACTTGGTGGTAGATCACATGCATAATGATCACAAACTACTTGGTGGTAGATCATATGATGTTTGTAAAACGATCACAAACTCCTTAGGAGTAGATCATAAGGCCTGAAAAGATCAAAGCCTCGGTGGCAGATGCATGAGATGTATGATGGAAAATATGCTTAAAAGATACATGTTTACATTTGTTAATAAACTCTTATTTAGTATTGATATATTGTAGTAATTGCTTATTACTACCAAGTTTACTTTTATCTTTACTGCCAAGTATGAAAAGAGGTAAATTAATGACACGTAGGTGTACTCAGTACAATATATTTATATATTGTGCCGATGTGTACCACTTGAAAATGTGGTATAGGTACCTTTGGCTTATGATGCTTATGGTGATGAAGATGATATTTCACTCTATATGCTGGCTCAAAAAAATCAGATCTATCATGGGGATGCTAAAGACAAATGGGACTCTTAGATTATGTTCTTTTTTATTCTTATGCAAGCAGTTTCTCATGTATTAAGTTTTCTTTTGTAGAACTCCTATGCCTTTAGGCCCCTATGTAATTAATATTTGGTCTATGTATGGAAGCTTTTTATTCGGTGCATTTATATATTCATGTGTTTGATCCACTCAGGGATGGGCAACTTGAACTCTATTGTACACCTTATGTTGGCTCCTGAGGTGTACAGTGGAGTTAGGTTGTTAACCCGTGATACCCTCGTCATCCACAATTCATGGATAAATTAAGATTTTCATTTATATTAAACATCCTTAAGCTCACTAAACCATACACTTCCACTAGGTGACTCTACTCAAGAACTTGCACTATGATTTTCAATATATATATATGTATATATGTATATATATATATATATATATATATATATATATATATATATATCACAAAAGCACAAAAGAGAACACTCAATGAAATGGAAGAAATCATGCAACTAATGATCCATGATTACACTATATAGATGTGGATCCTACATCTCAAAATAATAAAGCTAAAAAGAAAATAGAAGAGAGAGTTGTTCTAGAACCCCGCTAAGCTTGAAATTGACTATGTCCTCATAGTCAAAATCCAATCTTAGAGGTGGAACAGTGGTGCCAGTTGCCTTGAAGGGTGGTGGCGGTGGATGCATTGGTGGTTCTGTGGATCAAGTTATGTTGGCATACATCCCTCTTATTGGTTCCACCAACTTGTGTCGTGGTGGTACCAAGATATGACATTCTTTATCCTTCTTTGAGCTATATGAGTTGGTGCAACTGACATGTGTGTCAGTGGCATTGATGACCTTTTTTTGTAGCTCTGTAATTTTTTTTCTAAGAAAAGTCGGTAGTACCGACTTGGGTGTCAGTAGTATCAATTTTCTTTCCTAGAGTCTTATGATTTTTATAAGGAAAGTCAGTAGTATCGACTTTGGTGTCCATAATATTAACTTTTTACAGACTTTAAACTGATAAGGAGTCAGTAGTACTGACTTGGTTTTCAATAATACCGACTTTGACTCTACCTATACACCTAACATGATCATCAATGTACCTTTTTGCATCAACTAAAATCTACCAAGAAAAATATGAAATGTAAACAATAAACACTTCTAGAAGAAATTAAATAATCGAAATAAAAATGGGTTGCCTCCCATGAGCGCCCTTGTTTAATGTCCTAGGATTGACAAGGTGATTTTCTTCAGCCTGGGTTGTCACAGGATGGTTGTGAAGATTCATCTGGAAGTCTAAACTACACTATTTGATAGTCTATCTCGAGTGTCATGTAGCATCTACCAATGGAAGTGATCATGTCAAATGAAGCTTGGAAAGGCCTTCCCAACAACATCCCTGATCCTCATACCTCTCGCATATCCATGACCCCTAAATCAACACGAAAGATGAATTTCTTGACTTTGACTACAACATCCTTGCATATCCCATACATCCTCACAATTGATCTGTCTGCCAACTTGATTGTCATGGTTGTTCTCTTTGGTTCCTTCAATCCCAACTTCTGAAAGGTAGTATGGGGCATGAGATTTATGCATTCCCCAGAGTCACATTGTGTTTTTTTGAAATGTTATTTTCCTATAGAACAAGGGATGTAGAATCATCCTGGAGTTTTTTTCTTCAATGATAGTCTTCCCTGGATTATCACACTCACAACTTCATCAACACATAAGACAATGTATTTTTTATCTGTATCTTCTTGTTGATGATGCCCTTTAAGAATCTTCCATATGCAAGAATCTATTCTATCACCTCCTCAAGTGGGATGTTAATGTGGAGCTTTCAGAAGATATCTATGAACTTCTTAAATTGCATTTCCTCTTTCCTCAGCTTCAGAATATCGGGGAATGACACATATGGCTTCTCTATACACATGTGTGATAGAACACTTGGCACATTTGGGACCTCCTCCCCTAAATTTTCTTAAATGCCACCTTATGGAATAAAATTTGGCATGACTCCCATGGACAGAATGGCATGTGGCTACTCTTTTTGAATTGTGGGTCCCTCCTTGTTGACTGCGATTGTTCCACTATAGAGTAGAACCTTCACGTGTTCTTGTTGCGTAGGGACCTTCTTTGGAATTGGAGGCGGTAACAAATCACTGGTGGAACTTTGAAGTTCTTTGTCTTACACAACCAATGAAGATGGGGTATCCTTTTCACTCCTCGTTGATCCAATTTCTACCGAGGTGCATGTGTGAGCGTATCACATTGTTGGTATGTATGCACTTAGAGCCAATCATGGGATGATTGGTGGGATACATTAAGATTGATTTGATAAACATCAAAGGTAAGCTTCCAATTCTTTCTGGTTCAGTCATATGAGATAGTAGTAGAACAAATTGAATGTCTAGAGAATGACAGTACTCAATGACGTATGCCTTCAGGTTCAGGACCTAAATGATGAGATCATACGGATGCTAAGAGTTTGTACATTCTTGTTATGTCCCTAGTCGGATGTCATTGTGGAAGGTAGATAGACAACAATGACACCCAATACTAGATTTTAGTGTTGGTTGATGACAGAATCTCATTAGTCATGATATGGAGATATCAAACCAAACACATAGGTACTTGTTAGATAACAAGGTTACCAGATAGACCCACCATGAGTTTGACACATGGAACCATGACATGGTAGTCACAATTAGTTCTCACAGTGATGGTGGTGAGTGTGATTCTGTGACCTGAAATCACTACACTCAACACATGTGATTGGGTGCACTTTGACATCATCAAACGCAGTCCTGAAACATGGGTTGTTATAAAGGTGATGATTGGGTGGCTTTGACACATGGGGCTTTTGAGGGGTGAGTGATAGATATGGGATTTGTCCCTCCTAAGGGAGTTTGATATCTAAGGCCACTTGATGAGTAGGATTGATGTAGGTGTGTGCACGCATGTGTGAATCAGTATGTGATATTGATGTCATACATATATCCTCCAATCTACTATGAGATCAAGAAAGTGAATGAATATTGACAGGATGACTGATCTATGCATTGAGTTCTTTCGGGATATCAATTACAAAGGAATTATACATTCACTATAACACCATTCATGGATTGTAGGATTGAAAGTTGTTCTCCAACTTTCTATTTCACTTGGGTAGCACTGATGTGCGACTAGGCACCACTCTTTGCTTATGAACTCATAAGTGTTATGGACTTTGACTGCCAACGTGAAATGGACCTGTAGGGTCACACACATAGGATTTAACCTGGAAGATGAGTTTATCCACAAACCATGTTGAGATTGATTACTAAAGGAGTTTAGTAGTTCAATTAAACAATCAATTGATTGATAGCTCAATATCATAGTGCTCAAGGTGTTCGACCAATTGATTAGAGTATCAGATTGATTGAAACTGCGATTGACTGATTTGTACAAGTCTTCTGCCCCAATCGATCGGCTCATGAGATGAACCAATCGGCTCAGGTTGGTGAACTGATCAGCTCATGGGATGAACCGATCAAATCAAGATAGGAGGTGGTGGTGGGGGTTGGGGGAGTTGAGTTATGAGCCTGAGTTGTGGGGGGCATTGGGTGGTATGAGTTCGAGTTATGAGTTGTGGGGGAATGGGGGTTATTGAGTTATTGAGTTTTGAGCTAAAAACCCTCAGAGGGGCTGAATCGACCAGTTCAAGAGTTGAACCGATCGGCTTAACTGGTACAACCGAGATCGTTTGGAAAATCAGAAGATTATTTTGGAAATACAATTTGTTTCACTTGTACAAAATCAATTTGGACATGGACTAATTTTTATTAATCAGAGACAAATTTGAAAGTCAATTTGAGTTGGATCAGGACCACGAACTGATCGGCTCATGTGATTAACTGATCGGCTCAAGTGCCCCAAACGATCAGTTAAAGTTGAACCGATCGACTCAACTCCCCAACCGACTATTTCAGGATGTGAAACGATCAGTTCAGGTGGCGCAAGTTGGTTGTTTTGTGGAAAATCTTGAACCCTTCTACTCCTATTTAATCCTTCATTGCCTGGGATAGAGAACCCTATCCCATGACACTCCGATATACAGGGGTATTGGGGGCTTCTCAGGAACAACAACTCAGTGCACCAGTTGCTCTGTAAATTTGTCGTTCTCTCTGGTTTTGGTAACCGAGAGAGAGCTCGAGCAAGTTCTACCCAATAAGGGAGGCACAACAGAGGAAAGACAACTATAGAAAAGCAACTGGTTGCAGGAGAGTGTGTTGGTGACTAGTACGCCAACAGGAGGGTACGACTCCTTCCGATTCCTTGTGGGATAAGGAGATCGGAGTTCCAGGTGGACCGTGTGGACTACTTCAGAGGCGGAAGACTTCTGCCACTCAGAGGACAGTTGTCAATCCTGACAGTCCCGATGAGACTAGGAGCTACACATACACCGTCCAAGACCGGAGGTGAAGACCACACAAGCCGCGAGGTAAAGTCGCCGAGCAAGCCTTGGGACAAGGTACACCTCTAGAAACTATCCTTCCTACTATATAGACGTTGATGCAATTACTTTATTCTGGGTTTAGGGAGAAGAATTTTTTTTTATTTCCGTTGACTTCTCTGTCTCCCCTAAAACCCAACAGTGGTATCAGAGACACATCAACTACTCTATACTTTAGGATTATCGATATGATCGATTTTGGTTTGTCTCCTTTATTTATTGCATACGATGCGAATAAAATTGTCTTTATGCATGTCCAATCCTAAATCCACAAATCCCAATATACGTATTTGATATGTAATATGAATGCACTCGATATGCGTCACCCTTAAATGAGTTTTTTGGTTGATGTATAGCGTGTTTATGGCCAATAAACCCTATATGTGTGCACTTGGTTGTATGTGGTTGCTTGCATCTCGGTCTGTGCATCGATTCCCTATCTCCTATTCCTAATGTAAATCGAAATAATTTGAGATTTATTTCCTACTTTTGCTCCCCCCAAATGTAACTCGTGGTTTCCCAATTCAAATGTAAAATATGATAGATCTTTTATTTCCTTTTATGTCAAAGAACGGAGGACATCTGACGATGACTGAGACGATCGGTTCAAGGAGTGAACTGATATTTTGGCGATCCAGATGACCGGTTCGAGGAGCGAGATGATCGAGTGGCAGCCATGAGGAGATGCACGACGACCAGGTGAACCGATTAGTTGGAGGAGCCAACCGATCGGCTGGTGGCACCCAAACGACCGACCAAGGCGAGCATGTCATTCATGTGATGAGTTGATCAACTCGGACGGCTATAGCACTTCATCTTGTACATGTTGCATGCGATGTAGACCTAGATGATCGTGATTCCTCTTGGCTCGAGGAATCACATTAGGATGGTCATAATCATTGCTTTTATCGTTTCACATGTTTTCTGTGGGATATAGCATGTATATGATACATACTATGTATTGTGGTGATTGGATATGTATATGTACCTATAAAACCAAATCCCTCATTAAATATTAAAGTTTTAGATGCTTTCTAAATGCGACACACGTGAAAAGCTTGATCGGCCAAGTGTGGGCACGCCAAAGCATGGTGCACTATCTATCTCGTGGAAGTGTGAAGGGTAAACATGTAGGTTCTGCCAAAGCAGGGTGCATGTTTACCGTGTCGGCTTTTGGGTTAGACTTAACTGGTGATTCTTAGAGCATCTAAGCCCAGAGGCACGGAATGTTCATGGCAAGGTGTTGCACATGTTCATTCATCAAGAGTTGCATATGATGCAATTGACATGATGGCCTACCTAAATAGTCAAGATTGTGGGCAATCAACCAACGCTGACTCATGACTTGATGAAATACGGATCTTGACCAACTAGAAGGTTGTACGTTGCAATCTTCCAAATTGATGGTGAGGGCTATCAATTTTAACAAAAATAGTGGGATCGATAATTAATTAAAGTCCTAATTATATCGTCAACCTTTCAAATCAATCAAATAAGTCAAAATTGAGTTTTGGACTAAAATTTCATATATTTCATTTTGTAGTTCAAATGACAACAAACAACAATCACTTTTCATTGTGATCGATCCTGGAAAAGGACAAGCTAAATGGGACTAACTTCCACGACTGGTTTAGGACATTGAAGAGCGAAAGCTCTATGTCCTGGATACTCCAATTCTAGAGGAACATGCCCCTACCGCACCAAAGGCAGAAAGGGATGCTTATAAGAAGCATTCTGATGATGCCATTGATGCAAAGTGCTTGATGATGTGCTCTATGAACCATGAGTTGTAGAGACAACATGAGACATATGATGTCTCCAAGACACTATGCTAGTATGTCATGACAGAAGGAGATCCAGTAAGGTATTCAGACACTCAATGTGATTGGATATATGTGAAAAAAAAACCTAACTAAGAAGGATTCCCTCTGAGCCAAGAGTTTGCTTTTGGTATGATATTGCAAATGTTGCGAGAATCATACAGTTCATGATGAACTATGACATGAACAACTTTGACAAGTGTTGACAAAGTTGTAGGTCATGTTGAGGACAGTAGAGGCAAAGATGAAGAAAGACAAACCCTAATCTTTGATGTGATCAATGAAGGGGTAAAGTCTTAAAGACAAGGACAAAGGCAAAGCAAAGAAGTGTTCTGATGCTATCCAGCAATCAAAGTCATCTTCAGCCTCAAGGCACATGGGAGGGTGAATGAGGGAATTTCCCTCTATATCTAGAAGAATAAAAGAAGAAGAAGGAGGGGATGGATATCTCCACCTAAGGTATCATGAAATGAACATCTTCTGAGGTATATGATACCAAGATGAAGATCTGACATATATAATATGTAAGATCTTCAAAGAAGTGATGGCCTTTACGAAAGGACCAAGAAAGGAGTACCCATCATTGGAGCAAGTGTTGATGTCATAGATAGGAGTACTTTAGTTTATTTTCAGCCTTAAAGGCATGTAATAGAGTTATGAACTGCTATTTCATATTTTCCAATAGATAGAAACACTTTATTTTTACATATTGTATGACAATGATAGCAATTAATAAAGTTGACGTTTCAATCTCAAAAGATATGATCTTTATGGCAGTGCCTTGTTTATCTTGTGATACTTGGTATGCATAAGATAAAATGATACCTAAAAGTTATTGAGAACTCAAACAATCAAATTAGCATAAATCATGAGAAGTTCATTTCTAGTTTCCATATGATGGATAATCTAGACTCTTTTGGTTAGAGAACCAGTAAGAGACATGAATCTCTTGGACATGATTAATCAATCTTCACTAAGGTAGTGGAAAATGATTATCCTATTAGGTATAATACATGAGATGTATTTATACCTATTAGAGTTAATGCTAATACTTCAAATGGTGTTTAGAGAAATACCAATGTGAATATCTTGAAGTGTTCAAGAATAGAATAGATGAAGTACGAATTTGGTAAAGTGTTAATTCTTGATGAGATCAATGAATGAAATACTTAGACCAAATGTTTGAGAACCTTGTGAGTGATTATGATAGTGTATCATAGTAAAGTCATGATTAAGGCATGGTGATGTCTAAATCAAAAGGAGTCATACTCTAAGAAGTTAGAGAATGATTATCAAATAATTAATTTCTTCTTAAATAAAGAATACCCCACACTAATAAAAGACATTAAGAATCACAAGGAGTTGTGAGTTCTTATATCCTTTATAGATACACCTCAATTATCTATATGAGGAGTTGATCATATGATGACTCAAATATCTAGATAAATATGAGGAACCAGATTTTGACTTATGGTTTATGACCATTACATCCTAAATGACTTCCATGTGAACCATAAGATATGACCTTAATGGTGGCACCCATTGGGATAAAATCCATAAGTGTGAATGAGTCATAAGCGTTAAGACACATGGATAACATTTTGAAAAAGGATGGTGCTTGTTAATCGCAACTTAATGACTAAAAGATTTGGCATAAGGATACTAAAATTGCATTCCTATAAGGAATAAAACAAGCATGAGTACGTGACACAACCTATAAGGTTTATGAATCCATTAATGCAAATGAAGTCTATAAGTTACAATGGACTAATCAATGTGATTGTTTAAGTACAAGAAACTCAGAGCTGGATCTTTACTTTGATGATATAGTCAAAGGGTTTGACTGATATGTCAAAGATAAAGAAGGGATCTGTGATTTAGTGGGAGCGTATTCACATTCCACATGTCGATGTGAAATGGAAATGTTCTAAAATGGAAATCCAAATTGGAAGTTATCTTTAGGGAATAAGGAGACGTTTCCTATGTGATAGGAATAGAAATCTATAGATATAGTTCTTAAAAACCTCTTGACCTGAAAAAGGAAAGCATACATTGGAAATTTATACTGAAGAGTTCAGTGTGCATAGATTCAGTGGGAGAAAACGTGTCCATGTTACATGGAGTTAGTATCCCAAGGCCAAGTGTCCAATTCTTATGAAGAATGGGAATACTAAGAATAGATATGGATATATCATGTATGTAATCATCCCATTATCTTGCATGTATGGACATGGCAAGAACAAAATGCATTCATCATCTTGTATGTAGGACATGTCAATATGATATGCTCATCCTGATAGCTCGTATGTGGGACATGACGAGTGGATGTATGTCTAGTTCTAGTAAGGGTTACTGGAATACCATAAGAACTTGAGAAGTACTACTTCTATGGAAATAAGGAAGGGTTCACTGTAAAGAGTTACACTGATGCGAACTTTCAAAAAGGATAGAGATATAATCACAATATATATATATGGGATATATGTAAAAGTGAATGTTTGTTGATAAATGGAAATGTTCCATTAAAGTCATTTTAAAAGGGAAATGTCGAGTATCCATGTGTTAGAGAACAACAATGGATACTATATGGATCTGGAAGTTCATGAGATGAACTTATAGTTATTCTGGTCATTGATGACAAGTTAGGAGTGCTTGGTCATGCAATGTGGCTAAAGGTTAGTAAAGGAATACTAGATCGCATATTACGGCAACTCCATCTCATACATATGACGTACAACGAAGAGATGAGAGACATGCAATTAATACTGACTTTGGCAAGGTGATGCCATAACTCACTATGTTAGCACTAGAGTACAGTAACATGTGGGACATGTTTGAAGATCACTATGAATATGATTCAAGTGTGATTCGCTCACAGTGCAAGTGGGAGTCTGTTGATATGTATGCCCTGAGAGACAATCATGCGATGATTGGTGGGATACATTAAGATTGATTTGATAAACATCAAAGGCAAGCTTCCAATTCTTTCTGGTTTAGTCATATGAGATAGTGATAGAATAGATTGAATATGTAGAGAATGATAGTACTCAATGACCTATGCCTTCAGGTTCTTATTATGTCATTCTTGTTATGATCATACGGATGCTAAGAGTTTGTACATTCTTGTTATGTCCCTAGTCGGATATCATTGTGGAAGTCAGATAGACAACAATGACACACAAGACTAGATTGTGGTGTTGGTTGATGATAGAATCTCATTAGTCATGATATGGAAATATCTAGAGAGTGATCATACAGATGCTAATAGTTTGTACATTCTTGTTATGTCCCTAGTCGGATATCATTGTGGAAGTCAGATAGACAACAATGACACACAAGACTAGATTGTGGTGTTGGTTGATGATAGAATCTCATTAGTCATGATATGGAGATATCAAACCAAACACATAGGTACTTGTTAGAGAACAAGGTTACCAGATAGACCCACCGTGAGTTTGACACATGGAACCATGACATGGTAGTCACAGTCAGTTCTCAGAGTGATGGTGGTGAGTGTAATTCTTTGACCTGAAATCACTACACTCAACACATGTGATTGGGTACACTTTGACATCATCAAATGCAGTCCTGAAACATGGGTTGTTATAAAGGTGATGATTGGGTGGCTCTGACACATGGGGCTTTTGAGGGGTGAGTGATAGATATGGGATTTGTCCCTCCTAAGGGAGTTTGATGTCCAAGGCCACTTGATGAGTAGGATTGAGATAGGTGTGTGCACGCATGTGTGAATTAGTATGTGATATTGATGTCATACATATCTCCTCCAATCTACTCTGAGATCAAGAAAGTGAATGAACATTGACAGGATGACTGTTCCATGCCTTGAGTTCATTCGGGATATCAGTGACAAAGGAATTATACATTTGTTGTAACACCATTCACAGATTGTAAGATTGAAAGTTGTTCTCCCACTTTCTATTTCAGTTGGGTAGCACGTATGTGCGACTAGGGACTGCTTTTTGCTTGTGAAGTCATAAATGTTATGGACATTCACTTCGAATGTGAAATGGACCTGCATGGTAACACACATAGGATTTAACATGGAAGAGGAGTTTATCCACAAACCATGTTTAGATTGATTACTAAAGGAGTTTAGTAGTTCAATTAAACACTCAATAGATTGATAACTCAATATTATAATGTTCAAGGTGTTGGACCAATTGATTAGAGTATCAGATAGATTGAAATTGTGATTGACTGATTTGCACAAGTCTGCTGCCCAAACCGGTAGACTCATGAGATGAACTGATTGGCTTAGATTGGTGAACCGATCGACTCATGGGATGAATCGATCAACTCAAGACAGGCTGAACCGACCAGTTCAAGAGTTGAACCGGTCGGCTCAACTGGTATAACTGAGATTGTTTGGAAAATCAGAAGACTACTTTACAAATACAATTTGTTTCACTTGTACAAATTCAATTTGGACAAGGATTAATATTTTATTAATCATAGACAAATTTGAAAGTCAATTTGAGTTGGATCAGGACCACGAACTGATTGGCTCATGTGATGAACCGATCGGCTCAGGTGCCCCAACCGATCTATTGAGGTTGAACCGATCGGCTTAACTCCCCAACTGACCATTTTAGGATGTGAAACGATCGGTTCAGGTGGCACAAGTTGGTTGTTTTGTGGAAAATATCGAACCCTTATACTCTTATTTAATCCCGCATTGCCCGAGATAGAGAACCCTATCCCATGACCCTCCTATATATAGGGGTATTTGGGGCTTTTCAAGAACAACAACTCAGTGCACCAGTTCCTCTATAAAGTTTTGGTTCTCTCTGGTTTTGGTAACCGAGAGAGATCCCGAGCAAGTGCTACCCGATATAGGAAGCACAACAAGGGAAAGACAACTGTAGAAAAGCAACTAGTTGTAGGAGAGTGTGTTGGTGACTAGTACACCAACAGGAGGGTACGACTCCTTCTGATTCCTTATGGGACAAGGAGATCGGAGTTCCAGGTGGTCCGTGTGGACTACTTCAGAGGCGGGAGACTTCTGTCGCTCGGAGGACAGTTGTCAATCTTGTTAGTCCCAGTGCGACTTGGAGCTGTACAGACACCGTCCAAGACTGGAGGTGAAGACCGTGCAAGCCGTAAGGTAAAATCTACGGGCAAGCCTTGGGACAAGGTACACCTCTACAAACCATCCTTCCTACTATATAGACGTTGATGTGATTCCTTTATTATGGGTTTAGGGAGAAGAATTTTTTTTTGTTTCCGCTGCCTTCTCTGTCTCCCCTTAAACCCAACACACATTGGTGTTTTGCATCCCCCCTATTTTCCATATAGGCTGCCAGGGAAATGGAACCTTAGCCATAGACACCCAATCTGACTCTAGAGTGTGTTGATTTGGTGAATTGTTAGTAAGATGTTTTGGATCCTTAACAATAGAGACAAACTTTACTTGGTGATGAGCTGTCTCAATATTCACAGGAAATCCCTACTGAATGGGCTTCTTTATGGAAGACACCTCTACTACTAGTTGAGAAATTTGATTTTTTATGTTGCGGATCTACACCTCATGATTTTGTTGCACGCATTTAATATGGTCCAATAAGGTCTCATTCTGACTCACTATCATGTCTAGCATGTATTCAATTTTATCTATCTTACTGGGGCCCATCTCCAATTGATACTACTGATGCAGGAACATGCAATCTTCCTTTTCACCTCTAGATGAGGTGTCAAATTTCCGCACAAGCTTCCTTGCGAGGTTGTCCAACTTCTCACATAGTTTCATGATGACTCTGGACTCTCCAACACATGTGACTATTGCTTCAGTTTCTCTTTCCTCTCCCAATGAATGATTTTCAGCCATGTTCTTTAGAATTTCATGACACTTAGATGCCTTATTGTTGGGAAAAAATCATGATCCTTATCTATCAAGTGAGGTTCTTTCTCCCTTATGCATCCCGTAGTAGAAAGTCTTTGTCTATCTGTAAAGATCAATCCCAGGATGAGGGACCTTCCTCAACATGTACTGGAATCTCTCCCACACTTTTGAATATGACTCCTCTGGATGCTTCTTGAAATTATAGATTTTTCCAACTAGCTAATTTGTCTTTTGGGGCAGAAAATAGCGCTCAAAGAACATCAATCATCCAATGAAGAAGAAACAACTTCAAATATATTATTGTTGTTAGAACCCTGTCAATCTTCACCATGTCACAACTTTGCACAAAGTTATTGATGTGTGTCATTGGGTCCTCCATATTGTGACCATGGAATGCTTGTGATTTAATGATAACATTAGTTTTGATGCACTTTTTATAGCATTTTTCATAATAAAATTAATTATAAATAATGTTTTGTTGTTTAGTTTTTCTCATTTTAACTTCCTTTCACCTATTGATAGGTTCTAAAATAGTTTTGTTGATATTTGAAGGCTTTGGTACAAATCTGATGAAATTGATGAAGTATAAGAAATTGCTTGACACACTCCAAATTTCTATCGAGCAGGATGGTAAACAGATTTATCGAGCACCACATTAAGGAATAAAAGAAACACCAACATCTACTTATCGAGTAATGGCTATCGAGTGATTCAAACGATTCACCTATGGGAAGGATGATCGATAAACCGATTGAAGCCAAGTCGGCAAACTACCTCAAAAAAGGTGACACCGATAGAATTATGTCGGTACCATGTTGTCAAACAAATTCTCAACAGTCTGTCGAGGTATAACTCATCAATACAACCATCGACAGTCTGTATAATATACTAAATCAACACTGCTATCCCAATTGAAAGATCAAATGACTCCTTTCAAAGATTCATCTCGATAGAACCAGTCGACATCATTTGTCGACACAAACAAAGATTGATAGATCCTTGTCGAGAGCACACCTCGTCGACACTATTTCTGAGCGACAAAGACCTGTTGAGGAAACACTTTGTCAGCATTGAGCATCGACACGAAGGTCGATGCCACATGGATCAATTACCTTGACAAACCATGGGTCAAAGCCTATAAATATACCCACAAGTCTTGCTTTAGAAGGATTTTAGACCCCAAAAATCTTTAGAGCCAAATTGTTTCTGCCAAGTTCAGAGCCAAGGACAAGAGTTTTCATCAGCCTAGTTGTTTTGACCTAGCTGACGATCTCATCTCATGGTGACTCTTCACCATCAAAAATCCAACGGACTGGCCAGTGATAAACCAAGATCGAAGGGAGAAGGAGATTTGTAGACACATCTGTCGACCACTTGTCTAAACAACTGAGAGGTTGGTAGATCGATAATTTGATCTACCTTTGTTATGATCCTTCTCTTTTCTTTCCTTGTCATGACTTGTTCACATTGTAATATATTTGTTTCTATTGCCATGCATGGCAAAACTCCATAACTTGGTTTGGGAGTAGCCATGAGGCCCTCCCAACCATGTAACTGTTCATCTCTCTATTTTATGGCATATGTTCTTTTTAGTTTTGTTCCTATGATCGTATTTTACTACATTGATTGATGATTAGCTACCCTCTTCTGACGTTTTATATGAATATTGTTCCAGAGAATAATTTTGGGCAGATATGGATCATAGGATATTAATGATACATGAGAGAGAGAGTTGCTATAACAAAAAGACAAACAATTTTCCCTTGATCTTTCATTTATTACCTCAAGAGAAATAACCCCATTATATAGAAATATATTTTGATCTCAAGAGAAGGAAGGAACATATAATTGCTTATGATTGTTTGCAAAACAAGTAAAGAACTTATATAAAATAGGAGTGAAGGTTTGACATGGTTGTAGTAGGCTTGATTGGTGAAATCCAATCCAAGTTCCCTTTTTATGTTAGTTGTCTCAAATCATCTTTGTTTGTTCATTTATTCTTTTTAAACTTAGATTCATTGCTCAAATTAGAATTGCATGTTCCTTACCCAGAACACCATCAAATTACTCTTTTGGTTAGACTAGAATAAGCTAAGGTCTTACATTTTTATTGTATTATTCCCCTTATCTCTGTGTTCGACCCCATACTACTACAACAGACTTCATATTTAGTTGTGGACATCTCTTCTAGTCGGGTATAAATTTAAAGTTTGATATCTTTGACTAGACAATCATGTTTACACTTTTAACCCATGAAAAAGAGCGATCATTTAACCAATTCCACCAGACGTGGGTATATATTGTAACTGCCACATTGATGGTTTGCCTTTTGATTGGCCCCAACTGAGCTATAGTAGAAGATGCCTTTATCTTCTCCCAAAAATTCTTCTCTTCATCTTCCACATTACCATCACCCATTTTTGGTTGTTCTATTTGAATTTCCTGTAGTGGTGGAGTTGGGATTAGTCATCTCATAGATTCACCATACTCTCTTACCCTACGCAAGAGTTCATCTTGATTGGAACTCTACGAAGTTGACTCTTCGCAGTAGGTGGATCTTGTCTGAACCATATGCTAGTACCTAAAAATAGTAAGATCAATGTAAGAAATTTATACTAGGAATTGAATGAATATTTACATTTTTAGTTTAAAAATTATGAGAAGTGAATTAAAATTGTGGCCTTGAGTGGCCGATCACAACACTCCTAGTGTTGGATTTATCGTTTCCCCAGCAACGATGATGTGTGCTTACTACACATACAAAACTCAAGTGTATGTATCGAAGTAGTATAGGCCAAAAGAGGCCTGCATATCAAACTTGGGGAAACATAAATCCAGATTCTACTACTAACAGTGACTTGATCAACTAGACCTAGGGAAAAAAGAGTGACTGGTTGATTAATTACCTAATTGCAGGAATTAAAACTAAATTAAATGGTTTTTGATCACATTATGAATGGATTGCTTAGGACTACAGTTTCACTATGATTCACATTGCAATTAACATCATTTCATTAATATTTATTCCTCCTAACCCTATACCAAGGGGCTTGTAGCAATAATTACTTGCTCTTTTAGCGTAATTCACTACCTACTCTAATATAAATCCCACTCTTGTAGAAATTTAATTATTAGTTAGGTTCTTTTGAATTCTCTGAGTTATTCCCTTCATAGTTATAAGCCTTCTCTCAAAGCACGGTCTAAGCTATTTAAATATATGACCTATCCAACCCTTAATCCCTCTCTTGAAGCAATTAACAGTCTAATAAATAACCTATGGTGATCAAGCATAGATAATTTGTCAAGCAATCATAGAGATATGTCCAGAATTATGATAAATATAGATATTAATTCATAACGTCAAGTACAATGCAAAACTGGGATACTCCCAGGTCCTAAGGAACAAAGGGGATTATCCCTACATGATTTCCATTGTCCTACACGTAGGAGAAAAGAAGGAAAACTTGGGAAACATTAGAAAACTTAAGTAACCCCTGAAAAAGACTATCCAAATGACTCCCTCTCTCACAAATGCCAATTTGCTATCCTATGGATGAAAATCCATCCACCAAAGGTGCACAAATTGTTTGGAACATAGCTTTCTCCCCTCGTTTCTCCTCTCCTAGCTCTCAGTTGTCATGCAATGGTAAAGAACATGATACCTTAGTCTAGATGCACTTCTCCCTACTCATAGAATAGACTTAGGGAGTCATCAAGTCGTGACTATTGGATTAACTATGATATTTAATCTAACCTAATCGTGACAAGTCGGTATTACCAATAGGGGTGTCGGTAGTACTGACTTTTTCCTGACATCCCCTATTAAATTTCCAATTCATCCCAGTTCCTTTTCTTCCAATGTTGGTACCTTTAAAAGACTTGTTGGTAGCACCGAGCTGACTCAATTCTTGTCAATTTACCTAAAATTTTACAAGAATGAACATAAGATCCACAAATAATGAAAAATCAATATGGAATAGTCAAAATAATAGATATTTGATGCAATTAAGTGTCGTAGGATAATGTTTATAAATCATGTACAAATAATATCATCATGAGCTATAAGTGCACAAAATAAATCGTAAAATAACCTGTAAAAATTGACAATTATTTAGTACATCAGGACTCCTTGTTCTGGAGGAAGAAGTTTAATCTTCTAGCAGTGGTCGCAACCATAACATCTTTATGATCTTTAATGGTTAGCCACCCTACTGATAAGATCTAGCTATTTTGTTCCAAGACACGGTGTTGTTTTTACCTCTCCAAATGAACCCGCTCATAGCATCCCTCATTTGGTTCAAGATAAAAGTTGGCATCTCAGCTTGGTAGCACCATAATTGTATTTTTCTCATTAGAACAAACATAATCAACACAGCTCTCCCATCCATATACATATTGATACATATCCGTTTGACAATGGATTTCCACAGATCATCTAAGAAGACAACAAAGTCCACACTCTTAGTTTCCTCCCCCGACTATAGGATCCCCAGATAATTAGTTGGAAAGGAACCCAATTCTATGCTAGCGGCCTCCTTGAGTCTACCCCTTCTACCATCATAGGATATAGAGTGGAATAGTTTGTATTTAGTAGTTCTTATGTAAATCCCAATTAGCTTACAGAAGATCTTTAAAATCTTCCTCATCTACTTTAGGTGTTTTACATGGCCAAGAGAAAGAACAAGACATCATTGGCATATATCAAGTGGGATATCGCATGAGTTCCTTGGACCTTACAGACTTTGATATCACATTCCTCTTCTCCAGATTAGTCATCTTAGATAGACCTTCCATCGTGATAGCAAACAACAAAGGGGATAGGGTTCCCCTTGTAGCAGGTCGTTCCTAGCATTGAACAAACCTTCAGAGTTTTCTTTGGTCAAGACTGATAAGGAGGAAGTTTCAACACATTGGATTGGATCAACCCATCTCCTATAAAACCCAATCACCTCCATAACCCTCCATAATGCCCTCCTATTTGACATGATTGTAGGCTTTAGAGATGTCTAGTTTGATACAAGCTTCTCAGTTTTATTTTTGTCCTCAAACTACAATACAAACTCAGCAGCCAAGAGTGCATTGTCGACGATACTTCTACCTTTAGTGAAGGTCGACTAGTTATGAAAGATAATTTTAGGAAGAACCACCTTCAGTCTCCCTACAAGAATCTTATAAATCACTTTACAAAAAATTGAGCAACACATTATTGGTCAAAAATATTCCAAAGAAGTAGCCTAGTTCTTATTTTGAGTCAATTTGATGAATGCGTGATCTACTTGATGCTCCATACAACCTCCAACCATCATCTATGTTACCACATTAAAGAGCTCCTCTTTGATGATAGGTTAATCCCAATGGAAGAATATGACATTGAAACCATCTGACCCTGGCGCCTTAGAAGCATTGATAGATGGAAAACATATTTGAATGTCCTTCTCTAAACGGTCAATGAGAAGTTCAATATTCATCTCAAAAGTTACTTTCCTTCTTGGTAGTTCACTGTTCCAACAACAAGGACCTTGGAGCTAATTATACTGGTTGGAAAAAAAGTTGATAGCAACTCAACCACCTTATCTAGTCCAGGTTCACCTCCCAGTTCTCATCAATGAGGAGCGAAATCGCATCTCTCATATTGTTTTGCTTCAAAGAAACATGATGTACTTAGTATTCATATCCCCATATGGTATAATATCATTCTTCACCTCTGCCACATGGAGACCTCCTCTTCCTTCTCCCGTTGAATCAACCTAGTCTCTCTTCTCTTGTCCTCCTCTATCTTTACAATGTCCAAAGGTTCTAATCTGAGAGCCTCAACTACCACTTGAAAATGGTTGTTTTCATCGAGGATAAGGTGGGGAAGATCAATCAAATTACGAGACCATGCCTGTAGAGCCTTCTTAGTGTTCTTCAACTTCTCCTCCAAGATGTAAAGAGGATTAACCATCATCCTTCTACTCCAAGATTCCATCACATGTCCTTTAAAACATGGCCATGTTAGCTAGTAATTCAAGAAGAAAAAACATTGAAGTTGTTTGACCATTCTGGTAAGCTGTATCTCCATCCAAGCACGGTCACTACTTGGATGCCCTCCTAGCATATTGGAAGTTTTTAGAAACACATCCAGCCAACTAATATTCACTTGACCTTTTGTCTAGATTGGTGGCTATCTGGTTTGTTGGAATTCAGTTATTATTCCACATCTTGATTCCCCCTATCATGTTTAGCTCAACCAAATTGGTGGCTTCAATAGCTTCATTAAACATTCATAGGAAAGATTTCAATAGGTAGATCCCTCCATGTTTCTCTCTTGTCTACCTGATCTGGTTAAAGTCACCAATTACAATGGGTATATCATTATGATCCACTAGGACAAGCACCTCACAAAGCATCCTTCTTTTCATCTCTGATCTCAATCCATACACCGCATACACAATGCAATGAAACCCAACATTGTTAAGGTAGCTTAGATTAATTATTTTATCCATGACATGGGTGTGCTTTACATATTACACAATGGATTCCATCCTATCAAAGTCCTCTCTCCTTCAATATACTCAGTGCTGGAGGTGACTCCGAACCTACTAGAAATAGGCCCTAGATTCATTCAACAACTTCTCTTCTAGTTTGTGTTTAAATGCACAAGACTTGAGTGGGTACTTGTTCCCCTATGATCCTCCTCAACCTTCTTTTTCTATCAGGCTAGGATCCCCCTCGCACATTCCATGCGAGAATGGTCACCATGATCTTACCTTTCCAACACCCCTTACCAGAGTGATTCCTTCTTTTCCTCTTCCACCCCTTGCAGAGGCTACTGAGTTGTGAGTCTCCACCCTATGATGATGACTCAATTATTGTCAAACCCATCTAAGATCGAGAATGTGTTCACAAGGTACCCTGATTAGTCTCTGTCACTCCTTGTCCATTCACATTTACGATAGTCTTTGTAGTCATCTTATCTCCTCGATCATTAGTCAGAACACCTTCTCATACCTCACCTACAATGTTGTCACTCTGGTTAGTATCATTAGCATTGGATTCTCATATCCCCTTTGCAACCTCTGAAGCATTATGAGTAGGACTAACCAAAGCGATACTATCCTTCTTCCTCATCCTTTATGGTCTACAACTACAGATCTTCCTCTCTTCTCTATAGCTGCAACTTTGTGTGATCTTAGGCACTACCCGAAAGAATGTCCAAATAGTTTGCTTTGTTCACATCTATCTCATAAGGACTCATAAGTGACCTTGACCTCCAGATAACTTCCATCAGGTATTTTCACAATCACTACCTTAGGAGGCACTTTATCGACTTTCATGTTAACACATATCCTGGACAACCCCAGATGTCTACCTGATATCACGTAGACAATGATAGTTAAGGTCCTTCTCGTCTAGTGTATCTCCACGTCTGACAACTTGATCCAAATTGGTGCAGATGTAAGAGATTCTCTCTGGAGATCTGACTCAGGACACCACTTCCTAGTTGGCACAAGCTTGTTGTTAAAGAACCAGGACCTTTTTCCAGAGCGGTTGCCATGTTTGCTGAGTTGGAAAACCTAACTTGGAAGAGGCCATCATTCATAGTAAACAAATGAAGCTTCCCTTTAGGTCTTCGAGTTCTTAACATTTAGCTATGTAGTTTTTAATTGATACAACTGTGGTCTAGGTTCTAGATGATGACTGTGAACTTGTGGCAATCATCCATATCAGAAACTATTGGGCTAGAGAACTATGTCCACATCCTATCATCATCCTTCCTTGTAGAAAGTGTCCTTTAGGACAATTGCGATCTCACATTGCTTCTCCCTCCTCATTAAAATAGGTTCAGTTTGCATTGTGTCTGACCAGGAGTGATCCAACATGACATCCTTGCATGGTCCAACTAGGAAGATCTATAAAAGAAATGCCTAGCGTCAAAAAGATTGGGAGGGTGGGTTAAAGGTGGTGATAATGTATCATCTTTCATGCACATTAAGAGTAAAGTCAAAAATAGGAACTAAGAGAAAATTAAAAGTTTTAAAGATACTAGTATTACTCAACTTATATAACATTCTTACCAAGAGGCTTATAGGAGGAAAACTAAGAGGCACTTTTATGCGTAAGAGAATTAGAAGTTTTAAATATACTAGTATTACACAACTTATATAATATTCTTACCAAGAGGCTTATGAGAGCAAAACTAAGAGGCATTTTCAGTGCAAAATCTGAGGTTTCTTATGTAAGTCAAGATATAAGAAATGGTTTTGAAAGAAGTTCTGCCCCTTTTTTATGTTTCATGTAAAAAGTTTAATTTTGATTCACATGTTTTTTTAAGATATAAAACGTTCTATTCTACATATATATTATTTGATTCATGGGTAGGGGTTTGATGCCCACTAGGTAAGAAGCAATCATAGAAGAGAATAGCTACCTAACGTGCAAGGACTAGCTCAAGGACCTTTAGAAGAAAACACATAGTGGGGTTCTAGATATACCTAGTTTAGATTTCCTTTCAAGGTATGAGAATTGTGTAATAATTTTAAGTTTGAATTTCATGTTATGACCTGAAGATGTGAGAATTGTATCATGTGTTGGTTCAATAATTTATATATTTATGCAATCATTATCATGTTTATGATATCCCCTTGAGAATTTTGCTTCTGCCAAATAATTGATGTGGTTTGAAAAACTGAGATGTTACATATACCAACAAGAAATGATTGATCATGAATCTATTCTCCTCCTTTTTTGAGAAACTCCCATTTATGTCATCTATTATGGTATGACTAACTCCGACTTCATTTTTGATAAAAGGTAAGGAGGATTGTGCATTTACGACCACTCCAGCTCAATCATACATGAGATGAGAAATTGTAGTACATCCTCTTGATGTTGACCTTATTTTTGTTACAATGATTTGTTTTTCTATTGTCTCTTCAACCGTGGTTATGAATACTATCAGAGCTTACTTTTCCAATGGTTATAGACCTGGAAACCTCAAAGAAACCTCACACATGACCACAAAAGTTGATCATGAATCTCTATGAATCCTATTTTTCTTCCAACTGAGGTACATCATGTTTACTCAATTCCTCATCTTTTTTATTCTGTATTTAGCATAGCATCACTTTGACTCAGTCTTGTGTGTTTGTTGTGTTCACTAATTTTTCTGATCATAACAAGATTTTACGGCCAACATGTTATTGCTAGCATGGGGTGGTATTTTTATCATGTTTCACTTTCCTCCATGACCTTATGTGGAACATCATGGTACCTGAGCTACTCTTGGAATTATCTTTCTCCTACTAGTGCTCTATTTTTAGTTGTTTGAGCTCATTGACTAAACCTAGTTTAGGTTCATGTAGTTGGAAGTTGTCTTCCTCATTCCTTTAGGCTTCCCATCTTGTGGAAATGGAAACTAGGTATAACTGTTATTGTTTCTATGGAAAATACAACAGTAAGGAGGGGTGTCTCAATAGATTATAGAAATGCACATATCAAATTTACCCATCATTTAATTTATTTTTCAAGCATGCCTTAGGATGCACTCGTCTTTTTGTCTTTTTATGTTTGTTAGTTGAACAAATTTTTAAGGCTGGTTGTGATATCATTTGATGGCGTAGGTTAATGCATTGAGGTTTTAACCTGATGTGGGGGTACTATTGTAATATAGATAGTTTTTTTTAAAAGAAAATCACTACATTTATAGTAAACTATTCATAACTAAATGTTACTAACTTGGATACATAAAGATATGGTATGAAATAAATAAAATGAGAACCATGAGTTTATGGAGTTTTCTAGACCTAGTTTGACTGGATGTAAAAGTTTTTGTTTTGGTAAGTCAGAAGGCTCTTTTATTCATCCCACCCTTCTCTTGTAGGTAGAGAAAAAGGATTACATAGTTTTCCAACTGAAAATTGAAACTTGGTGGGTAACCAACCATTACATCGGAGAAGGGGTAGAGGATGACCCACAGGGTCGAGAGGGGTGTCCGTATAAATACGAACATCCGAGTAGGTTTTTAGGTGGTGTTTTTCTAGCACATCAGCATGGCTGATATCTTCTCTAGGGACTTTTAGGATCTTCACTTTTTCATAGCAGTCCAGACGCTCCTTGAAAAAATCAGTCCATGCATGCCAGTTTGGGTACTTTCCAAAAAAATCTTCGATCCCTTCCACAGCGTTTTGGCAGTCCGTGAGAATAATGAGGAGCTTACTATTGTTGTTGTTTGGGTTCAGGAGTGCTAGCGTAATAGCTCTTATCTCAGCGGCCATCGTAGAGTTCACCACTGTCGTCTCAGCTCTTCCAAAATGCCATCATCCATTGCCTTCCAGATGAATTGCTGCTATAGTAGTGTTGCTATTTTTAATAGCAGCATCGACCATGATGATAGTCCCATCTGTCGGTATATCGATATTAGTGAGAGGTGTAAGCATAGAAGCCATCTCCATCCTATTCTTTATCTTTCTCCCTTCTTTAATGAGGTGCTGGAGGTGGTTGATGTCCCTAATCTGCCGTACCTGCATGGTGATTTTGTTATCAAACACCCATGAATTCTTAGTTTTCCAGATGGTCCAATAGGTAATGCCAAACATCGCTTGATTAGCTGGTGATCCATTCAGCTCACTCGCCAGCCAGGTGTGAGCATCCACAACATGGTTGGTATAGGCCTGCATTATATATTGGTTGTTCTGCCAAATCTCCATAGCATAAGGACAGAAAAGAAGGGCGTGCATGTAAAAGTTGATTTCTAGTGTTTATGTAATTAATGGAAATATAAGCTAGTTTAACTTCAAAACTTTATTATGTGGGTTGAGACTCTAAATCTTGGTTTAAGGAATATATTGATCTTTTTTAGTTTCATGAAGTAGCTATAATTTTAACTGTATTTAATTAGACAATTAACTTTTTGATTACGATCTTATTTTCCCATAAATGAAGGTCAAAACTTAATTTGACTTGTAATCTTGCATTATCCATATGAAAGCTTATTGTCCTAAATTATCCATCATTAGCATTGATATAGATACATCTCATATTTTTCATGATTGTCATAATAATTTCCACAACGATTAGTTTTTATATCACTATTACTTGATATTATGCTTGAGATAATTAAACTATCTAGTCCTTTAAATTATTATGCATTTTAGATATACTAATTTAGGTTATTTTAACAGTGATGCTTAGGTGTGGGGGCCAAGTCACAACCATTTATACTTGGATTTAGGTTTCAGAATCCTAGCCATAATTGTTTGAATGTTGGTTGTATCACATGTTTGATATACTTTATGTAGAGGACTTAGGTTTTGGCCCGTCCTTCCTATGGTATGAAATTCAGTGTGTCCTGACCATACTTTTAGGTCATTCAGTCATTTTACAATCTACTTGCAAAAGTAAGAATCATGTTGTGACCATGTGCTCTCCTTGGGAAACCTCACCACTCTTGCATGGTAATGCTTTTCTATAGCCTAATTTCAAGATTTATCAAATGGAAATAACTTTATTCACTCAAACTTGCTCCTCCATATTATGTAGTATTTGATCATTTAGTGCATATGAAATATCCTCTCTATTGTTCTCCCCATTGGGTGTTGTTTCCAAACAATGTAGTGCAAGCATATTGAGTGATGAGATTTAAGAGGACTGATTCCCCAATTGCATTCATTAGATATCTTGAGATGTCTTGGTTTATCTCTTCCATTAGTTTCTCTATTTTATTTAATATGTTATGTTCTTGTTACGCCACCCATAAAGCTTTTTTTGGGATAAAAAGTTTAATCTGCCTATCACCACCCATATATCTTAATTACTCTCTTAAATGCAATTATATAATAGTTAGTTTTGTTTTAAATTTCATGTGAAACATTGGATTGATATTTCCAAATGTAAAATAAGTAACATATATACCCACTATATGAATTTTATATTGTGTATTGATTGGTATGTGTGCTAGTCATTAAGTAGTGAGTGGATGTCCCTTGGGTCCCATTCTATACACGTATGTATCAAAGCCATAATTGACAATTGATTTCCCATTTTAGCATAGCCTCCTGAGATCTTATACCCTTTCCTTACGTGGGCAAGTTGTTGGGGGTCCTACCATTGAGTTATGTAATGAATAATTATCATTTCAACCCCTTCATGATCTAGTCTATCCAGGCCTATGCTAGCCTCAACTTCCCCTAGACTCTCCATTGGTGGTGGGTATTTCCCCGTAATAAGAGAAGATTCTTTTATTGTATATTATATCTCATTGTAATGTGGAAATTCATCTTTACAGTTGTAGTTTTGTAGATGACAACTATTGTAGGTGATCTTGAACATCTTTGGCAAGGTTAAACCATAGTTACTATTTTAACCCTCTTACTTGTTGGAGTTTTAGTGTGTTTGTAATCTTGTTCTCCATCATTATGATTGTAGGCATTCCTAAATGGTAACTATTAATACCAATTCTAGATTTAGATTTGTGATCCTATTAAACTTGTGATAACTAGAACTAGCTCTATTATTTGTGCAGATGTCTCTCCTTTAACATAGAATTGTCCCAGTCAAGTTGATCTAAATTCCATGTGTCGTGGGTCTGGTTTCCCTTCTCCCTGATTTATTTACTTCTCATTATGTACGGTAAATAGAGAAATGTTATATGGTTTATACTAAATATCCTTTAGAATCCATTCCTCTCATCTCTATATTATAATTCATATTTCTAGATTATTTCTTTTATGCCATATGAAGATATTAATGCTAGTTGAACCAAGTGATAAGGATGGGATATCCACTTTTTATTTCCTATAAGGTAAGATGACCATGTGACTCTTCAATTTTCCATGAGAAGATAATGTCATTGGTTGGCAATTTGTCTGCTAGATGAAACCATAAAAGATGGATAATGTACCCAACTATGACCTTGGAGAAGTTGACATCATGCAATAAGGAATTCTATAACTCTTCTCTATATTTGAAGTTAAGGATGCATGATGTTATAGATGCCAAGAGAATTAGACTCTCTTAGTTGAAAGGAGGGATGGGGAAGTAGTTAATATGATGGTAGGGTGAATATTCACTTACTTGATTCTCACACTAATTTTTGGCACCATTTTTAGTTTTGAATCACAAAATTAATATTTAAACTTTTTTACACTGTAATAGAATATGTAGAAAGATTACTTTATTAATGTTTTGTGAACCAGGACACGAATTGATGAAGTGTGAACTAGTAGAGAACAAATACATAATGAGTTAGATAAAACCATTAAATTGTATACTTGGTAAGGAGTAGTGTTGAAGACGAGGTGTGACGTCAACCAAATTTAAGTAGGCTTATCATTTTATCATATCATTCGGTTGTAGTTTGTATTCAGGGTAATCTTAATATGTGGTTGATAGTTGTGGCATATCTTTTTTGATATGTATAACTTGACATTATGGTTGACTATCTAAATAATGAATATATATTAACTGTTGGTAGGATCAATTCTTCAATATAGTTGTAGATGAAAATAAAATAGTGATGTTAAGGAGTTATGTATTGGATATCCATAAGTGAAATGGAATTGTAGTTAAACAAAACAAAACTTGTTAGAAAAGTTGAACGTAGTAAGGGAACATCATATCCTCATATGATATTTGGAAAATCAAGTGATAAATGACTAAGTAGACCCTAATCATAGAAGGAATCAATAATGATAATCATATTATTAACATTATTCAAATATATGTGATCCATGAAATTTCATTTCTTGGAATGTTGACATGTGGATAATTATTCTATGTATCAAATTATGTGACTACTTTGAACAGCCTAATCATATAGATAGGAAAAGTAACTCATTAATGAACTCTATAATAATATGAGACATTTGATGTATCCTTAATTCCAATATAGTACATAATGTACATGACTACATTTAATATTTCTCATTAATTTGCACAATCAATCCTTTTACTTGGAGCAATGAAGGTTATTTTTTCTAATCTAGGAAAAAAATATAACTAGTAATAATTGTTTTCATTGTCACAGTAACATTAATGAAATGTGGGACTACTAATAAGAAGGGAAAAAATAATATTTATAGTAATAATATATATGATCCTTATAGATAACATCTTGAAGAGTTGTACTGACTCATGTTCTAAGGTGGAAGAATGACATATTAAGTAGAAATTGTTGAGATACTATCTAGAATTTTGGAACATAATTTTATGTATAAACAAATGTATATATCACAAATAGTGTAACGATGATGGACTACAACTACATGCAACTCCATATATATGTACCCCAAGTATGGAAACACTAACAAAGTAACTGAAAGATTAATCCAACTAAATAGTATATGAAGCTTTATGGATAAATCTTGTTTTTAAAATGACATAGATTTATATTGGAAATGGACCATAATGGGAAATCAAGTATATTTACAAAGAACCTAAACTATATGTCCCTTATTGTAACCCAAAACCTTAATTTCAATCTAACAATTGGAACCTAGTTAAGTATTCATTGTAATGGTATACCAAATTATGGTGGGCATATTTTAAGCATTGCAACATGCCAAAAAATAACACCATGATCTTATAAGCCCTCATGAATTAGGTCATAATGGGTTAGATATTAATGTTCAACCAAATAATATTAATGCAACATTTGAAAAAGCATTTGGTCAGCCACCGCTCCATTGCGGTCTGATGGATCACAGTGTGAATATTCTCCAGTGAAAAAATGACACATGCAAAGGCCTCCCATCGCCGCATTAAATGCAAAACTAGTATAAATAGTTAGCAATGTTCAATTTGGCATTTGGTAATAGAGATTGCAAATTGACCACCTCTACCCGATAATATTTGAACCCTGCCTGGACAATTGCCACTACTTTGCCAAATGAAGCATAAATATACCCAAATATTATTAACTCATTATAATATTTATGATAGTGTATTCATAAACCTAAACTTTACATATTAGGTTTTTAAATACTAAAAATACTAGTAATGATTTACCTAGACATGCTATGCCTTGAAATATATGTATACAAAACCAGGATAAATTCACATCCATCACTTGTATAAATAATTTGACATGTTTGATGAGTACAAAAAAACCTAAATAATGACATAAATTAAGTCAATGAGATAGGCATTAGACATCTAGAATGTTTATTGCAGATTATTATATGTCTAAATAACTTAATGGGTATTAATTGGATATTTAAGTTGGTTTGGATAACCCAAGTGCATGCTATTATATTTATAGTAGACTAAATGAACTTCTTGATTAATATGAATAAGGTAAAGTATTATGATAAATGTGAAAATAAAAAAATCCTCACATGATTAGATAGTATGAATCTATCAAGCTTCCTATTATTGTAAACATTTTCAATTTTTGATAAACCATACAAAGAAAATTTTTAAGAACACAAATCAATTAAAAGACTGACCAATATTTTTCAATAACTGAAATGGACCATAGAATTGAATTTGGTAGGTAAAATTTATTCATGCATTCAAGTCTCAAAATATCTAAGTGTGACAACCTGGCTTTCTCTCTCCTCTAATGCACTAATTCTCTCTCTTTTATTGATCCTTGTAATAAATTATATATTAATTGCATAGTCTAAGTGCTTTTATAATCCATTTGGGTCACATATCACTTTTCACTCTAAAATGTGTCAATAAAAACTAAGTTTGACCAATGTTAAATGTTTAATATTTCATTATCTTGAAATTTAAATTTTACCTAATTATTGTTCCCCTATTTATCTATAGTATTTATCATTTTGTAGAGTTTTCAATTACAAATGCAGTTGCACATATATTGTCTCAATCAGACCTATATAGCCCAAGATATTACCATATTTCCTTGATTTATCTTTGATTTAACCCTCTTTTTTCTATTTTTTTAACCTAAATAGGGTCGACCATAGCCGTCATAGGCCAAATATGGGAATGTGTTTCCCACTAATCCTCTCACTCAAGAATTATCCATCTCAAACCCTCTCAGCCAATCAGGAAGCCTAGTTGATTGAGCCTTGGATCCCAACTTTATCCAATGACCATGAACACATCTTCTCCCTCCTTACACTGCTCAGTGAATGAGCCATTTTGACTCACCCCACCACCACCACGACTCCATGTACAGTGCCCTTTCTACCCACTTTTTTCCAACATCAACTCTTATTTCCTCTTTATTTGTTATTTCCCTTTGTTTCCCCTTATTTTTCACATTCTCTTATCTTCTTCTTCTTCCTCCAACCCATCCATGGCGTTGACAACCCCCCTCACCCGAACAGTGGGGGCCTATGATGTTCTAATGAAAATATTCAAAAATTCTAAATCCTATATCCCTTATCCAAATATGATGATCCAATATATCAAATTGATCAACTTGAAAATTTCTATACAATGAAATAGTTTGTAGACCCTAATCCATTGTTTATATATCTTTTCCCTAAAAGATGTTTACTTCAATAATGTTGAATACATTTAATGCATGATCATGATAAAGCTTGTATATTTTATACACCTCTACCCTTAATCCATTATTTATATCTATTTTCTCTTAAATGTAATTATGTAATAGTAAGTTTTGTTTTAAATTTAACGTGAAACATTAGATTGTAATTTAAAATGTAAAATTAGTAAAATATATACCCACTATATGAATTTTATATTGTGTATTGATTGGGATGTGTACTAGTCTTTAGGTAGTGATTGGATCTCCCCTGGGTCCCACTCAATACAAGTATGTATCAGAGCCTTAATAGACAAATGATTTTCTATATTAGATTAACCTCCTGAGATCTTATACCCTTTTCTTAATTATGTTGCCAAGTTGTTGGGGTTCCTACCATTAATTTACGAAATGAATAATTATCATTTCAACCCCTTCATGATCTAGTCTATCCTAGCCTATTGTAGCCTCAACTTCCCCTAGACTCTCCCTTAGTGGTCGGTATTTCCCCTTAAAAAGAGATAATGATTTTTTTGTATATTATATCTCATTTTAATGTGGAAATTCATCTTTACCATTGTAGTATTGTAGATGATAACTATTTTAAGCCATCTTGAACTTCATCATCAAGATTAACCCATAGTTTCTATCTTAACCCTCTTACTTGTAGAAGTTTTAGTGTGTTCTCAATCATGTTCTCCATGATTATGATTGTTGGCATTCCTAAATGGTAACTATCAATACCAATTATAGACTTAGATTCGTGATACTATTTAACTAGTGATAACTAGATCTAGCTCTATTACTTTTACGAATGCCTCTCCTTTAACATAGACTTGTCCTGGTCAAGTTGGTCTGAATCCCATTTGTCATGGGTCTAGTTTCCCTTCCCCTTGATTCATTTACTTCTCATTATGTAAGGTAAATAGATGAATGTTATATGGTTTATACTGAAGATCCTTTGGAATCCATCCCTGTCATCTCTATATTATATGATTCAGATTTCTAAATTATTTCTTTTATGCCATATGTAGATATTATTTCTAGCTGAACTTAGTGATAAGGATGGGATACCCTATTTTTATTTTTTATGAGGTAAGATGACCATGTGACTCTTTAATGTTCCATGAGAAAATAATGTATCCTTGTTTGGCAAGTTGTCTTTTAGATGAAATCATAAAAGGTGGATAATGTATCCAACTATAATCTTAGAGAATTTGACATCATTCAATAGGGAATTCTATAACTCTTCTCTATATTTGAAGTTAAGGATTTATATGCTATAATGTTCTAGATGCCCATAGAATTAGACTCTCTTGTTGGAAGGAGGGATCGGGAAGCAGTCAATTAATAAGTTGGTAGGGTGAAAATTTGTTGACGTGGTTATCACACTGATTTTGGCACCATTTTTAGTTTTGAATCATAAAATTAATACCAAAACTATTTTACAGTATAATTGTATATGTAAAAAAATATTTGACTTTATTGATGTTTTGTGAACCAGGTCACCAATTGATGAAGTGTGAACCATTAGAGAAACTACACAAATAAGGAATACATATTGAGTTAGATAAAACAATAGAATTTTATACTTGGTAAGGAGTAGTGTTGAAGATCAGGTACGAAGTCAACCAAATTTAAGTAGGCATACCATTTTTCACCATCATTGGGTTGTAGTTTGGATTTAGGGTAATCTTAATATGTGGTGGATAGTTGTGTCATATCTTTTTTGCTATGTTTAACTCGACATTTGGGTTGACTAGCTTAATAATGAAAATATTAAGTGTTGGTAGGATCAATTCTTCAGTATAGCTGTAGAAAAATATAAAATAGTGATGTTAAGGAGTTATACACTAGATTCCATAAGCAAAATGGGACTCTAGTTAAACAAAACAAAACTTGTTAGAAAAGTTGAACATAGTAAGGGAACATCCTATCTTCATATGATATTTGGAAAATCAAGTGATAAATGACTAAGTACACCCTAATCATAGAAGGAATCAATAATGATAATAATATGATTAACATTATTGAAATATATGTGATCCACGAAATTTCATTTCTTTGAATGTTGACATGTCGATAATTGTTCTATGTAGCAAATTATGTGATTACTTTCAACAAACAAATCATAGTGATAGGAAAAGTAACCCAAATAATGAACTCTATCTTAATATGTGACATATGATGTATCCTTAATTCCAGTATAGTACATAACATACATGACTACATTTAATATTTATCATTAATTTACACAATCAATCCATTTACTTAGAGTAATGAAGGTTATTTTTTCTAATCAAAAAAATAATATAACTAGGAGTAATTGTTTTTCATTGTCACACTAACATTAATGATATGCAAGACTAACAATAAGAAGGGAAAAAATATTATTTATAGTAATAATCTATATGAACCTTATAGATAACATCTTGAAGAGTAGTACTGACTCATGTTCTAAAGTGTAAGAATGACAGATGAAGTAGATATTTTTGAGATACTATTTAGAATTTCCAAACATAAATTTATGTATAAACAGATGTATATACCACAAATAGTGTAATGATGATAGATTACAACTACATGTGACTCCATATATGTACCCCAAGTACGGAAACACTAACAAAGTATTTGAATCATCAATCCAACCAAATAGTATCTAAAGATTTATGGATAAATCTTCTTTAAATAATAGCATAGATTAATATTGGAAAGGGACCATAATGTGAAATGCAATATATTTACAAAGAACCTAAACTATCCATCCCTTATTGTAACCTTAAACCTTAATTTCAATCTAACAACTGGAACCTAGTTAAGTATCAGTTGTAATGGTATACCAATTTATGATGGGCATATTTTAAGCATTGCAACATGCCAAAAATAACACCATGATCTTAGAAGCCCTAATTTAATGAATTAATACATAATGGGTTAGATATTAATGATCAACCAAATAATATTAAATGTACCAAAATATTATTAACACATGATAATATTCATGATAATGTATTCATAAGCCTAAAATTTACGTATTATGTGTTTAAATACTAATATACTAGTAAGGAGTGATCTATACATGCTATGCCTTGACATATATGTATACAAAACCAAGATAAATTAGCATCTATCACTTGTAAAAGTAATTTGACACGTTTGTTGAGTACAGAAAAACTAAACGATGACATGAATTAAGTCAATGAGGTAGGCTATTGATGTCTTGAATGTTTATCATGGATTATCATATCTATAAATAACTTAATGGATATTAATTGGATATTTAAGTTTGTTTGGATAACCCTAGTGCATTTTATTTTATTTCTAGTAGACTAAAAAAACTTCTTTATTAATATGAATAAGGTAAAGTATTATGATAAACATGGAAATGGAAAATCCTCACATGATTAGATAGTATGAAACTATCAATCTTCTTAATATTTTAAAAACATTCAATATTTGATAAATTTTATGGAGAAATTATTTAGGAACACTAATAAATTAAAAGATTTACCAATATTTTTCAATACCTAAAATGAACAATAGAATTGAATTTGTTAGGTAAAATGTAGTCATGATTTCAAGTCTCAAAATATCTAGGTGACAACCTGAGTTTCTCTCTCCTCTAATGTACTAATTCTATGTCTTTTAAATATCCTTTTAATAAATTATATATCAATTCATAGTCTAAGTTCTTTTATAATCTATTTTGGTCACATATCACTTTATACTTGGAAATGTGGGAATAAAACCTAAGTTTGACCTAGGTTCAATGTTTAATATACAATGCTCTTGAAATATAAATTGAACTTAATCAATGTATCCTTATTTCTCTATAGTATTTATCATGTTGTAAAGTTTTCAATTACAAATGAAATGGAACAAATATTGTCTCATTAAGACCAACATAGCCCAAGATGTGACAATTTTCCTTGATTTGTCTTTGATTTAATCGTATTTTTTCTATTTTTTAACCTCTGTTGGGCCATTCGCAATTGTCGTAGACCAAAGAGATGGGAATGTGTTGCCCACTTATCTTTTCACTCAAGAACTTTCCATCTCACACCCTCTCAGCCAAGTAGGAAGCCCAAATCAATGACCCTAGGATCCCAACTTTATTCAACAACCATGAACACATCTTCTCCCTCTGTACATTGCTCAGTGGATGAGCCGCAGTGACTCACCCCACCACCACCACCTCCACATAAAGTACCCTTTCTACCCACCTTTTTCTAACATCACTCTTGCGTCCTCTTTGTTTCTTATTTCCCTTTGTATCCCCCTTGTTTTCACATTCTCTCTCACATTGGAGCTCTCCCTTCTCTTATTCTTCTTCTTCCTCCAACCCCTCCATGGCATTGAGACCCCCCCCCACCCGAATAGTGGGGGACTATAAGGTTCTAATGAAAATATTCAGAAATGCTAACTCCTATATACCTTATCAAAGTATTATGATCCAATATATCAAATTGACCAACTTAAAAATATCTAGACAATGAACTAGTTTGAAGGCCCTAATCCATTATTTATATCACTTTTCCCTAAAATATGTTTACTTCGATAATGTTGAATACATTTAATGCATGATCATGATAAAGTTTGTATATTTTATACACCTCTCCCTTTTAATATACAGTTAGTACTTTTCTATGTTCTTGAACCCTTTGAGGATAATAGTTAACATTCTTGCACTTTGATTAAACTTTATGCACATTCATGACTAGTTTTGGGACATTAATGATGTAATTTGTTCTAAAATTATCTTTCTTCTACATGACAACAAACATCACCATAATATCAAAATTATTAGATTTGTGACCATCTATAAAAAAAATCATACCCCTTGATCTCCTATGATATTGCTAAGTTTTTATGACATGAAAAGTAGGCATTTGACCCCTAAACAAAGAAACATGATAGTACTCTAATAAAATTAAGCCTTAGACCTAATTGATGCATACAATCCTATTAGGTCTTTTAAATGGGTAACATAATGATGTCTTGTGACATAAATGCCATATTTCTAATTTGGTCTGCATATAGCATCATGGCCTACTTTAGTTGCCTAATGTGACCTGTATGGCTTTAATTGTGTTTCTTGTTCCTTAATGCTTATGCAAATCAAAATTTCATGTAATCCACCTTTAAAAAAATTAGGAAATTTCCTAATCCTTATGACACCATTTAACATGGATGTCCACCAGGTCATATGTTAGACCCTAATGATAAATATCAAATATTTTTGAAAGTGGAATGCATGTTGAAAATGTTGAATCTTATGAACCTGGACTGAGGTGACCATCTAATATCTTGGATATGTGTTACTATCATCCTCTTTTTCTATTCATTATCATATTTCATGTGTGTATCTCATGACTTGGGGAATCCCTATAAATTTTGCCCTATTATGAGTCCTATGACCCCAAAATGCAACTAACTGTTTCAAACCTCATAAAAATTATAGGAAATGAATGGAACTTGGGAATGACATGAATCTTGAAGCACACCTTGTAGGACCCTAAATTCGTAAAAGATCATCAAGTGTATATTTAATCCCATTTGAACATAATTTTCCTAAAACCCTAATAATGGACCTAATTATTATGTATCATGTTGAACCTTTGTCAAAGAGGGTTATATGTTCTTAATCACGTGTTGCTTGTGATCTAGACAGATATGGATAGGTTAAGAATCTCTAAATTAGGTACATTGATTTCAATCATTATATAATTATGCTTTTATTGGTTGAATCCTTGTTATGTATGTATGCTTGTTTACTTGCACATTTACGTACTTGATGTTTTGTCTCTTTGATTTTATCATTTGAACACATAATATAGACATTCATGGGACAAACTTTGGAAAAGGTTTTCTGAATGACTTTGGTCATTTTCAGGTTCCTCACTTTGAAATAGAGTTAGTAACAACTTTCAGCGTTGAGCACTCTCACAAACTACTTTCAGTGGGAAGTTGTTCAAATGTCTTATGACACATGATTCTCTTGGTATAATGGAGTAAAAGGACTAAAACATGGGTTTTTATATTGCTATGAAATTAAATCTTATCTCTTATTTGTTTACTTCTGCAACTCAATATAGATTATGAAAATCTTAGATATACGTATCTTTATGCCATATACTCAATAATTTGTGTGTTGATAAGCTTGTTTCTCATATGCTTTGGGTTTAGACATTGCTTGGGAGAAGTTTTATTATAAGCAAATGTTCAGATTGTACCTTTTGTAAGATTCTAGCTTAGTGTACATAATTAGACTTATAGAATTTTCTATCAAATGTCTAATTGAAACTATGTAGTGAATGATGTTGCTATTACTAATACTTGTTGAATGTTGAGAGTATCCAAGAGTATGCATATAGTTATTTTTTGTTATATGATTAGCTTTTATGCTTCTACATTCACACTTTGATGTTAACATACTAGGAAAAGACTCTTGGGTCCTTTGGTCGTTGTCTTTCTAGTCATTTGGAGTTTGGATTTGAGTAAAAAATGGTTTCATGACAAATGATATCAGAGCATGAACAATAGCTTCACAGAGCACTTGCTGACACGAAACAAAAATTCAATTCAACCTTGAAAAGAAACACAACTTTAAATTCAACCTTACATATCAATAATAGAAACTTAATAAGTTGTCCTTAGTGGACTAAGTTTGACTCAACCTTCAACTTAGAACTCGATGTTCTAGAACTAGCTGTAGACTTTTGTAATTCTTGGAACCTTCTTTTTTTTCCCTCCTTATGTCATGTAGTATGGGTTGTAGGTTTAGGAAGGTGAATAAGGTGAGATCCTATAGTTGTAAACATAGACATATGTTTGCAGCATGTGGTTAAGGTAATACACAATTGTGCACCCTATTCTTTCTAGTTCTCTAGGGGTCATGGTACTAGACTTGTGGTAATTTTCTTTAGCTTTAGTTTTATTCAAAAGGAGAATGGTGGTTTATATCGCATGTTTCAACACTATAGAAGACTATTTCAAGTATTGGTATATTTGTATATATGAAAATTGTTACCACACACAGGAAGGTAGTGACTTCCTATGTGAGTGAAGAGAAAGAAATATAATATCCATCTAGATGAGAGTGTCGATATAATAGATGTATTCTCTAGATTTTTCTAGAGCCATGGTGAAGGATAGGCTAGTAGATGGCCTAAATGATATAAGATGGTGATTGATGATATGGGTTCACTTCACAAAGTCTTAAGTTTGTTTTGGAAGATTTTTGTATGTTTTCAGGATATGACATGAGTTTTAACCTTGGAAACCTAGCTAGTCTATCACTATGTATGTCACATGTGTCAAGGTTGAGTGCTAAAGGTAGCTAGTGGGTTGGCATTCTTACATGTGTCTAGTCATGTATGTGTTAAGGTATGGTAAGAGGTACGTGGTTTAGGACCAACATGGGCCTCAATCTCTTTACAAAGGAGGGCCTCTAGCATGGGACATGCAATAAAGGTGAACTTTGGACATGGATAAAACCTAAATGGGAGAAGTTGGAGTACCTAACCTCCAAAATATGTGAAATATGAAATATATGAATGGTAAAATACATGAAGATGAGTCCCTATCTATACAAATGAGTTTATGAGTTGAGGCTAGGCCTGGCAGTGGGTCGGTTTCTATTGGATTGATTGGACCCGAACCCAGATAAATCAGACCTGAAATGGACCCAGACCAGAAAGGGCCCAACATGACCCAAACCCGCGCATACCTGATCTGAAATCAACCAGATGCGACTGGTCGCAAAAATTATTATTACAAAAATATGCAAAAAAATTATGACAAACCTAAAATATATCCCGAACCAAAGTAGATAAGGGTCGATCCGACCCATCCTAAATTAAAATGGATCTGAATGGACCTGACCTAAAATTGAACAAACTTGAATAAAAACAACATTTTTAGGTTGGGTGAGGCTGGCTCGAATAGTGTATGGCATGGTACATATTTTTTTCCACCCCTAGTTAAGGCCCCTAGTGCATAGTCCCCTTTATATAATGTTGAATCCTACACTTCTTATGAAACCTAACCCTAGATAAGGAGGCATTTTAATATATGCATGCTTGACATCTAGGTGATGGACATGTCTCAAAACCCTAGATGATGTACACGATGTGTGCTCTCCATGATGAGCCATTGTAAAGAGTGGGACCCAGAGGGGTCCATTCCCTACCAAAATTTGAAGAATAAATCAACTATTCCAAACACACTCAAAAGGTAAGCTGGAATAGGTGTAAAATTTTCAAATCTTACATGTTGGTATACAATAGATAAAAGTAAAGTAGGGGAATATATAACATGACTATAATCAATTTCACAAAAGTACATCATCATATCCCATATAGGGTTTACATGTATATTACATTATGAGGATCTAGTATAGGGAAATCTAAACCATATCAAGTTTGTCTCTAAGCAACATCTTTGTGAGTTAGGTCCACGTTGAAATCCATATCTTACATGTTCTACACTTGTGGTTGGAAGAATAACCCAAAAAGAGGAGAAAAATAGATGGCCTTAGCAAAAGGCTGGTATGACAAAGAGAAAGATGAAAATAGGTTAATCGCGCAAAGGAATAATATGGTTTGAAACATACCTCACTTCAGAGTTTAAACAAGTCCAAAGTTAGTCCTAGGTCCAAGCCTAGATCATCAAACACCTATTGAACATGTTATATAGAATTAGTGTTAGGGATACACTAATTTGATAAACCCTAAAAAATCACCTTTTTATTATCTTTGAATTAGGTTATCAAAACCACATCATATTGTAGATTAAATTTTTCCAAGTTCACAACATATGTTATTTTATTTTTCTAACATATATATTATTGGTTATGGATTTTGCAAATTAAAACCAATTAGGATAATTGATTAAAATGCATATAAAAATTAATTTGGAATTAGGCGATCAAACTAATACCATTAGTTTGATAATGTTTTTTGAATCCAACAACTATTTATTTCTAATTTTTGGATAAACATGGAATTAGTTATAAATTTTACAAATTTTGTCCAACCGCAAATTAGCAAAAATCCAAATAAGCAGAGAAAACTTGCGATAGAGAGGGAAAGAGGGGACCCACCAACTGACTAGGACCAATCAGGGGCAGCTAAGTCCCATGGTCAATGGCCCAGTTTGACTCGCACCAAGGCAAAGAAAGGTAGGCTAAAAGACTATATTACCCCTCATGAGAAAACACACATCACTAGCGCGTTCACCACTCTCCCGATAATCTTTCTCTTGATCCAGTTCTTCTTTAGCCACATTTGGTGCCTCCACCAAATCTTCAACCTCTCTGTGCTTGCAGCATCTTGCCCGAGTCCTAGGAGGCATCAAGAGCCCAAATTGGCTACTGTTGTAAGTTCATCTAGCTTCCCTCTTTCTTTATGTTTCTTCAGATTTGTGAATCATCATTGACTGAAGTTTTTAACAAATTGTGGTTTGCGAGCATGTTACTATTGGCTTCCAGGGCATGGTGTGTAATGGGGAAGAATCCCCCATGTGTTTATATATATATATATATATATATATATATATAGGTTAAGGTATATGAAAAAAGGAGGTGTGGATGGTTCGAGAGACTAGAGAGGAGATTTATGAAAAACTTAAATATTTAATGAAAGATCCTAAATATGGTATTGATCTGTGTGGATTGTTATCACGTATTCATTACACTAAAAATCTTGAAAAATGATCGAGAAAAAACCGAGAAAATCACAAAAATCCAAAACACATGGATGACATCACTTTCCACTCACGAGAGGCTTTCTTGCACAAGGTAGGAGACACAATCACCACCATCCTCTCATCATTGCATAGACCACATCGGGGATGAAATCATAATGCGCATGTGACAACAATTAAATCTGAAGTCATAGTAAAATAGGAAAATGAATAAAGTGATATTTCATTTTCCCTCTCTCAACAATTGGGGGTGCAAACAAGATCCATAATAAATGAAATTAAAAACCTCAACTATTTTGGACATGTAGAATTCAGTTTTGGAATTAATTTTCAATTTTGGAGACTATAAGTATTTTATTTAATTATTTTTAAGTAAATCACATTTTCTCTTTCCTATCACATTTGAGATATCTAGAATCCATCAATTAATGTCAAACTTCACCTTCAAGCAAACTAAAACATATAGAACACAAATTTACCATTAATTTTATCCTTTGAAGTTATTTATTGTATTAGTTAATATTTTCGGCTTTAATGATACTTTCTCTCTCCTAATCTACACATGAACATTAAAGATTATCCAAATTGCATGGAAATGTGTGCATAGTCTAATTTTAATATGTAGATTAAAATTTTGAGATTGTTTCCACTTTTGGAGTCATTAAATGATTTATTTCATATTTATCAAAAAACTCATATTTTTTACTAAAATAAATTAAGATATACATTATTGTGCAAATAAGGGGAAACTTGAGTCCCAATCTAATTGGGACAAAAGGAATCAAATTTTCACATTAGATTTCATTTGTATGATTTCCTTTCATGAGTTATACAAAATAATGACGAATTTGAGATTTGTTGCCAGTTTTGTGGCCCTTTATAGTCATTATTATTATAATTATTCATTTAATTGTGTTCCATTATCTTTACACTACCACCAAAAGAGATCTATATCATTATTATTCACGAAAATCCACCTTTTACTCAATTACCATATTTACTTTATATGTCGCATTTTAATTTATATGATTGAACATGAAAATTCCATTTTTTTGGCTAAACCAATTCAATTGATATCAGGATACTAGTGGGTTAGGTTATGAATGTGTAGATTTCAGGGATGAAATCATCTCTAAGGGGTGGATTGTTGTAACATACCTAAATATAGGGACATATAATAAACCTCCCTTTTATTTCACCCCTATATCATTATTTAAATTAACTATTTTCATTGAATTAGATTAATTAAGAATAATTAGATCCAAGTCATTGTAATGTTTTAATAAATCTCCTATTATATGAGGTGAATGTAAATTAATTATTATCTCTTATGGAAGTTAATCATATGAATTCACCAAATATTCATTTTTAGCCTAGTTGGAAATTTGGAATGACGCTAAGAATAATTGACAAAATGAATTCGATAAATTTAAAATAATGTTTCAATTGACAATAAATGCACTAATTAACTACTTACACGTAAGGAAGTACTAATTCAGTAAATATATCAATCAAACCAAACTTTTGATTTATTTTATAGTAATAGTACTTACATTTTGTTACCCTAGATGCTCCCTCTTTGACATGCGCCTTGCACCATCCACGAGCAGACTTTGGCCATTTTCTCAAATCCCATGCTCCTTTGCTTCTCTCTTCTACTTTGTGTTTATGTAGATAACAATTGAACATTTTCATTATGTAATAAGAATACTACTATAAACACACATCTATACACACTAGATGTCTGACTGACTAAGTCACTAGAATCAATGTTATAGTTTGTTTTCTTACTTTTCTTGGTTTACACTATTAAAAATGACATATAATGTCACCTTTGATGGCGTCGGTTATACAAAAAAATTGATGCCATACTACAACGTCGTCGGTTATATAAGACAACCGTCACCATATGTGAAGTCTTGTTGATTTAGAAAAGACATGAGTACCTCTCTTACTTCAACGTCAGTATCGTATAGTAGAAATTGACATATAAAATTACCCGCAAAATATAGTTTTCCAGGTAAAACATTTGCCTCCACAATTTTCAACACAGAGTCATTTTTTTGCAAACTGACGACGCATGTTTCATGTCATGTCCCTGTAGAAAAATGTATCCCTTCATTAGTTGTTGGCTATTCCAAAAAATTGACGAATAATCACCATGTGCGAGACAAACTTGTTTTAAGGAGATAGGTCTATAGATTCAATTGGTTACTAGCAACCGACAAATAGGTGATTTCGTGCCTTGTCCCCACAAAAATATCCCTCCCTTAATATTCTTCTTCATTGTCAAATTTTATTGGACAACTGACAGCTATGGCCTAACAGTAAACGTCGGATTTGCCATTGGTAAGTAATGACTATGTCAAACTAATTTTTTGATTTAGGAGTTAGTCATTAGTTTATGTCTAGCAACCAATGACTAAGGGTTTAATAGCACCCATGCGAAACAAACTTTTCCCCATTCAATGTTTCATCACAATTTTTACCTAGGTATCTAGAGATTTTGGTTATTCCACCACCATTGTTGTTGTCGTTCTACCTCTGCTCGCCACTACTCAACACTCATCGTCGTTGTTGTTCTTCCTCCACTCGTTGATGTTGTTCTTCCCCTATCGTCAGAGGATCTATTATTTCTAGTTTGGGAGGGGGAGGACACGAGCTAGTTTGGGCCTAAGCTATCCACCGCCACCTAGTGAGCTTGGGTCAGAGCTTCTACTAGTGAAATTACGTGCATGCTTCCCCTACTGCTAGGTATGCCACCATGTCACCCATGACCAACTAATAGGATGTAATTCACTTTCTACATTACTCCTTGTTGTTATGTGTCATAGCTTAATTGTTGGATGTATGTTCATGAATATGTCACATAAACATGGTTAAGGTTACATATCCCCCAAAAAGCCCAATATTGTAGTTACGTTGTTGAAAGTGAATCACTTTTTTTGGTTAGTGACTTATTACTCTTGCATTGATTAGTGTTAATTAGGATTTCTATATCTTAGTTCGTATAATTTGTCTTCTTTCCTTAGTTTTTTAACCTTAATTTCTAATTTACCTTAGTTCATCTCTCCCTCCCAAGGTCATGAATAATTTATGCCTTGGTGATGAACATGCATGCACATTGGAGATGTTGAAATCAATGTTATCAAATGTGGTACCTAGACTAGGGTATGATTAAGATTACCAGATGATGTTGTTGTAAATCAACTCATACATGGTTTGTAATCTTAGGACCTCTTTGAGGGACACTTTTCACAGATCTAGTCAAGAATCTCAAATAAAGGTGCCTAATCTACTTCTCTAAATTAATATTAATGTTTTATTACTCTCCAGATTAACTAATATAAATGGAAGAATGAATTGAATTAAATGATGTGACATAAAACTTAGGATATGAATGACAAAACTAGGATTGTAGGTACACAAATGAAAACATACATGTATTTTGTTGGCCTAGAAACCCATCTGAGATTTACTTCTCAAGAGTAAATATTGGATAGTCCCTGCTTTGGGACTATTCTTGAACACTTAATCTCACTTAGGATGTAAGTGTATAATATATATTTCATTTTCAAGATGTTTTGTCAGAACTTCTGCATTTGTTCTCTAAGTACATATGTTGGTGGGCATTTTCCCATGTACATCAGTGTACTTGGAGAACTAAGGGGAAATGCTGCGACAATTTTCTTGAAAACCGAATACACATTATACACTTACTACTGAGATTAGGTGTTTAATAATGGGATATGTGGTACACACATTCAACCCTTAACCCTATTATTTTAACCTTAAACCCTAATATTTTAACCCTAAACCCTAATCTTTTAACCCTAAACCCTAATCTTTAAATCCTTATGCCTAAATCTAAATCAATAAACCCTAATATATCTGTATATCCTTAACTTAATATGTAAACCCTAAACACTAATACTTGTTTTCTCTTTGATCATAGAATGGATAGATCATGGATGTCCATTCTGAATTGATGCACCCCAAAGTTTATTTCTAGTCTTGATCAATTTATTAAATTTGCGGAGGAACATAGGAAACAACCTCGAGATAGGTTCTATTATCAATGTAGGCATTGCGATAACTACTTGAAAGTCAGCACTGGTGATAAAATCAAAATTCATGTCATGTGAAATGATATTGTACAAGGTTGTATAGAATGGTACTGGCATGGAGAGTTTTCATACCTGAGATTAGTAGATGTCAATAGCAGTTCTTGTGTCAAACAAGAAATTGCCACCGATGATGTAGATGTGGATGAACATAATCCAATAGACATCATTAATATGATTTTGGATAATTATGGGGTAGAGCACACCGATCCACCTTCTTTGTTTAGGAACATTGTGGATGATGCTAAGAGACCATTATACATAGTTTGTACAAAGTTTACAAAGCTGAGTGTTGAGTTGAGATTGTAGAATCTGAAAGCTAACAATAGATGGAGAGACAAAAGCTTGACGTCATTGTTGTCTTTGTTGAAAGAAATTCTTCCTGAAGGAAATGAGATTCGAATCTCAACCTACAAGTTAAAGAAATTCTTATGCACAATGGGAATGGAGGCTAAGTGTGATGACCTTGATTTTAGGATTTTAACACCCAATTTAGTATTCGAAGCTCAGGATTATTCTAGTTGATTAATCCCAAGTTAGGTGACGTATATTTCACCATAGATTATTTTGACCATGAAATAAGATTACAATTTCATTAAAGGCTTCAAAATAGATATCAAATACATTTATGAACATGGAGATGCTTAACAGTAGTTAGTTGTTGATTTTGAGAATACATCAAGTTAATTATCGAATAAAGTACACATGGATTCATATGGCTGAATAATGAAACCTAGCATGCATCTTGTACACACTAAGTAGGTTCCAATTGTCTTTAGGATGATAGAGGTGGATTGATGCATACTTAGAGTTCCATATCCTTACGCATATACCACTTTGAAGTGTCTTGAATAAAGAGCAAATTGAATTTTGAGCATCAAAAATTTATCCAAGGAGAAATACACTATGAGGACATTTGCAAGGCCCTGAACTTGCTTAAATAGTTGAATAAGATTAATTACCATACTTGAGTATTTAGAACTCTAAAATAACCTTGTGATATGCTATGAAATCATAATTTAAACTTAATTTTCAAATTTGGTCCAATATGGACACTGCTTGAGCAAGTTATGCAATTTTAAGCACATTTTGGACTGTTCTACAATTTACCCAAATGAGAGGGTGTTTTTGCAATTCATCACGTCCATTATGTTCGTTATATGTTATCTTATCATTCTTGAGTATTTTGAGCCATGGGGCTCCTTGTTGAACCTTGGTTTGAAGGTTATTTCTTCAAGGGTACTTTAGGGTTTACCCCTTCATGGATGACTACTTTTAGTAGCTATCAATTAATGAATTATTTTATTCGCTTGAAAATTCAAAAAAGGAGAGATAAGTAGGTTTATATAGATGGTGGGGGAGCTGCTTGTGTGTCTTCTTGTATATTATTAATAGTTTAAAGCCATGGACACTTTGAAAGATACTAGAACTTCAACCTTTTCTTTTTCTTTATCTTAAAGTTTTATATACCTAACCCTACACACCCAAATGAACCATTTTCTCTCCACAAATTCCCTCCTAATACAAACCTCATTCTCCCTCTACTCTACTATAAATTTCCTATCCAAGGAAGAAGAAAGTGGGGTACTTCTTGGAAAAATCATCAAGGGTTGCAATTGACTTTCTTTAGGGGTTTCTAAAGCTCCTTCCTAGTGATATTGACCTAAACGAGTAATTATTACCTTATTTACTCCATTTATTTCTTTTCTCTTCTTCCTCCTATATTTCTCCAGGTCAGAACCTTGTTGTTCCATGGTGAAATTCGTTGTAGAACTCAAAAATCTATCCTTCTTGTTTCTTCTTCTAGGGATTTTCTTCTTTGTGGAGAGAAGTGCCTACTTTGCCAAGTTCATATTTGAATCTAGGGTTTTTTTGCCTTCTTTGCTCGAGATTCTAGCACTTTGGGATCTGACATACTCTATAGAGGCGAGTTAAATAACATTCTTCACTTATATTACTTACTAGAAGCTTGTTAGTTCATGTTTATGCTTCAATATGATAATCGAAGCATAGAGAAACCATGCTTGTTTAGGGTTACAAATTTTTATGGTGTTCCCTATTCTGTTCCTGTTCTATATGAACTTGTAAACATGTGTACGATCTTTCTAAGATATAACATGATATGGGACAGGTTGATAGCAACAACCTATGGTGTGAAGAACAAAACAATCGATGTTTCGAAATAGGGTTTTCAAGCTATTTCCTTCACTACTACATAACAGATGGTGATACCATGCAACAACCAATGATGTTTCCATTTTGAGAACTAATGGTCGTGATCGAAGGTGTCAAATTATGGTGACAACATATGGTCAGCCCCTTAGATCATATTTTGGCTCAATTAGAAATTTACTGATCAACCATGAAGTACCCTACTGATGTTATCAATCAATGATGACATTAGCTTAATATTTGATGTTGATTAATGAATATAGTGCTGATCTAACAATCTATGGTGACTTAATGGTTGATCAGTAAATTTCTGTGTTGGTATGTATTCCCATAGAGCAAATCATGTGATGATTGTAATGGAATACTTTGTAAATGATTTGAATAATAATAAAGGCTATTTCCGATCTATATGTTTTAACTGTTTCTAAGATGATAGTGTAACATGATAGATGTCTAAAGAATTGTTTACTCAATGACGTATGATTTTGGGTTGAGGACCTAAATGATGCGATCATACGGATCTTAAGAGTATAGATGCTTGTTTAGTCCCTAGTCGGTTGTTATTGCGGAAATAACCATAGACATCAATAACACTAAAGACTAGATTGTGTGTTGGTTGATGACATAATCTCATTAGTCATGATATAGTGATATCAAACCAAGTACATATGTACTTGTTAGAGAACAAGTGTACCAGACAGACTCACTGTGAGAGTGACACATGAAACCATGATTTGGTAGTCACAATCAACTCTCACAGTAATGGTGGTGAGTGTGATTCTTCGACCTAAAATCACTACACTCAACACATGTCGTTGGGTACACATTGGCATCATCAAACGTAGTCCTGAAACATGGGTTGTTATAAAGGTGATGATTGGGTGGCTTTGACACATTGGGCTTTTGAGGGGTGAGTGATAGATATGGGATTTGTCACTCCTAAGGGAGTTTGATGTCCATGGCCACTTGATGAGTATGATTGAGAAAGGCATGTGCATGCATGTGTGAATCAATATGTGATATTGATGTCACACACATCTCACCCAATCTGCTCTGAGATCAAGGAAATGAATAAACGTTGAAAGGATGACTATACCATGCCTTGAGTTAATTCAGGACATTAGTGACAAAGGAATTATACATTCGATGTAACACCATTCACGGATTGTAGGATTGAAAGTTGTTCTCCAACTTTCTATTTCATTTGGGTAGGACTGATGTGTGACTAGGCACCACTCTTTGCTTGTGAAGTCATAAGTGTTATGGACTTTCACTGCCAATGTGAACTGGACCTACAGGGTCACACACAAAGGATTTAACCTAGAAGTGGAGTTTATCCACAAATGATGTTTAGATTCATTACTAAAGGAGTTTATTAGTTCAATTAAACACTCAATCAATTGATAGCTCAATATCATAGTGTTCAAGGTGTTGGACAGATTGATTAAAGTATCAAATTGATTGAAACTGCAATTGACTGATGTTGCACAGTCTGCACTCCCAACCGATCAGCTCGGGACAGGCTGAACTGACGGGTTCAAGGGTTGAACCGATCGGATCAACTGGTCCAACTGAGCGAGTTAGGAAAGTCAGGTTGGCAAGAAATTTCTCTTCGTTTAACTTGTACAATTTGATTGGAACAAGGATTGGTATTTGGATCAATTTAAAACAAAAAGAGGAAAAGTCAATTGGGAACTGACCAGGGCAGTGAACCGATCATTTCAGAAGTGAACCTATCAGCTCAGGTGCCCCAACTGATCGGTTCAGGTGTGAACCGATCGGCTCAGGTCCCCAACCGATCGGTTCATGCTTGAAATGATCAGTTCAGCTGGCACAGTTGGTGTTTTTGTGGGAAAATCTTGAACACTTCTACTCCTGCTTTAATCCCACATTGCCCGAGATAGAGAACCCTGACCCATGACCCTTCTATATATATAGGGGTATTGGTGGATTCTCTCAACACAACTCAAAACACCATTTGCTCTGCAATGTTGTCGTTCTCTCTGGTTGTGGTAACTAGGAGAACCTGAGCAAGTGCTACCCGATAAGGGAGGCACAACAAGGGAAACACAACTATAGAAAAGTGACTGGTGGCAAGCACTACTACAGAAATGGCCTTTGGCGTCGGTCGTTTAACCCCATTTGGCGTCGGTTTTCGACCGACGCCTATGTGGGCGCCGCTAAAGGTCGAACACTTCGGCGTCAGTTGTTTAACCGACGCCTATTTTACCTATAAGCGTCGGTCTTTTAGTAGATAACCGACGCCAAAAGGGTTCGCGTCACATTAAACGGCGTCAGCTAGGGCACTTTATGCGTCGGTTATTTACTCAAGGACCGACGCCTATATATCATGTAGCGTCGGTCGTTTAGTAGATAATCGACGCCAAAAAGGTTCGCGCCACATAAAACGGCGTCAGCTAGGGCACTTTTTGCGTCGGTTATTTACTAAGGGACCGACGCCTATATACCTTGTAGCATCGGTCGTTTAGTAGATAACTGACACATAACGTGTGGCGCGAACACTTTTGGCGTCGGTTATATACCAAAAGACCGACGCTACATGGTATATAGGCGTCGGTCCCTTAGTAAATAACCGACGCAGAAAGTGCCCTAGCTGACGCCATTTCTGGGGCTGCTTTGGCCACATAAGGCGTAGGTTATCTATAAATAACCGACGCTGTAGGTTTTTGCTGTCGGTTATCTATAAATAACCGACGCCTATTTTACATTTTTTTTTTAATATCAGTTTGCAGGCCTGCTGTGGCTGGTCAGTAGGATGAGAACCTACAGTTCTGTTTTCTGAACTGTAGGTTTACGACATCCATTGATATCAGCCTACAAACAGGCCGCAAACCTGCAAAAGTAATAAGGAAAATTTCACACAAGTACATACATTCAGATATTAATTCAATTCTCACATTCACACATATAGAAACATTCAAATACATGTATTAACATTCAGAAATATTCATTTACAAAGTATCATTAATTATCGCTATCAACATCCCAATTATATCTTACAGTTGCCACTGCTTGTATGGCTTTTGCCCATTCTTCTCTTACTTCATTTAATGATTCCCTCGTATATGGAGCATGTACATTTTTTAAGCGTTTGCCTATAGTGTGGTCCGTTTTAAACACCTACAAAGAGAATGATGTATATATATAAGTAATAATATAAAAATAAGATTGATATATTTCATACTAACTAATGAGACTATGTATAATACCTCATGTATGGTATTGATGTCCAATGCGGCATATCGGATAATCATCTGCATAAATCGCATCACATAGTATGTGCATGCCCAGCCATTGTCTTGTGTAGCACACTATAAATTGAAACATACAAAATAATACAACTAAGCACAATTCACATCAATAATATATACATTGGAATCGGGAACTTACTTGTACGTTCTGCCAATTTATTGGCTGGTTCTTTTTCCTTGGGACCGTTCCTCCAGCCTTTTTGAATGCATCTAAACCCCTACATGTTAATATAACACAGTAAATTGTATAAGTAAATAGTAATGTAATAAAAGATGTTAACGGATATAAAAATGAAGTATTCCTCACCAGAATAATGGCATTCTCATTACGTGTCCAATTTTAGGGTTCAATGTACTCCCCGCAGGATCTAGATAATAAACAGTGAATGTCCCAGGGACAATAACTAGTAACTCCCAATGTCTACCGCTAGAGATAAGAAGTTAACAATTAATAACTCAAAATGCAAAATAAAAATGGAATTTTCTTAAGTCCAAATTATAAATAAAGTAAACTTACTTGACATTAAATGGAGCTATTATTATCGTCTTCTTTTGCTGACCAAAAATTGTAAAAGCATCTATACAATATTGTTTAACAGTATCGGGGTCTTTAGCTGCCATACTAATCAGTTATGGAATTAAAAATCCCACATGATCAAATGCAAATTGTTTGCAATGATCTTCGACTAAGTAGCTGCAAAACATATAGGTGTATGCATTAATATATAAGAAACCAGATCACTGGATCTTACACAAGGTATATGGATGTATAAATAAGATCTCACCTTATCCATGTCTCTATCATTGATGTATTCAGCCAATCATACATAAACAACTCAATAATATCTTGTATAAATAAAGAGCTATCGTATGATTGACCTGCATAATCTCCATCTAAAGAAATAATTATAGGGCAGTGTATATTATGTGCCCGTAGCCAACATGCCATTCCCCTACAAGCAGGACCTAACAGGTATGTTAGGTCAGTTGGAACCCAATCAGGTAATGCGGGAAGTGGAGGTGGAGGCCTAGGTGCTCCTACTGTCTTCTTTTTAACCTGTATATATAATTTCAGATCAGTTGACATCATATATACACATTAACAGTCTAAATCAATGTAAATTTATCTTACAATTTCAGTCGTGTAGACGACATCTGCTTTGGGCCACAATATGACCCCGCCTTCTGCCTCATCAAGTGTATCAATATCTAGGTGGGCATATGGCAACGCAGCTCCCCTCCAATCGGGTAACACACGTAACGGGCTCACACGAACGTAGCCTTGTGGCATTGGAGTCCCGTGAAACCTTTCCCCAGGAAGGGACGGGTAAGCATGCGCCTCTGCAACAACATAGTCTTGCATTCTTAAGCGGCATGGCTTCAATGCCTACAAATTTACATAAAGAATATTATACATATATACATATCATCTTGAAAACATATCATCTTGAAAAGATTAGCTACAATGTCATAAACAATACTTACAGTAGACGTGCTAGGCGATGGGTCTCCGGGATTAGTCGCAGTCTGTGCACAGGAGAAGAGTGGGTCGCCATAGGCGTATTGGAAGCCTGAGATGCCTGCCACCGCAACAACTCTTCCTTGACCTTGTTAGAAACTAAATCCTCAACTCTCTTATTCTCCTATACATGGATAAAAGAAACATTAACTTCTTATTAATGAATTTCTTTTTGCAGTAACATTCTAAAAAAAGAATAGGTTACCTCTTCTTGAGAAAGTCCCGCTCTGGGTTTGCGTTGGGATGGCCCAAAGAATGCTTTGATGCCAACACCAGCGTCGGCACCTCTAACACGTCCAAGATGCTCTGGGTTACCCAGAGCAACTGTCAATTCATCCCTTGTGCCCTGAGGGATGAACGTGCCTTGTTGCCTCTGCTCGTGCAGCTCCCGCTAATCACCATAAACAGAAATTGGTAAGTTAACACCACAAATAATCAATATTCAAACGATTTCTCTAAGAGTTGTATTTTACCATTTTTGCAGCCGCCTCAGCAGTTACAGGCTTCTTTATTTCACCCTTCTTGTTTTGCCTGCCAGCTATCCAGATATCATGGCGAGGCATGGGTGTGGAAGACTCCTGAGTAGGAGCAGACTCCTGAGCAGACTGCTGAGTAGCCGCAGACTCCGCCTGTAGTCTTTGGCGAACACTTGCATAGCCTTTTGGACCCATAGTGTGGTCATGCACATTCAGTGCACGCCTTGCTTTTTGTGCGTCACTGAGGGCCTAGTTAGTATGCACAATAATGATTTGGTTAGTAGCACTAAATGTTAATCTTGAATAGGTGAATACAATGTATATTAATTAAATTGGGAGTGATGCCTAATACCTTGAATTCTTCAGATTTTCTTGAAGCAACAAAATTGTCCCAATCTTCTTTGTCCAAGAAGTTCCATTGTTCAAGGGCTGACTTCTTCTTCTTATCACCCTCTTTTATGTATTCTCTGTTCAGATTTGTCCTATAATTCCTAAGCATCTTCCCAGCGCGTTGCATCACACTTTTACGATGCAACTTCTCATCCAATGCAAACAGATTCTGTAAAATAGAAATGTTATTAACTAGTATCCAAAATAGAATTGCAAATAATAGAATTTGTAATGTACAAAATAGAATTGCAAATAATAATAACTCACGCATAAATCCTTCCATATCAAGTCTTTTTTCCCTTCAGGAACTTTATGCCAATTATCATACTTAACACCGCAATGACTCCGAGTGGTACACCCAAGATAGTTTACAAAATTATTGCGGTTCACTCCAATTGGATTTCCTCCATTATCAAACTCCACCACCAATTTGGATCCACTACCACTTTGCGCTAATAACTTCTTCAACAGAGTGATGCCCCTTTTCTTGTTAACTTTTTGGTGCTGCGCATCAAGTTGCTCCAGTGCTTCAGTGGGTACAGGTGCATCATCAACCTAAAATTTGACAAAAATAAACACACTAAATTAGCCCAATATAGAAATATAGGATATATGACATAACTAGAAGATAATGAATTGTATAGAAATACAGGATATGTTTTTAGAACTTACATTAGTATCCTCGCCATGCTCGTCATGGACAGCATGCTCATCATGGACTTCATGCTCATCATGGACATCATGCTCATCATGGTCAGCCATATGAAAATGTCATTAAAAAGGCAAACATTTAGCATTTGTATTAACTAGAAAAAGGCAAAAATTTAGCATTTGTATTAACTAGAAAAAGACAAACATTTAGCATTTGTATTAACTAGAAAAAGACAAACATTTAGCATTTGTATAAACATACATGTCTCTAAAATTGTGATCTTTTTTCAATTAACAATCCTTCATTGTGATCGCCGCGCACATATAAGTCATCATTAGCTTCAATATTTTGTGGAGTGGGAAACCCAACTGAGAATGGACTGGAGTCATCATACTTATCATAGTACTCTTCTTCATCTATAGGATCTTCAATGAACTGTCTTTTACCATGAAGAACAACTGACCATTTATCAATCGCAGGATCATCGATATAGAATATTTGTTTCGCCTGTGATGCCAATATGAATGGTTCACCCTTCTCGCCAATCTTTTCAAAGTTCACCAAAGTGAAACCCAATTCATCCACTATAACTCCTTTGGTGTTATCAACCCAATTACATTTAAAGAGCGGAATTTTGAAATCTATGTAGTCAAACTCCCAAATGTCCTCAATGACACCGTAATATGACATTTTAGCTTCACGTGGACTCTTATCCTTTGCACTTGCAAAGTACATAGTCGACGCTTGAAGAGTGACCCCACTATTTTGGACGACACTCTTATCATCTTGGCACTTTGTGTAATATGTGAATCCATTAATGTCAAACCCTTCATAAGACATAACATTCGGTTTTGGTTTAAAGGCGAGGCATTCTGTAATATCATTTGGTGTTTGAGATAGTTGATGTAAGACTTTATCTTCAAACCACTTAGTAAAAGTCTTATTATGCTCTCTAGCAAGCCACATTGAACTTGCTCGAGGATGTTGTCTCTTTATGAAATTGGTATGTTCCTCGATATAAACACTCACTTCATCCATATTGTGTAAAATATACAAGTGAGCTTGTTCCAACTGCTCACGGCTGATTACTTTCACCCGTGATCCCAAAATTCCTTTTCCCTCCTCAATATTCTTGTCATTATCAGGAGTGTCATTACCACTGAGAAAGTCATTGCAAAAATCCATAACCTCTCTCGCCACATAACCTTCAATAATACTCCCTTCAGGCTGATAACGGTTTTGAACATCACCTTTAAAAATGCTCATGTATCGTTCAAAGGGATACATCCAATGCAAGAAAACTGGTCCCAACATTTTCACTTCCCTAGTCAAGTGGACAACAAGATGTACCATGATATCAAAGAACGAAGGAGGGAAATACATCTCAAGCTGACATAGGGTAACAACCACTTCTCTTTGCAAATTATCGAGAGTATCAGGGTCAATAACTTTGCTGCATAGACTGTTGAAAAAGAAACAAAGTCTGGTAATTGCAAACCTTACATGCTTCGGCAATATAGATCGAATTGCCACGGGCAATATTTGTTGCATTAGAGTGTGACAATCATGAGATTTAAGACCTATCAACTTCAGATCTTTCATTGATACCAATCTACGGATGTTGGATGAGTAACCATGTGGCACCTTAACATTTACCAAGCATTCACAAAAAGTTTTCTTCTCCTTTCTAGACAACGTGTAACAAGCGGGAGGTAAGTATGTTCTTTTATTACCCATTTCACGTAATTCTGTTAATTCTGACCTTATTCCCATTTCACGTAGGTCCAGTCTGGATTTTATCCCATCTTTAGTCTTACCTGGTATATTTAATAGAGTACCAATGATGCTATCACAGACATTTTTCTCAACGTGCATTACATCGATACAATGCCTGACTGTCAAAGAACTCCAATAAGGAAGATCCCAAAATATTGACTTCTTCTTGAATGAAGAATTGTCACTCTGTGTGGCCATACTACATTGTGATTTCTTACCAAATTCATTGACAATGTCTTTTACTCTTTCATAAACAACATCCCCTGGTATAGGTTTAGGTGCACTTCGTTCATCATTCCATCCATTGAATGCTTTGCGCTTCCTACGATACGGATGGAATTTTGAAAGAAACCTTCGATGACCAAGATATACAGTCTTGACGCCATGTTTTAGTCTTATTGAATCACTGTTTTCTTCACATATAGGACACGCTTTAGCTCCTTTGACACTATATCCAGACAAATTCCCATATGCTGGAAAGTTATTAATAGTGCAAAACAACATAGCGTGCAAACGAAATGTCTCTCTTGCTGAAGCATCATAGGTCATCACACCTTCAACCCAAAGTTTCTTTAAGTCATCAATCAAAGGTTCAAGATAAACATCGATATCATTTCCGGGTTGTTTAGGGCCCGATATCAACAATGACAACATAACGTACTTATTTTCCATACACATCCAGGGAGGAAGATTGTATATAACAAGCATGACTGGCCAAGTGCTATGTTGGCTTCTCAATGTCCCGTACGAATTCATCCCATCTGTACAAAGTCCAAGTCTTAGATTCCTATCTTCTTCACCAAATTTAGGGTACAATAGATCAATCTTCTTCCACTGTGGGGAATCAGACGCATGTCGTAGGATCCCATCATTATTTTTCTTGACATCTGCATGCCACCTTAAATTCTTCGCATCTTTCGGATTTGCAAACAAGCGTTGAAACCGTGATATTATAGGTAGATACCACAACACCTTGGCAGGAGAACCAGTTTTGGACTCCCCCGAAGTCATCAATTTATACCGTGACGCCCCACATTTTGGACAATCTTTCAAATCTATATAGTCCTTTTGAAATAATACACAATCATTCGGGCATGCGTGTATCTTCTTGGCCTCCATTCCCATTGGGCACAACATTTTCTTTACCTGGTATGTTGAGATTGGAAGCTCGTTTCCTTCAGGAAGCATTTCTTTCAACAAAGTCAACAATGAAGTGAAGCTTTTGTCGCTCCATCTATTGTTAGCTTTCAACTTATACAATCTCAACACAGCGCTAAGCTTCGTAAACTTAGCACAACCTGTGTATAACGGTATCTCAACATCATGCACAATGTTTGTAAAGATAGGAGGTGGATCGGTGTGCTCTACCCTACAACTATCCAGCATCGCATCAACGATGTCTGCTGGAACTGGTTCGTTCACATTTACGTCATCAGAGGCAATTTCTTCTTCCACCCAAGCACTGCTATCGACATCTACTGGTTTTGATTTTGAAATCTCTCCATGCCAGTGCCATTCTGTATAGCCTTGTACAATCCCGTTGCACATGACATGACTTTTGATTTCCTCATCAGTGTTGACTTTCAAGTTGTTACCGCAATGCCTACATGGACAGTAGAACCTATCTGTAGGTTTTTTCCTATGTTCCTCTTCAAATCTAATAAACTGATCAAGACCAGATATAAACTCTGGGGTGCAACGATTACGAATGGACATCCATGATCTATCCATTCTATGATCAGAGAAAACAAGTATATATTAGGAAACAAGTATATATTAGGAAAAGATTAGGGTATACACTTACATCCTAAGCGTATAATGTGATGTCATTCTTATATATAATAAATGTGTACCACCTATCCCATCCTTGAACACCTAATCTCACTAGTAAGTGTATAATGTGTATTTGGTTTTCAAGAAAATTTCGGCAGCATTTCCCCGCTGTTCTCTAAGTACATATGTACTTAGAGAACAAACGGGGAAATGCTACCGAAATTTTCTCGAAAACCCAATACACATTATACACTTACATCCTAAGTGAGATTAGGTGTTCAAGAACAATCCCAAACTGGGGACTATCCAAGATTTACTCCTAATGAGTCAATTTTGGATGGGTTTCTAGGCCAACAAATACATTTGATGTCATTCTTATATATAATAAATGTGTACCACCTATCCCATCCTTGAACACCTAATCTCACTAGTAAGTGTATAATGTGTATTTGGTTTTCAAGAAAATTTCGGCAGCATTTCCTCGATGTTCTCTAAGTACATATGTACTTAGAGAACAAACGGGGAAATGCTACCGAAATTTTCGCGAAAACCCAATACACATTATACACTTACATCCTAAGTGAGATTAGGTGTTCAAGAACAGTCCCAAACCGGGGACTATCCAAGATTTACTCCTAATGAGTAAATCTTGGACGGGTTTCTAGGCCAACAAACACAATAATAGATATGACAAATATATGCAAGCAAAAGATTTGTTCATATATGCAAGCACAAATGTATGACAAATATATGCACAAATTAGAAGTTCATAACCCTCATAACCCCCCATCTTAGGATGATGAAGGTCCATCTTTGCAGTCCTTGGCTACCATATGAGCCAATGAACAAGGAAGTTGGTCGTTTGTCCCAGGATTAACATTGTGAAATTTGAGTTGAAGAACATGAAAAAATTTGAGTTGAAGGTCCATCTTTGAGGTCGGTCATCTAGGTTCACCCACAATACAACTTATCAGAAGAACATGAACAACTTTCAGGGCAAGGTCAAAGCAAAAATCAGAATTAGAATCAGAACCAAATCCAAATCTACTAGGATTTATTGTACAAACCGTTCTCCTTTGAAAAATTACAAGCAAATATAAATAACAAAATGAACCAAATTGCAATAAAAAACAACAACATGTTGAATATGATTGAAGCAAAAATGAGTTGTGCAACTAGGTATAAAAACTCATAACCAAATGATTGACCAACAACTCATAAACCAATCTGACCTTATAAAGAACACACATTGAAGGATCCTATAACAGAGTAAAATCGAACCTGTAAGTAGCGAGCTCGTGGAGGAAGAAGAGGAGTAGCTCTGTCGGTAGCGAGCTCCGTTAAGGAAGAAGAGCAGTGGAGGCGGCGACGTTGAGCAGTGGAGGCGGCGGTGTAGGCAGTGGAGGCGGCAGCGGCGTAGGGCAGTGGCAGCAGCGGAGGAGACGCGGGGGTCGTCAGGCGGAGATGCGGCGGCGGAGAGGCAGTTCTCCGACAGCAGCGTTGAGCAGTGGCAGTAGTGGCAGAGACGTCGGCGGAGAGCAGCGGCGGAGAGCGAGCGGCGGAGAGTAGCAGCGGAGAGGGAGCGACAGAGAGCAGCAGCTGGAGTCGTCGGGCAGAGAGCGAGCGGCGAGCAGCAGGATGAAACAGGAAGAAAGGGGGAAGAGCTAGGTGATCGGGTCTATTAATTTCGTAATCAGCATCGGTTATTTAGAAAACCGACACCTCTAACGCTTTAGCGTCGGTTGTCTGTAAAAAACCGACGCCCGTTTAGAAAACCTTTACCCTAATTTTTTTGGCGGGAACCATAATCAGCATCGGTTATCTGGCACAACCGACGCTGAAAGTGGGACATTTTCGCGCAAATTTTCATTTTAAATAGGCGTCGGTGAATACCTATAAAACCGATGCTAAAGATGACCTAAAATGTTTTTGCTCGAAATTTGGATTTCGCGGGTGATTTTAGGCGTCGGTTTTTTATAAACAGCCGACGATGAATATAAAGCGGTACCCGTGTCTGGCTGGTCTTCAAATATTGACGTCGGTTTGTATAAATAACCGACGTCTAATAGTATAGGCGTCGGTTTCCGTAAACAACCGACGCCCAGAAAAGCGACACTGAATGCTATTTCTGTAGTAGTGAAGAGAGTGTGTCGGTGACTAGTACGTTGACAGGAGGGTACGGATCCTTCTGATTCCTTGTGGTACAAGGAGATCGGAGTTTCAGGTGGTCCATGTGGACTACTACAGAGGCAGGAGACTTCTGCTGCTTTGAGGATAGATGTCAATCTTGACAGTCCCAGTGAGACCAGGAGCTGCACAGACACCGTCTAAGACTGGAGGTGAAGATTGCACAAGCCGCGAGGTAATGTTGCCGAGCAAGCCTCGGGACAAGGTATTCCTATACAAACCATCCTTCCTATTGTATAGACATTGACACGATTCCTTTATTCTGGGTTAGGGAGAAGAAAATTTTTGTTTTCGTTGCCTTCTTTGTCTCCCCTAAAACCCAACAGTGGTATCAGAGCCACGTCAACTGCTCTATACTTTAGGATTATCGATGTGATCGATTTTGGTTTGTCGCCTTTATTTATCGCATACGATGCAAATAAAATTGGCTTTATTCATGTCCAATCCTAAATCCACAAATCCCAATATACATATATGATATGTAATATGAATGCACTCGATATGCGTCACTCTTAAATGAGTTTTGTGGTGGATGTATAGCGTGGTTATGGCCAATAAACCCTATGTCTGTGTATGGTTGAATGTGGTTGCTTGCATCTCGGTCTGCGCACCGATTCCCTATCTCTTATTCCTGATGTAACTCGAGATAACTCAAGATTTCTTTCCTACCTTTTCTCCCCCTAAATGTAACTCGGGGTTTCACAATTCAAATGTAAATAGGATAGATCTTTTTATATTTCCTATTATGTCAATGAATGGAGGACAACCTGATGACAACTAAAACGATCGGTTCAAGGCATGAACCGATCGGTTGAAATTTCAAACGACATGTTCGATGAACGAGACGAGCAGGTGGCAGCCATGAGCAGATGTAAGATGACCAGACGAACCGATCAGTTGGAGGAGCCAATTGATCGGCTGGTGGCACCCAACCGACCGACCTGATGGCGAGATGATCAATCATGGAGATGAGTTGATCAAACCTAATAAAGGCAAAGCACATAGTTCATCTTGTATAGGTTGCATGTATTGTAGACCTAGATGACCGTGATTCCTCTTGGCTCGAGGAATCACATTAGGATGGCCATAATCATCACTTTTATCATTTCGCATGTTTTCTATGGGATATAGCATGTATATGATACTTACTATATTGTGGTGATTGGATATGTATATGTACCTATAAAACCAAATCCCTCATTAAATATTAATGTTTTAGATGCCTTTCAAATGTGACACACGTGAAAAGTTTGATCAGCCAAGTGTGGGAACTCCCTACCATGGTACACCGTCTATCTCATGGAAGCGTGAAGGATGGATATGTGGGTCTGCCCTAGCAGGGTGCATATTCATCGTGTTGGCTTTGGGTCGGACTTAACAAGGTGACCTAGATAGGATCTAGTACCTTGAGGCATGGAGGTTATCATGGCAAGGAGTTGCACATGACATCTTTCAAGAGTTGCATATGATGCAATTGGCAAGAGTTGCCTACCTGGAAGATCTAAGTTGTGGGTGACAGCCCTAGCTGGTCCTTGACTCAGAGGATTTCAGGATCTTGACCCACTAGAAGATTGTACGCTGCAATCTTCCGAATTGATGTTGAGGGTTGTCAATTTGAATCAAAATAGTGGGAGCAATAATTAATTAAAGGTCTAATTAACTATCATCAAATTTTATTCAAATCAAATCAAATAAAAAGGATTTTTGACAAATGCAATTTTCTCTTGTAGAATGGCAAAAGAATCATCTTTTAAAATGGGCAAATTAATTGATAATAAATTCCATAACTGGTTGGGGATTGTGAGAAGTGTTCTCCACAATCCAAATATATCGGTAGCCTTTGAATCCACTCTATGTATGCTTAAGAAGAAGGATAGTTCATTGATGGAGATCAATGGAACAAAGTCTAAGGACAAAGGTAAGGGAGAGAAGGGTTCTCTTGCCGAACCAATGTCAGAATCTTCTACGCTCAAAACATGGAGAGGATGGAAGAAGAAGCGAGAGATAGAGATCTCTACTTCTGGTGTATACGTGATAGAGATTAAATTTACTAATTCTTTGTCATGGGTACTTGATACCGGATGTGGATGTCACATTTGTTCAAATGTGAAGGATCTTAAAAGAAGTAGGCCTTTGGGGAAAGGCGAGGTTGAATTATGTGTTTCCAATGGGGCAAGGGTTGCCGCCAGTGCCGTAGGAACCTATGAGTTAACTCTACCTTGTGGGCTAATAATAGAGTTGAAGAACTACTATTATGTACCTACCATAAATAGAAATATCATTTCCGTCTCTTGTTTAGACAAGGATGGTTTTGAATTTCTTATTAAGAATGGAAAGTGTTCTATTTCAAAATATGGGATCTTTTATGGAAGTGCCCCAATGTCTTATGGTCTATACTTGATAGATCTAGAGAAAAGTGTATACAACGTAAACACCAAAAGGAAAAAACTCAACAACTCAAAAAAAATGTATCTTTGGCATTGTCGTCTAGGGCACATAAATGAGAACCATATTTCTAGACTCTATAATGATGGTTATCTAGACTCTTTTGATTATGAATCAATAGAGACATGTAAATCTTGTTTGCTGGGCAAGATGACCAAGACTCCCTTTTCAGGTAAAGGTGAGGGAGCCAGTGATCTATTAGGACTCATACATACTGATGTATGTGGGCCTTTTAGAACTAATGCCAGAGGTGGGTATCAATACTTTATTACCTTCGCTGATGACTTCAATAGGTATGGCTATGTGTACCTGATGAAACATAAGTCAGAAACCTATAAAAGGTTCAAGGATTTCATGAATGAAGTACAAAACCAACTTGGTAAAAGTATTAAAGCACTTTGATCCGATCGAGGTGGAGAATACTTAAGCCAAGAGTTTGAGGACCTTCTACGAGCCCGTGGTATCATATCACAATGGACTCTGCCTTGAACACCACATCATAATGGTGTGTCTGAAAGAAGGAATCACACATTACAGGATATGGTGCGATCAATGATGGGTTTTGTTGATCTTCCGATTTCCTTCTGGGGTTATGCTCTTGAAACCGTCACGTTCACACTTAACCGAGTACCATCTAAATTGGTTCAAAAGACACCATATGAGATATGGACTGGGAAGTGTCCCAATATGTCTTTTATGAGGATTTGGGGGGTTGAGGCATATGTCCAGAAAATGTTTCCTGACAAGCTAGGCCCTAGATCTGATAAATGTTATTTTGTTGGATATCCTAAGTAGACCAAGTGATATTACTTATACAACCCAACTAATAATAAAGTGTTTGTTGTCAGGGATGTTGTGTTCCTAGAAAAGGAATTTATTTCCTGAGGAAACAGTGGGAGAAAAATAGAACTTGAAGAGGTTCAAGCCCAACAAGAAAACATTGAACCGATAGATTTACAAGAGGAACAAAGAGATTTACAAGGTGTTGTGGAATCTCAGTCTCCTCAAGTAATACACGGACCTCATAGATCTAGTAGGACATGCCTTGAACCTGAGAGGTTTGGATACCTTGTGACTCAGGAAGGCGGTGCGTTTATCATAGATGATGATCCAACTACCTATCTAGAGGCTATGGAGGGACCCGATTTTGAGAAATGGCTTCAAGCCATGGAATCCATGTATTCCAACAAAGTATGGACTTTGGTGGAACCACCTGAAGGGGTAAAACCCATAGGGTGCAAGTGGGTCTTCAAGAAGAAGACTGACATGGATGGCAATGTGCAAACTTGTAAAGGAAGATTGATTGCAAAGGGTTTTCGACAAGTTCAAGGTGTTGACTATGACGAAACTTTTTCTCTAGTTGCCATGATTAAGTCCATCAAGATCATGCTTTCTATTGTGGCTTACTATGACTATGAGATTTGGCAAATGGATGTTAAAATCGCATTCCTTGATGGGAATATAAATGAGGATGTGTACATGACACAACTTGAAGGTTTTGTAGATCCAAAGAATGCTAATAAAGTTTGTAAGATACAAAGGTCAATCTATGGATTAAAGCAAGCATCTTGGAGTTGGAATCTTTGATTTGATGAGGAAGTCAAAGTGTTTGGCTTTATTCAAAATGAAGATGAACCTTGTGTGTACAAGAAGGTTAGTGGGAGTACGACCACATTCCTCATATTGAATGTGGATGACATACTATTGATGGGGAATGATGTTTCAGCCTTAGAGAAGGTAAAGACTTGGCTTGGGAATACTTTCTCAATGAAGGACTTAGGAGAAGCATCCTACATTCTAGATATTAAGATCTATAGAGATAGTTCTAAAAGGCTTTTCAGACTAAGTCAAATCATGTACATTGATAAAGTGTTGAAGCGGTTCAACATGGAGAACTCAAAGAGAGGCAACATCCCCATGCTACATGGAGTCGCCATCTCTAGAGCTCAATGTCCCCAATCTTGCGAAGAGAGGGAGCGTATGAGTGGGATCCCATATCCATCAGTCATCAGATCCATCATGTATGCTATGTTGTGCACACTCCCAAATGTCTCGTATGCCCTCAGCATGACGAGCAGGTACCAGTTAGATCCCGGGGATGCTCACTGGACAGTCGTAAAGAACATCCTCAAGTACTTGCGAAGGACTAAGGATCAGTTCCTTGTATACGGCAGCGAGGAAGAACTGGTAGTAAAGGGTTACACCGATGCAAGCTTCAAAACCGAAAAAGATTATTACAGATCGCAATTAGGATTTGTATTTTGCCTATACAATGGAGCTGTGAGCTGGAAGAGTTCCAAGCAAGAAATAGTTGCCGATTCTACTACAGAGGCTGAGTATATTGCAACTTCACATGCAGCAAAGGAAGATGTGTGGATCAGGAAGTTTATCACTGAACTTGGTGTAGTTCCCAGTAGCTGTGATGCAGTTGAGCTTTATTGCGACAATAATGGAGATCTTGCTCAAGCTAAGGAGCCCAGATCCCATCAGCGGTCAAAGCACATATTGCGGCACTTCCATCTCATACGAGAGATTGTACAATGAGGAGATGTGAAGATTTTCAAAGTACCAACTGAAGACAACATAGTTGATCCATTGAATAAGGCCCTTTCTCAGCAGAAGCATGATGGTCATGCTAGGTCACAAGGATTGAGGTTCCTAGGTGACTGGCTCTAAGTGCAAGTGGGAGTCTGTTGGTATGTATGCCCATAGAGTAAGTCATGTGATGATTGTAATGGGATACTTTGTAAATGATTTAAATAATAATAAAGGCAATTTTTGATCTATATGTTTTAACTATTTCTGAGATGATAGTGTAACATGATAAATGTCTAAAGAATTGTTTAATTGATGACATATGTTTTTGGGTTGAGGACCTAAACAATGAGATCATATGGATGTTAAGAGTATACATTCTTGTTTAGTCCCTAGTCGGTTGTTATTGTGGAAATAACCATAGACATCAATAACACTAAAGACTAGATTGTGTGTTGGTTGATGACAAAATCTCATTAGTCATGATATAGTGATATCAAACCATGCAAATAGGTACTTGTTAGAGAACAAATGTACCAGATAGACCCACCGTGAGAGTGACACATGGAACCATGATTTGGTAGTCACAGTCAGCTCTCACAGTGATGGTGGTGAATGTGATTCTTTGACCTGAAATCACTACACTCAACATATGTCGTTGGGTACACTTTGACATCATCAAACGCAGTCCTGAAACATGGCTTGTTATAAAGGTGATGATTGGGTGGCTTTGACACATGGGGTTTTTGAGGGGTGAGTGATAGATATGGGATTTTTCCCTCCTAAGGGAGTTTGATATCCATATCCACTTGATGAGTAGGATTGAGAAAGGCATGCACATGCATGTGTGAATCAATATGTGATATTGATGTCACACACATCTCACCCAGTCTGCTCTGAGATCAAGGAAATGAATGAACGTTGAAAGGATGAATGTACCATGCCTTGAGTTCATTCAGGACATTAGTGACAAAGGAATTATACATTCAGTGTAACACCATTCACGGATTCTAGGATTGAAAGTTGTTCTCCAACTTTCTATTTCACTTGGGTAGAACTGATGTGTGACTAGGCACCGCTCTTTGCTTGTGAAGGCATAAGTGTTATGGACTTTCACTGCCAACGTGAAATGGACCTCATGGTCACACACAAAGGATTTAACCTGGAAGAGGAGTTTATCCACAAACGATATATAGATTGATTACTAAAGGAGTTTAGTAGTTCAATTAAACACTCAATCCATTTATAGCTCAATATCATAGTGTTCAAGGTGTTGGACCGATAGATTAAAGTATTGGATTGATTGAAACTACAATTGACTGATTTTGCACAGTCTACACTCCCAACCGATCAACTCATGTGATGAACCGATCGGCTCAGGACAGGCTGAACCGACCGGTTCAAGGGTTGAACCAATTGTCTCAACTGGTCCAATTAAGTGAGTTGGGAAAGTCAGATTGGCAAGAAATTTCTCTTCGTTTCACTTGTCCAACTTGATTGGAACAAGGATTGATATTTGGATCAATTCGAAACAAAAAGAGGAAAAGTCAATCGAGAATTGACCAGGGCAGTGAACCAATCATTTTAGAAGTGAACCGATCAGCTCAGGTGCCCCAACCGATCGGTTCAGGTGTGAACCGATCATCTCAGGTCCCCAACCGATCGATTCATGCTTGAAACGATCGGTTCAGCTGGTGCAGTTGGTTGTTTTGTGGGAAAATCTCGAACCCTTCTACTCCTGCTTTAATCATGCATTGCCAGGGATAGAGAACCTTGACCCATGACCCTCCTATATATAGGGGTATTGGGGGCTTCTCTCAACACAACTTATAACACCAGTTGCTCTGCAAAGTTGTCCTTCTCTCTGGTTGTGGTAACCAGGAGAGCCGGAGCAAGTGCTACCCGATAAGGGAGGCACAACAAGGGAAAGACAATTGCCGAAAAGTGACTGGTGGTAGGAGAGTGTGTCGGTGACTAGTACACTGATAGGAGGGTGCGAATCCTTCCGATTCCATGTGGTACAAGAAGATCAAAGTTCGAGGTGATTTGTGTGGACTACTACAGAGGCGGGAGACTTCTGCCGCTCGGAGGATAGTTGTCAATCCCGACAGTCCTGGTGAGACCAAGAGCAACACATACACCGTCTAAGACTGAATATGAAGACCGCACAAGACGTGAGATAACGTCACCGAGCAAGCCTCAGGACAAGGTATGCCTCTACAAACCATCCTTCCTATTGTATAGACTTTGATGCGATTCCTTTATTCTGGGTTAGGGAGAAGAAAATTTTTGTTTCCACTGCCATCTCTGTCTCCCCTAAAACCCAACATAATGATGGTGGATCAGGTCTCCAAAACCTATGGTGAGTTAATCATATAGTTGTAGCATCAATTAAGACTTAAACCAATGGTTTCTTAGGTCATTTGATGCAATGGTCGGACCTATACTCAAATTGATGGTTTTAATATATGAACTTTACCTAATGGTCAAGATCTAATGTTTCTTTATCCAATAAATTGGAATGATTCCTAAATGTACTATGTTGGTCCTAATAAAGTGATTTAAATGGTTTCCTTTATGATATCAACTCAACAAGCTCATTTACTGACAACTTGTTTAAATAAACAATCACTTGTGGGTTTTACCCTATTCCCAATGGAACTTTTTATGGTGTTAATCAAGGGATGTCTAGGGTTAGGTGGTGACTCTTTCTAGAGCACAACTCAATGACTTCATAGGCGGTTTGTTCAAGATGTTTACTTATGTAAATGACCAATGGCTTTACCTTTTCAACATTTGATGGTTAGAAATAGATGCCTCAATATTCTCATTATTTTTTATGAAGCCTATAGTGTAATGTTATGATTCTAATGAAGAGAATTTGATGTTTCAATGCATTAAACTTGTAGTATTACCATTTACATCATATTAATATGATTTATAATCACCATAATGAATTAATGGGTAACCCTAATGAGGTATACCTTGTTATACCTTGCTTTAATATAACTAAATGATGTAATTGGGTATGGATAGTGATTGAATGAATAATACAATCATGGAATACTCTCTTATTGTTGTTGAAACCCTAGTATGCTTTAACCTATTGGTTACACCTTGATTTATGTGTGGGTTCATACTTTAGAATAGAATGGAATGGGATGGAGATGCTTCACCTTATGCATCCATGATCCAATGGGGATGTCGTGAGTTAGGGTTTGGGTATAAGTGTTGATTAGTGACACAATTTTACCGTGCGTATAATGCAAGTGCACGCGTCAGAGTAATATAGGCCTTTGTGAGGCCCAAGTCAAACACAGGGGCACTAGAATGTCGGTAGATTACTTACTAACTACTCACGATCAGCCAGACCAATTAAAAGGTTTTGAGAGTTGATTGAAAAAGAAAATAAAAATAAAAGAAAACAAAGTAATCGATTAAATGTTTAGATTAATCAATTTAGATGGGAATGTTTTAGATTGCAGTTTCACCACAAGTTCTCATTGTATTCATTTCTACATAATTAATCAAATTCTTCTCTCATTCTGGGTAGTGGCATGTATTCAGAATTATTCACTATCGTGATACAATTCACTACCTAAATCTAGGTTGGTTCCACGGTAGTAGTAACCTATACCCTCAACTAGGTGCATGAAGACCAAACTCTGGGTTTCCACCATTAACCGTACATCACCTTGTTCAAAGGATTTATTAGTTAATGTGAATTTCGTCTCTTTTCAACTGTTAATTCTTTTTTCAAAGCAATTAAAGGCATTAGATTATCATTAGGGTGATCAATCATAATGATATATTGGAGAAAATGAAATCATACCACGGATTTAAGAGATAAAATATGAAATACTATGGTAAAAATGTCAAACAACAATTACTCGGGCTACTGCCGGTCCTAACGACAAAGGGGATTAGCCTTGCATGTTCATCTCAATGAAAGACATGATGAGAGAAAGGGAAAACATGGAGAAAACGTGAATAAAAGTGATGTAAACCCCTGGATGGAGGAGATTTGGGCATTCCTTGATGTAGAGTGCCCAATCTATAGCCTTCCGGCGGTGGAAAACGTCTTCTACTGCTCTCAGAACGATCGGGGCATGATTTTGGGCTCTGTTCTTCTCTCCACCTCTCCTCGAGACTTGTGCAATGACTAACTAAGTGATTCCCTGCTTCGGGCTGCCGAAATTAGGTATATGGACCACTTTAGGTTGCCAAACGATCACCACCATCTGATTAGAATCAATCTGAAACAAAACCTATCCTGACGGCGTCGACGGTATCGACTCGTCATAATATCGGCAAGTTGTCTTTTTCTCTGACGTTCCCACTGATGCAGAATCGATACCATCGACTTTAGTGTCGATTGTATCAACACCTTTAGGCTTCAGTTTTATCACCAATCTAACGCTGAAGCTGGGCAATGTTGATAGTATCAACTTTGTGTCGATAGTATCGATGGGTTGATTGATGGCTCGCTGTAGGTATCTCGCTACCATCGACTTCCCAGTTGATGGTATGGACTCATCTTGGCTCCTTCCGGCTGTCTCACTGTAACCGTGTCGATACTATCGACGGATGTCGATGGTATCGACATTTGTATATATCCTTTCTTCCTGAAATTTCAAGATAAAGCCAAATCAGCTATGCTAAAACATATCAATATTATCATTTATAATAAAAAAGATAAAATATGAGAGATTTGATACAAAATGAGATTTTAGACTAAAGCGATTGAATCATGCGATATTAAACAAAAAAGTGACTAATAAACACATAAAACACATGTAAAACAAGTCTATATAAGCGTCTCAAAATCCTCACATCAAACTCCCCTAAGCTTAAACAATGCTCGTCCACGAGCAGAAAAGCTATAGAATAAAATTTCAAGGGTCAACCAAAGAACATATTATCACAACAGACATTTCCATATGATCCCCACTAGACATTCGCATACCGGCCCTCACTAACAACAGAATGATAATTACCCTCTAGGCAACAATGATCATCCATAATAGATATCCACCCCAAGATTGGTGAGCACTATCAAATAAGGCAGTTAATATAATAAAATCCTCCGGTTAAGGATTGGTGCATCTTTGTGATCTCCTATCTACGTTGCTCATTTCCTAACTACCATCTAAATGGAAGCAGATCTCCTGATATTAATGAATGAGGAGATAATCACGGGTGACCTACCAATAAGAGGAACAGGTGGATGGAATAGGTGGCTATGGAAGAAATGGAAGCACATAACATTCAATCATGCACACAAAAATTAATGACCTATCATGATGCAAAATGCACGTGAAAATGTCCTAATGCTACATTTTAGGTGGAATGATGCACGCACTATCATTCTATCCCAACGAGAGACAGAATATCTACAAAACTACACATGTGCTTATTTTTCTTATTATGCATGTGAACAAGTTCCTTCCTCTTCCTGATTTTCACTTACTTATTATTTTTTTCTTCTTTCTCTTTTTTTTTCAGCCCTCACTTTTCTTCATGAACTAAGATGAAATTCACACATCTTTGTCTTGGGCTTATTTTCATAACTACTATATAAATATATATATATATATATATTATATATATATTATATCTTCAGAAAGTATGAAACAAGTTCCTTATTTTTCGAAGAAGCAAGGCACATCATGTAACAAAATAGTTAAGATTATTTAAAATGAAACTAAAATGACATTGACATGCATTCTAAAATTTGTGCATGCATGACTATACTGCACCATTTTTTTTAATGCAACAAATGTAAACACTAACTACAATGCGATCCTAACTACATGATATGCAATCAAGAGATGACAAACTGTATAGTGCTCCCAATTCTTATGGTGGAGTGTAGATAAGATGAAGTGGATAGATCACAAGATTAATTGATAGAACCATTAGAAGATATTATATGTCCCTCCTTACTGACATTTGTAAAATCAAGAGGTTTCTCTCTCTTATTTTAGATTAAAGTCTCATTACCATTTGGTCAGTTTAGGTTCAACATCTAATTCCGTCCACTTTTCTTGAATCATAGGCATGTACAGTTGTGGTCTTATGTTTTAAAGTTGACAAACCCAATTTTTTTCATAAGTCATATGCTAAAGTTAAAACAAAGCAAGCTTGCAATTTCATTAAAAATTTTCAAATTGACCCATGACTCCCATGTGACAAACAAAGAGATGACACATTAAATTAGACATCCACGAATACACTAGATAGCATGTGGATCCTAAAAACTAAGAAAATTGCTAGAATAAAAGAAAAGGCAATAAATGATAAAAACTACAAATAAAATATAGAAAAAGATAGAAATTGTTCCATCTCCCCCCCCTAAGCTTGAATCTGACTATGGCCTAATAGTCAAAAACAATCTTAACAGGTGGAACAATGATACCATTTATTGTTCAGGTGGTGGGTACTGCGGGGTGGTGGGATCCCATGATGGATATTGCCCCTGGAAATTTGGATCATATGGGGGCATGGGTGGAGGTTGCAGATATCCCCCGAAGTAGTTTTGGCACCAGTAATGATCATAGAATGGTTGTTGCTACATTTCCATCCTATGCAACCTGTCATGAATATTTTCTTGGTTGGTGGGGAGGAGGTGCTCGTTCTCATAAATGGCCTGCTGATTTAAGAATAGCCGGTTCATAGTATCCTGAATACAGGTGAAGGAGGCAGTGTGCTGCTGATGGGTCTGCTGGATATCCTGCAACATGGAGTACATATCCTGAATAGACATCCTCTCCTTGTTGAGAGGGCTGTGGTGGCGGAGGCTGCAAAGATGATGATGCACCCGGATGGAAGCATGGATGCTTCTGCGGTGCCACTCGTACATGAAGAGGAGTGAAAGCCTCCTCTTCCTCCTCATGCTCGTCGCCTTCATCATTGTCGTTGTCGTTGTCGTCACCATCTTCTTCTTCGTCGGAGTCGTCGATGGCAATTATGGGCCACCGAAAGTGCTGAACTTCCTGGATGTGAAAGATGGGATCTGGAAGCGCACACTCCTCGTACTCCTGGTTGACATGGAAATGTGCATAGACCATGCCATCATGGAGCGTAAGAAGATTGGAGTGATGTAGATGATGACGATTGACTTTATTCTTGTTGGCAACCGGAGTGAGTTGGGAAAAATCCAGCCCAAGATAGAGAGCAAGCAGTGTGATAAGCCCGCCAAAGTGGATAGGGGCTCGTCTAGTACTCCTTTGCACGTCCAGCACACGGGTTAAGAAAAACACGCCCCAATTGAGCTCTTCTCTTTTCAACAACTTATAAAGAAAGAACAAGTCCATCTCCTGAAACTTACTTAGCGAAAGGTCACCTCGAGCAAATAAAGTAGTGCACAACATGCGATGCAAAATCCGCACAAATGGATGCTCAAAATTAGTGACGGCTGCGTTATGATAGCTAACGGACTTTCCTAGAGGTGCGATCAACAGTTGGGCAAAGATTTTATCATAATCGGTCTGGTTGTCTGGCCTCCTGTGCTGATTCAGAGAATGATACCAGTTATAGATTGAATTGAACTGTTTGAGGGGGAGGGTGTAGTTGTTGTTGTAGAGCCGAAAAGAAACTCACCCTCTTATCCACTCCCTATCGGTGGTGATAAGGTCGTTAGGCACGACACATATGTCAAGCGATGCTATAAACTATGCCACCAATTCTTTGTATGTCGGCCACTCATTGAAAAAGGGGTGACCTTCAGCGTGGTGCTGGACCTCGTCAGACCGCCTGCCTGTATGCTTCACTTTCCCCTGAAGGACATAAGCGAGGTTGGCCTCAAACTCGAGGTCACGGATCATGGCCCGATCAACATATCGGGTTGGTTCAATTTTTCACTTGAGTAGCTCCTCGTAGATCTTCTTTACATCCGCCAAGGGGTGAATGATCCTTGGATGAGGAATGGAGTCGGGTGGTGGAGGAACGAACGTCTCAATCTCCATCGGGATTTCCCATGAAGAAGAAGCTCCTGCCATCCTCACCATTGTGAATAGAGAGGAAGGGGGAATAAGAAATAGAGCTCGATGAAGGTCGGAGAAGAAGATCTCTGCTCAGAGCAAAGCTCGGGGAAGATATCTTGATCCTTTGACACTTGATGAAGGCCTCCAGTCGCTCAGCAATGCTCAATGCACAAGTTGAGGGGATTCATTATAAGGTGTGAATAGAATTGAGAAACAACCCTTCCTTTTATAACTGATCTCGTCGCTGCTACTGCTTCGTCGATACCATCAATGGGGTGTCGATGGTATCGACACTTGGGGCACAATCCGCTCTTCACAACTATCGACGGTTGTCAATTGCTTGATGTGGGGGCCCGGATCGATGACGCGTCGATACTATCGACAAGAGTCGATGGTATTGACCCATCCCGCATATCGACTTCTGGAATTGGTGGGCTCTGTTGATTTCTTCTCGCGGATCGGTGATGTGTCGCGTCGATACTTTCGACTGGATGTCGATGGTATCAACTCTGTGTGGTTTGAGTACCCTCGTGAGGCCCGGATGCCGCTTCCTTACTTTTGCTGTATCGATACCATCGACAAGGCCATCGATGGTATCAACTTCACTGAGACAAATTCTTCTGTAAATCGTCATGGATCTCAAGTCGATACTATCGACCTGGAGCTATTGTTTTCTTCTATGTCGCTGATGGTAGGTCGATACCATCGACAAGGCCGTCGATAGTATCGACACAGAAAATTTTCTATAGCCGCTTCCCTGTACCCACGTCGCTACCATCGACACTATAGTCGATGATATCGACTCTGACTCAGTACTACACACTGAACAAAACGATTAAGGTATCATTTTTACACACAAAAACAAAATTACACAAAACTAACTTGTAAATGTGAAAGAAAATGAAAGAACTACAAATTAAAACTTCTGATGGTTGGGTTGCCTCCCAACAAGTGCCCTACTTTAACGTCTTAGGCTAGACGCAATAAGGATCTTCATCTTGGGGTATCAGGGAGTGTTCCTAGGGGATCACTTGGCAATCTGAACTCAAATCTTTCCTTGCCAATTCCTAATGTCAAGATACCTCTCCCGATAGTAGTGATAACATCAGCCGTCGCTTGAAATGGCCTACCCAGTAGCATCTCACAACCCTTTAGCTGCAATATGTCCATAAAAATTAAATCCACATGAAAGATGAATCTGTCGACTTTGACAAGTACATCCTCACACACCCCATATGGCTTAACAATAGACCCATCCGCCAACTCAATAGTCATGGCAGATTTCTTTAGTATCTTCAATCCAAGCTTTTGGAACGTGGATAACAGCATAAGATTTATGCTAGTGCCTGAATCGTATTGTGCATATGGAAAGTGATGGCTGCCAATTGAGCATGGTATGTAGAAACTCCCGAGATCTTTCTTCTTCTCTGGAACACTTCCAGTGATTATCGAGCTCACTGTCTCATTAACAAAGCAAGCATCAGTGTCCTTTATCTTCCTTTTCTTGGTGATGATGTCCTTGATAAATTTTCCATATGCAGGGATCTTTTCTATCATTTCCACTAACGGAGTATTAATATGGAGCTTCCTAAACATCTCCAAAAACTTCTTGTAGTGTCTATGCTCCTTCTTCGACTTCTGAATATCCTGAAATGGCATGCTAGGCTCTTTTATGCACTTGTGCGGTGGCACATATGGTCTATTTGGGGTCTCCTCCCCTAAGCTTGCTTCGCTGTCACCCTCTGACATAGACTTCAACACATCATTCACGGTTGGTGTGACTCATGGCTGCTCATCCTTCTCGGTGGTATTAGCTTCACTATGTAATATCACTTTCACCTTCGCCTCTTGCCTAGATGTGGGCACAGCTGTGATGGGTTCTTGATATAATTTCCTGAATGGGAAATATCCGCCTGGTAGTCCATATAAGTTGTGGGGATATGGTACATTGGTTTTAGCCTCTGTGTCAAAATTCACTTTTTTCTTGTCATGGACCTCCACCACTAGGGGCTCTGGTTCCTTAATCACAGATATATACTTCACTTGATGATGTACTTGAGTAGCCTATGCATTCCCAGCCAGTCCTTGTTGATTTTGATGTTTCATGGTTGCCACTTCATTAGCGATTTGGGCCACAGTCGTCTCCAGTGCCCTCATCTGCGCTCCATGACTTTGCAACGTCTGTCCAAATTTATTCAACATCTCGCTCTGAGACTGTAACTGCTTACCAAACATATTCATCAACTCTTGATTTTGTTTTACTACTTGGTTGAGCAATTCAGTGCTTTTGTCCTCCGCAGTGGGTTGTGGTTTTGCATTCGGGTCTTGTAGGAAGTTGTTTGGATCCTCCATGAAAATTTTCTATCCTTTCTCCAAGAGTAATCATTTCTCTTGTAACCCTGTTGTTGAATGAATTTAACTTGGGCCTCCTCATCAGACTCTTCCTCTTTCTCCACAAGCTTCTTGTCTATGAGATCCATTTTGTCTTTCAATTCCTTGATGGCCATTGACTCACCTGCAACTCGAACCTATTCTGGTGTGTCTCTGTCGCCCCATGATTGCTTTCTAGCCATATTTTTTAGGATTTCCCAACACCTAGTGACAGTGTTGTTCAAGAAGAAACCAGAACATGATGAGTCTAGATTGCTCCTGTCATGCTCATTTAAAGCAAAGTAGAAGATCTTCACTTGTTTTTCTTTATCTAGCCCGTGATGTGGACACTTCCGTATCATTATCTAAAAGTGCTCCCACATCTCAGAATATGTCTCCCCAGCCCTTTGATAGAAATTGTGGATCTTCCGTACTAGGTCATTGGTTTTCTCTGGTGGAAAGAATCTCTCGAAGAAAACCTCAATCATTTGATCCCAAGTCTCAACGGTCTCATCATCAAGGTTATGCAACCATTCCCGTGAATTACCTGCAAGAGAGATGGGGAACAACTTCAAATACAGTGTCTCCTGTGGAAACCTATCTATCTTGATCATATCGCAATTTTCCACAAAAGTGCTGATGCGGGCAACAGGGTCTTCATTGTTCAGCCCGTGAAATGCTTGAGACTTGACCAAGTTGAACAAAGCTGGATCAATCTTATATGTTGGAATGTTAACTTCTTGCCTTTTGATCGACCCCTTTGATGCTGATGAGGAAGAAGCCTTTATCTTCTCCCATATTGTATGTTCCTCAGCCATGTCTTCTGGTTCAAAGTCTAAATCTATATCCTCAGGTTGATCTTGAATGTTGTTCGCCTCGTCGTCTGATCCCAATGGTGGAACCTCTGGTGCTGACATTACGTAGTTTGTGCTACTTCACCATGCACTGGTACCTGCAAGGTAATGAATTTGATTTAGTACAGTGCTAGGCGATTGCTAATTATGAAAGATAAACGACGAATTTCAAAAATAATAATAAAATAAAATGTGGCCTAGAGTGGCCGCTTGCAGCACTCGTAGTGCCGACAGTTGTCGTGTCCCCAGAAACGGCGACAAAAACTTGACATGATTTTACCGTGTGTATAACGCAAGTGCACGCGTCAGAGTGATATAGGCCTTTGTGAGGCCCGAGTCAAACACAGGGACACTGGAATGTCGGTAGATTACTTACTAACTACTCGCGATCAGCTAGACCAATTAAAAGGTTTTGAAAGTTGATTGAAAAAGAAAATAAAAATAAAAGAAAACAAAGAAATCGATTAAATGTTTAGTTTAATCAATTTAGATGGGAATCTTTAGGATTACGGTTTCATCGCAGGTTCTCATTGTATTCATTCCTACATAATTAATCAAATTTGTCTCTCATTCCGGGTAGTGGCCTATGCTCAGAATTGTTCACTGTCGTTATACAATTCACTACCTATATCTAGGTCACTTCCACGGGAGTAGTAACATATACCCTAAACTAGGTGCATGAAGACCAAACTCTGGGTTTCCACCATTAACCGTACATCACCTTATTCAAAGGATTTATTAGTTAATGTGAATTTCGTCTCTTTTCAACTGTTAATTCTTCTTTCAAAGCAATTAAATGCATTAGATTATCATTAGGGTGATCAATCATAATGATATATTGGAGAAAATGAAATCATACCATGGATTTAAGAGACAAAATATGAAATACTATGGTAAAATGTCATACAACGATTACCCGGGCTACTCCCGACCCTAAAGACAAAGGGGATTGGCCATGCATGTTCATCTTAATGAAAGACATGATGAGAGAAAGGGAAAACATGGAGAAAACGTGAATAAAAGTGATGTAAACCCCTGGACAGAGGTGATCCAGGCGTTCCTTGACGTAGAGGTCGCGATCTACAGCCTTCCGGCGGTGGTAAACGTCTTATGCGGCTCTCGGAATGATTAGGGCGTGATTATGGGCTCCGTTCTTCTCTCCACCTCTCCTCGAGACTTGTGCAATGACTAACTACGTGATTCCCTACTTCGGGCCGCCGAAATTAGGTATATGGACCACTTTAGGTCGCTAAAAGATAACCACCATCCAATTAGAATCGATCTGAAACAAAACCTATCCTGATGGTGTCAATACAATCGACGTGGGTCGATGGTATCGACTCCTCATAATATCGGCAAGTTGTCTTTTTCTCTGACGTTCCCACTGATGCAGACTCGATACCATCAACTTTAGTGTTGATGGTATCCACACCTTTAGGTGTCGGTTTTATCACCAATCCAATGCTGAAGCTGGGCAATGTCGATAGTATCGACTTTGTGTCGATAGTATCGACGGGTTGATTGTTCGCTCGCTGTAGGTATCTCGCTACCATCGACTTCCCAGTCGATGGTATTGACTCGTCTTTGCTCCTTGTATCTTTCTCACTGTGTCTATGTTGATGCTATCGACGGATGTCGCTGGTATCGATAGCTGTGTATATCCGTTCTTCCTGAAATTTCAAGATATAGCCAAATCAGCTATGCTAAAACATATAAATATGATCAGTTATAATAAAAAAGATAAAATATGAGAGATTTGATACGAAATGAGATTATAGACTAAAGTGAATTAATCACGTGATATTAACCACACAAGTGACTGATAAACACATAAAACACATGTAAAACAAGTCTATATAAGCGACTCAAAATCCTTGCATCAATTAGTACCATTAATATAATTTATCTTGTTGAACCTAACTCTAATGCAAATATATAAAGATGATTATTCATGTTTAACATTCTTATATGATGGTGAAATAACCTCCTTAATTTGATCATAACCTTAATATGTTAATTGGTGGTTATCATATCCACATGGTTGATACTTTCTTATGCTAAACATGTGCATTATGAATACGATGAAGGTTAATCATATCTAGATTCCTTGCATGTCTATATAATAAAGGAATGTTCTTAATGTTAATATAACTCTACTATAATTGTTTGTGAATATCTTCTAGCTCATTAAATCAATTTTGTGATGATCTGGTGTATTATATGTAAGTGATGTTGTTGAGCCTTGTTATAAGGCATGCAAAGATAATGATGATCTTGCAGGGAATAGTATGATGGTCTTTATGACCTTTGGGGATGGTTTAGCCCTGAATGAGGTGTAATCCTCTTGTGTTGATAGGGGTTGATACCCTGTGATATTGTGAAAAGGATTTATATCTTGTGATAGTATGATGACTAGTGTAGTCTCATGAATGGCATATGAATAGTACCATGTAATGATGTGATGAGAAATTATGTTTCACACATTTTATATATTTTGAAGTTGTGATATTTATATGATTTCTAGAAGTGAATTATAGTTTTTATGTCTACTTGTTTGATACAGCCTTAATTCACCCAATTGGCATAACTAATCAAGTGCAACTCTAATCATGTAGTGCCCTATGCCACAGAGCCATCTTCAGTGTCAGAACTTGCTAGATGGTGAAATGAGTATTCCTAAGGGAAACTCTGAGCGCATACTGTTGAGTATGTGGGGGTGGGAAGTTGAGGATATATCCTTGTCATCTACAATGTAGGTTATGGAGGATGGCTATGGTCATTCCTCAAACATTTGATGTGATTGAGGACAACTGTGGTTGTACCTCAGATTAGAGGGTTTTGTATACCCTGGTATCTAGTGTCGTAACCTATACCAAGGCTGGACTAGTGGTTAGCATCTTGACTATATGTCACTGTAGTGGCAACTTTGACTAATATGTCACGGCCTTTTTACTCGTACTGACTGAGGGGAAGAGATTTTAGGATACTGATACTCCTAGATCTTGTATGGAACCAAATATCCCTTCACAGGGGTTGGTTGGACTTTGAATGGTACGATTCCAATTCCACAGGGCATAATAAAATATGTAATACAACAGTGTAGCCTGTTTGTTTACGGTTATACACAATGTTTCACATTGGATGATAACCCTTGTTTGTTCTATATACATAAAGATGATGCGTAGTGCAATTAACATATAGTAGATATACTTATGTTGTGGATATGCTTAAAATTGTAGATGTGTACATATAGTAGCCATGCTTATGTTAATGACTATACTACTATTGTAGATTATAATCATGATGCTAGCTATCTCATGTTGTTAGTTATGTTTAGCATGCTAGCCATGCCTTTGTAACTAGAGATGCATATATTGCTAATCATGCTTATCCAGATAGTTGTGCTTATGTTGTTAGCTCATCTTATTATGTTGATATGTTCAACCTGTTAGACATGATAATGTCATTACCTATGCTTATGTGGCTAGACTTATTCATAATGATAGAGATTTTATGTTACTAGACTTTCTCGTGATGTTAGATATGCATATCCTATTGAATTGCTTATATTGTTAACAAGATAAAGGATGATAGTCTGGCTAATGATGATAATTATTATCTTCTCCTTTATATATTTTGTTAATCATCAGTGTTGTGGAGCTTATTTGTTATATCTGATTAAACTTCTTAAACTGTTGAATTACTTTAAAATGTTGTAATCAATATCTGTTGGAGAGAGTAATATCTCTCGCTGGGACATGGGTCTCACCCTTGTGGTTCGCCACATTTTCTTAGGTAATCGGCAGTGACGAAAATAGAATTGTGGAAGTAAATAAGAGCTACAATAATGGATCTTTGAGAAATTTGATTAGATGTCTAGTGTGTCCTAGAGTTGTCCCTGTACTCTCAGGTCTGGGCAGGAAAAGTTTGTATATGGTGTTTCAAACGTATTAGACTTTTGTTATCATTTTAATGCTTGTTTGTGTGGCATATACAAAAATTATTCTCCTGTGTATATATGTCATGGCTAAGGCAACAAAACAATTATATCAAATTCTTTGCATAGTATGGATACAAGAAAGATGTTTGGGATCTTAAGCAAATGTTTCTCAACGGGTGTTGATGTTGAAATTGGTTTTAATTTATCCATGTTTTTGGGTACGTGATTAATTAGTGATTGGTTGTGATTTGTGTTTTGTGTTTTGTGTAATCTCATTTAGTGGAATGGGTTCTCACAACATTGGGTCAAATTTCTACAGTGAAGCCCTTTCGTGTGGAGGTTATTAAGGTATGAAATCAATAAGGAGTTTAGTAATTGATTATTCAAAACCTAGGTTGCAGTAATATTTGATCTATGTTGGGTGTTTTAGTCACTTGGCCTTTGATATGAATTGGTTGTGTGGCCCTTCCCGTCAAGCCAGTGCAATTGATCCTTTCGTTACAAAACTTAATGGGTATGTGGATTGATCACAACCCATTGGGCGATGCAGTTGGGAATCCAACAAGTCTGATCGTCGTTAACCTGCTGCTTATCTGGAGGTAAGATATGTGACCCAGTCTTTTGACTTTATGTAAATAGTGGACTAAAGTGTGAGACTAGATGTATAGTTGTGTCTGGTTCTTAGAGATGAACCCTAGATCCCATCAGAATCTTTCTCATGGCTAACAGTGAGACATGTCCCCTCATTGACATACAAGGTGGAGATACAAGTATTGGCCGATAGATTGTGCCCCTCTCCTCTCATTTTTCTCAACATCTTTATGCAAAATGGTGAGCAAACCTGGGTCTGTCAATCGGGCCTCCTCCTCAATATGAGAGTTCCCTTTAACCCAGGTAGCCATAAGAATCTGTAGTAATGGTCATTTTTATTGAGAAGGGTAACATACCAGTGAGATGAGAAGGTAAAAGGTGGAGCTTTTTGCATCATTTATATCTGACGTGAGGGCATGGAAGCATTGCCATCGCTCATCGGTTCCAATCATAGAGGCAGTGATGGGTCTGGAGAGGTCAACAATCTCGAGACCCTCATCTTCACTGGAGGCAGGGCATGAGCGGTGACCTAAGAGGGGCTTTTTGGGACCTCTCAGTGGTTCTATCTTCCTCTCATCTAGTCTGGAGAACCCATGTGATCTCATCGGAGAGGGTAGTGGAGGACGATCTTTTTTCAGGGCATCTCAGTGCAGTGGCACATATGTCTCGCACAGGGCCTGAGATCGTGATGAAGACTGGAGATCACGATGAAGGAGAAGATTGATCGGTCTAGCAAACTGAATTAGACAACACCCAACCTAAGGAAGACGGTCCAGCATGTGGAACATCCAATTCACTGGGCCCAATGCCAGTCCAGTCGGTTCAATAAAATACGACCAAGTAAATACCTTCAAATATTTTATTTAATAAACAAAACTTGTATAATCCACCGAAAATAGTCCCTTTGGACAATAATTTCCCCAAATATACCCCTCAATTCAAAACAATGTTCTCTACATTACTCAACTCTTAAATCAGGCTTTTGAAGCACAACTACATATGATATTTAGTTTAGATCATAATGCTTCTTTTTGAGATCATATTATTGGTATAATTCGCATATCATGGAAATTAAATATGGGATGATCCTTTATGAGCCTAATGTCGGTTAGAGACCAAATATCAACTCTGATCAAGTTATAATTTCAGAATATAAGGTATTTTCCCATTAATGCATAATTAGATGCTTTAAACCTCAGATTAATTCCAGAAAATAGATCAAGCATTAGAAAAAAATGAAATTTGTACCATACCTTAAAAATGACATGTAGATCAAACCAAAAATACCAGAAACCATCCTAACATAATTTTGAACCAAGGCTTGACCTAAACCGTAAATTGGACCTAAAAGTGCTAAGAATAATGATGATCATATAGTGATGATGCTCAATTATATTTAATCAGGTCATGGACAAAGTTCTAGATGATCGGTGTATAAGTAATCTTTGAAATCAGGTACGTGGATATCAATATAAGACTAGATTTTGCTGGATGACATAATTCTGAGTAATTGCTTGCATGTAGTTGTATAATCTTGTTGGATGTATATCTAAACATATTGTCACTTTTCTGCCTTGAATACTAAAAACACAAAGGAAAGAAAATGGAATGTAGTTACTAATGGTTCATCAATATCCCTATTAGAGTGGTAAAGTATTAATGTTGACTAGCACCTCCCTAATGGTACAAGATACGCGGGGAGTTCCCTAATGGTACAAGGTACGTGGGGATAGGGCCCAATAATATAAGTGTTGATTGTGTGAAGTCCACCATTATAATACATGTCTACTAAAATATTATTAATAACTTGGGTTTACCTGATTTTCCGCCTTAAATAATGCTTTCTTTTTAACATAGTATAGTATCTTTCAACCACGTTCCAAATTTATGTTGATTCGTCTATTTCATGTATTTTATAGGTTCAGAGCTAACATGGGAGAAAAGATAGGAAGTGACCAATGTTTGGGTTGTACCTATTGTCTAAGATCATGTTAGCATACATGTTCCAACTATGTATTAAATTTTCTTTCAATATGTAATTGTAATTCATGTTGTAATAGCTCATGTAGTAATTAATTTACATGTTGAATGTTGAGATATGTTATGGTGTATGCTCATTGTTGTTTGTTCATGTATGTGCATATTGCTTCCACAATGCACTTTTATTTAATTGCCTAACATTTTTGGATTTGTCCTCTCGGGCCTTCTATGTCTCAAGATGGAAGAATTTGGGGACATTAGAGTTGGTATCAGAGCATTAACAATAGCTACACCTGACTATTGCTCACCATGAAACATAGAACTAAATTTCACCGTTCACTTAAAACCCTAGAAACTTAGTAAGTTGTTCAGAATGAATAAGTTTTGACTTAGCCTCTAGGTTGGAACCTAGATGATCTAGAACTAGGTTTAGACAAGTGTGTGAAACCCTTTCCATATAGAGCTCATATGTATTGGGTAGCTACAATAGTCTACATCTTTTCTCACAATTTCGCTAGGTATCATGGCACTAGACTATCTACTGTGTGTGGGACACTCATTTTATTGATTTGGTTTTGTTTTCTAATTGGCTTGAGCCTCGACTGTTTTCTCTAACATCCGCCTTCTTAGAGAAAAACTATATAATATTTTATTATATATATGTAAATATGAAAATGTATCCCACACATAGGAGAGTAGGAGGTGTTTATGTAACTTGAGTGAAAGGAAGTGACATCAGTCTAGAAGAGAGAGTATATCAAGATTAGGTGTCTAGAGACTTATAAGATATGTGATAGTTAGAGAATATAATAGAATGAAAAATGATATAAGTATGGATGGTTGTATCCTAGGTTGATATTTGATGATATAAGTTTCTTTGTATAGATCTATGTTGTATATGAGTTTTGATCCCAAATTTGAAAATATGAGCTAAGATAGATGATGAAAGTACATACTCTTTCCTTACTTAAGATGATTTAAGTTAAGATAAGGTTGAATATACGTGAGCCTCAAGCTATTTTATGAAGGATGGCCTCTAGTGTTAGAACAAGATACTTGGTAAACTCTAGAGAGAGTGAGACCCACAAGGAGAGGGTCATAGGACCTACCCTACAATATATGAGAAATACAAGATATTTGTGAAATGATTTGTCCTAAGCTGGGTGACTCCTGAGTAGATGATTTGCTTCCTTTTGTATGATTCAATCCTATAAGTAAAATGCCTTGTGCATAAGATACTGATAAATGTTGTTACTTCCACTTTTCTTTCTTAATAGATACTAGAAGCCACACTTGATCTATATAGATGATTTATATATGAGGAGTCACTCAAATAAGCTTGACCTACTCTATATTCTCTTCTAATATCATACATGTAATATATAAGTTTGAAATCATGATAAGATAGGCTTAGTATATTCTCTTTCCCTTCATGTCATACAAGAAATATATAAGCTTCAAACCATGACGATCACGACTGAATATGTTCTCTTTCCCTTCATATCATACATGAAACATATGAGCATGAAATTATGAGATTTAAATAAATATATTTAGATCATGGCTTATATGACCACAAAATAGTTCTTAACCTCAATCCTTCTAAAAATATGCTTATGTTTGAAAAATAAGTCTCACAGCATGTGGTGAAAATTCTAGTATGTAAGGATAAAAATAATTCCCTTTAAATGATGAAATAGTAGTATGATGTTGATCATAAACCACATAATGATGAAAATGTGATAATTTATGTAACTAAAGATATGAAATTGTGATATCACCTTACATAGTTTAGTGGGGCCAAAGGTTAAAGATTGAATATAACCTCCTCAATTTCTTAGTTTAGTGGGGCCAAAGGAGAAAGATTGAATATAACCTCCTCAATTTCTTAGGTGTGAACAAACCCTAATTATTAGGGCAAACATGCATGTAAATTCTAAAATAAGAGAATTTCATTATGAAAATAAACTTCATAAATGGTGTTTCAACCTATTTAAGGTGGGCTGGTATAGCCTAGATACTCTAAATCATAATGTGACAACTAAGGATAAATCTAAAAAAAATGTTGGTCATGCCACCTAGAAGTGATGACTCGAGGTATTAGAACCTTTTTGATGTCAATTTGATAGTGAGATTTGTTGAATTTCGAGGATGAAATTCCATATAAGGTAGGGTGAATATGATGAACTTGATTTTAGGGTTTTCATACCTGATATAGTATTTGAAGCTCACGAGTTTTCCTATTTGGTTAATCTCAAGTCAGGATGACTTATATTTATCCATAAATTACTTTGACTATGAAATTAGATTACAATTTTATTAAAGGGTTCACAGTAGATATCAAAGACATTTATGCACATGGAAATGATTAATAATAGTTAGTAGTTGATTTTGAGAATACATCAAGTTCATTATCAAATAAAGTGCAAATGGATTCATATAGCTAAATAATTAAACCTACCATGCATCATGTACATACTAAGTCAGTTCAAATTATTTTTAGGATGATAGAGGTGGATTGATGCATACTTAGAGTTCAATATACTTATGCATATACCACTTTGAAGTATCTTGAATAAAGAGAAAATCGAATTTTGAGCATCAAAAGTGCATCCAAGGTGGAATATACTATGAGGACATTGGGTCAAATTTCTAGGGCAAAGCCCTTTTGTGTGGATGTTATTAAGGTCTAAAATCAAGGAGTTTAGTAAATGATTATTGAAAACCTAGGTAGTAGTAATATTTGATCTATGTTGGGTGTTTTAGTCATTTGCCCATTGATATGAATTGATTGTGTGGTCCTTTCAGTCCAACCAATGCAATAGATCCTTTCGTTAGAAAACTTAATGGCTATGTGGATTGATCACAACCTATTGGGCGATGCAGTTGGGAATCCAACAAGTATGATCGTCGGTAACCTGCTGATTATTTGGAGGCAAGAGATGTGACAAAGACTTCTGACTTTACATAAATAGTGGACTGAAGCGTGAGACTGGATCCCATCAGAAGCTTTCTTGTGACCTACCATGAGATAGATCCCCTCATTGACATACATGATGGAGGTACTTGTACTAGCTGATAGATTGTGCTCCTCTCCTCTCATTATTCTCAACCTATTTCTGTGGAATGGTGGGAAAACCTAGGTGTGCCAATCAGGCCTCCTCCTCAATGTGAGAGTTCCCTTCACCCCCAGGTAGCCATATGAATTTGTAGTAATGCTCATTCAGATTGAGAAGGGTAACATCCCGGAGAGATGAGGGAAAAGGTGGAGCTTTTTGCATAATTTATATCTGACACAAGGGCATGGAAGATTTTCCATCGCTCGCCATCCCAATCATAGAGGCGGCAGTGGCGAGTCTGTAGAGGTCAATGATCTCGAGACCCTCCTCTTCGCCGGAGGCAGGGCATTAACAGTGACCTGAGAGGGACTTCTTGGGACCACTTTGTGGTTCCATCTTTGTTTCATCTAGTCTGGAGTGCCTAGGTGATCTCGTCGGAGAGGGTATTGGAGGATGATCTTTTGTCAAGGCATCTGTGTGCGGTGGCACCTATGTCTCATACATGGTGTGACATCAAGATGAAGATTGGATATTGCGATGAAGGAGAAGATTGATTGGTCCAACAAACTGAACATGACAACACCCAACCCAAAGAAGATGGTCTAGTAGATGGGCCATCTGATTCACTGGGCCCAATGGCAGTCCAACTGGTTCAACAAAATCCAACCATGTAAATACCTTCAAATATATTGTTTAATACAAAACTTGTATAATCCACCAAAAATAGTCCCTTTGGCCAATAATTTCCCCAAAAATACCCCTAGATTCAAAAAGATGTTCTCTACATTACTCAAATCATAAATTAGGCTTTTGAACCACAACTACTGATGATATTTAGTTTAGATTACAATGCTTATTTTTGATATTATATTATTGGTATAATTAGCATATCATGGAAATTAAATATGGGATGATCCTTTATGAACCCTAATGTTACCTAGAGATCAAATATGAACTCTGATCATCTTATAATTTTAGAATATTAGGTATTTTCCCATTAATATGTAATTATCTGCTTTAAATCACATATTAATTCTAGAAAATAGGTCAAGCATCAGAAAAATATGAAATTTGTACTTGACCTTAATAATGACAAATAAATCAGACCATAAATATCATACACCATCCTAACATCATTTTGAACCTAAGCTTGACCTAAACCCTAAATTGGACCTAAAAGTGCTAAGAATAATGATGATCATATATTGATGATGCTCAATTATATTTAATCAGGTCATGGACAAAGTTCTAGATGTTCATGGATGTATAAGGAATCTCTGAACTTAGGTATGTGGATATAAGTATAAGACTAGTTTCTACTGGATGATATAATTATGAGTAATTGCTTGCATGTAGTTGTATAACTTGTTGGATGTATATCTATACATATTGTCAATTTTCCTCCTTGAACATTAAAAACACTAAGGAAAGAAATTTGAATGTAGATATTGATGGTTCATTAATCTCCCTATTAGAGAGGGAAAGTATTAATGTTGACTAGAACATCCCTAATGGTACACGGTATGTAGGAAGATCCCTAATCGTACAAGGTACGTGGGGATAGGGCCCAATAATATAAGTGTTGATTGTGCGAAGTCCACCATAGTTATACATGTCCATTGAAAGATGATTACTAACTAGGGTTTACCTAATTTTCCTCCTTAAATAATGCTTTCATTTTAGCATAGTATAGTATCTTTGAGCCACATACCAACTTTATGTTGATTCCTCTATTTCACATATTTTCTAGGTTCAGAGCTAGCATGGGGGAAAAGATAGGAAGTGAGCAACGTTTAGGTTGTACCTTTTGTCTAAGATCTTGTTACAATACATGTTCCCACCATGTGCAAAATTCTCTTTCAATATGTAATTATAATTCACGTTGTAATTACTCATGTAGTAATTAATTTACATGTTGAATGTTGAGATATGTTATGGTGTATACTTATGGTTGTTTGTTCATGTATGTGCATATTGCTTCCGCAATGCACTTTGATATAATTTCCTAATATTTTTTGATTTGTCCTCTCGGGCCTTCTATGTCTCAACACGATAGAATTTGGGGACGTTACAGTAAGAAGATACATGTATGCCTAAATGATTGTGTATTATTTCAAAAGGACTATGTGTCTTTGAAAGATTACCCAAAATGTGGGGCTTCAAGGCATAAAATGAGGACTTCAGGGAAGTCTAAAACTGGCTCTCCTGCCAAGGTGATGTGGTATCTTCCTATAATACCACAATTTCAATGTTTGTTTGCCAATCCAATAGACGTAGAGAATTTAAGGTGGCATGTAGAGGTTAAGAAAAATAATGATGGGATCCTACGACATGCGTTCGATTCCCCACGATGGAAGAAGATTGATTTATCATACCATGAATTTGGTGAAGAAGTCAAGAATATAAGACTTGGGCTATGTACCAATGGGATGAATCTGTACAAAACATTGAGAAGCCAACATAGCACTTGAACTATTATGCTTGTTATATACAATCTTCCTCCTTGGTTGTGTATGAAAAATAAGTATGTTATCTTATCGTTGTTGATATCGGGCCCTAATCAACCAAGAAATGATATTGACCTTTATCTTGAACCTCTGATTGATGACTTAAAGAAATTTTTGGGTGAAGGTGTGATGACCTATGATGCTTCACGTAGAGAGACATTTCATGTGCATGATATGTTATATTGCACTATTAATGACCTTCCAGCATATGGGAATTTGTCTGGATACATTGTAAAAGGATCCAAAGCATGCCCTATATGTGAAGAGAACATTGATTCAATATGACTAAAACATGGTGGCAAGACTGTATATCTTAGTCATCAAAGGTTTCTTTCAAAATTCCACATGTATCGAAGGTTGCTCAAAGCATTCAATGGATGGAATGAGGAACGGAGTGCCCCTAAACCTATACCAGGGGAGGTTGTTTATGAAAGAGTAAAAGATTTTGTCGATGAATTTGGTAAGAGACCACAATGTACCATTCCCACACAAAGTGACAAATCTTTATGCAAGAAGAAGTAAATATTTTGGGATCTTCCTTATTGGAGTTCTTTGGTAGATAGGCATTGTATCGATGTCATGCTTGTTGAGAAAAATGTCTGTGATAGCATCATTGACACTATGTTGAATATACTAGGTAAGACTAAAGATGGCATCAAATCGAGAATGGACCTAAATGAATTGAGAATAAGGAAAAAATTAATAGAAGTAGTTAGTAGTGATCGGAGAACATATTTACCTCATGCTTGTTACACGTTGCCTAGAAAGGAGAAGAAAGCTTTTTGCGAGTGCTGGGTTAATGTTAAGGTACCATAGGGTTACTCTTACAACATCCATAGATTCGTATTCGTGAAAGATCTGAAGATGATAGGTCTTAAATCTCATGATTGTCACACTCTAATGCAACAAATATTGCCCGTGGAAATTCGATCTACTACCGAAGCATGTAAGGTTTGCAATCACCAGACTTTATTTCTTCTTCAACAATCTATGCAACAAAGTTATTGATCCTGAGAATCTCGATAAGTTGCAAAGCGAAGTGGTTGTTATCCTATGTCAGATTTAGATGTATTTTCCTCCTTCATTCTTTGATATCATGGTACATCTTGTTGTTCACTTGACTAGGGAAGTGAAAATATTAGGACCAATTTTCTTGCATTAGATATATCCTTTTGAACGATACATGAGAGTTTTTACAGGTGATGTTAGAAATTATTATTGGCCTGAAGGAAGTATTATTAAGGGTTATGTAGAAAGAGAGGTTATGGATTTTTGCAATGACTCTAAGAGGTAATGATGCTTCTGTAAATGAGAAGAATATTGAGGACTATTGTGGAAAAGGGACTATAGGAGCATGAATGAAAATATCAGTCGTGAGTTGTGGGAACAAGATCACTTGTATATTTTACACAACATCGACGAAGAGAGTGTTTATATCATGGAATATATAAATTTCATCAAGAAAGAATATCCTTGAGCCAATTCAATGTGGCTTGCTAGAGAGCATAATAAGATATTTATTAAGTGGTTTGCAGATAAAGTCTTACATCAACTATCTCAAACCCCAAATAATATTATTGAAAATATCAAAACCCTCACCTTTAAACCAAAAATGAATGTTATGTCTTATGAAGGGTTTGACATAATTGGGTTCTCATATTACACAAAGCATCAAGATGATAAGAGTGTCATCCAAAATAGTGGGATCACCCGTCAAGTGTCTTCATTATTTTTTTTTCTAGTACTAGAGTACATCTGAAGCTAAAATGTCATATTACAGTGTCCTTGAAGACATATGGGAGTTTGACTACGTAGAATTCAGAATTCCACTCTTTAAGTGTAATTGGTTTGATAACACCAAAGGAGTTATAGTGGATGAATTGGGTTTCACATTAGTGAATTTTGCAAAGATTGGTGAGAATGGTGAACCATTCATATTGGAATCACAGGCGAAACAAGTATTTTATATCGATGACCCTACAAATGAAAAATGGTCGTTTGTTCTTCATGGTAAAAGATAGTTCATTGAAGATCCAATAGATGAAGAAGAGTACTATGATAAGTATGATGACTCCAATCCATTCTCAATTGGCTTACCAACACCAAATATTGATGCTAACGATGACTTATATGTGCGTGTAGATCACACTGAAGGAATGTTAATTGATAAAAGATCTCAATATTAGAGGCATGTTTTTATTTTTTTACATGTTTTATTTTTTGAATGTTAGATAGATGTGAACTTTACAATGTTATATTAATTTCATTAAACATTAAATCTTTAATGTTTGATTTTTTATATGAAACTCTTGAAGATGACTGACCATGAGTATGATGATCATGATGATGATTACCAAGAGGGTGAGGCATCACGTCACAATGTAAGTTTTACAATTTATCTAGCTATATGTCCAATTAAAAGTTATATCCTAAGTGTGTTTTTTTTGTCAATTTTTAGGTTGAGGATGTACCCCCTGAACACCTTGTGCCACTTGATGAGCAGCATTAAAAAATTGAAAAAATTAGGGACATCACTATGATGAACAAGTTACTACAACAAAGGGGCAATGGACAAAAATTGGTTGTGGATTTTGATCATGTAGGAAATCTAGTTGGAATGAACCGCAACTCGTTTGTTTCATTTATTGGTGTTCTTACTCATAGCCATTGTAGTGTAAATGCAGAATCTTGGCATACAGTTCCTAAAGGGAAGAAAGATTTAGTATGGAAAGTACTATGTGTGAGATATTATCATTTGCAATTCTATTTTTAAAGTTATTTACAATTTTTTTAGAATATTCTATTAAATATATGAAACGTTTGCAGAGTATTTTTGAATAGAATGAAAGACTACATCGTAAAATGGTTATGCAACGCTATGGGAGGGTCCTAAGGAACTATAGGACAACTCTCAATCGACAATACATATGAGAGACTGATAAGAGGAAGAAGTCATCCCTTGAACAATGGAACTACCTGTACCCGATTACATTGGAGGCATTTGTTGCCAAGAGAAATACTAATGAATTCAAGGTATTAGGCATCACTCCCACTTAAATTAATATACATTCTTATGAATTCACCTATTCACGGTTGACCTTGATTGTTACTAACCAATTCAATGTGCTTACTAACAAGTCTATTAGCGATGCTCAAAGAGCAAGGCGTGCACTAAATGTGCATGACCACATGATGGGTCTAGGTGGCTATGCAGCCCTTGGCCAAAAACTATAATGGTCTTCTGTTCAACATCCTACTTCTCCTACTACATAGACTATTGACTCCTCTACTACTCCCACACCTCTGCATCACCATGATGTGTTGATAGCTGGGAGGCAAAACAAAAAAGGAGATATAACCAACCCTGCAATTACTGAGGCAATTGTAAAAATGGTAAAATGCAACTCTCAGATCAATTATTATTAATGATTGTTATGTTTACTTACTAATTTCTATTGATGATAATTAGCAGGAGATTCAAGAGCACAGGAAGCTAGGGTCGTTCATCCTTGAGGGAACGAGGGATGAATTAATAGTTGATCTCAGTAACCCAGAGCATCCTGGACATGTTAGGGTTGTAGGTGCTAGTGTGTGCCTAAGAGCATTCTTTGGGCCATCACAGCGCAAACATGTCCAAAGGGGTGGATTTTTAAAAGTTGAGGTAACATATTCTTTTTTTAGAATGTTATTGCAAAGGGAATTCAAGAATCAAAAAGTTTTTCTTTTGGCCATGTATAGGTACATGGGTTAATTGATAAGAGAGTCCAAGAAGCAATGAGCAAGTGGAAGGCATTTTAGGCTATCACTCAAGCAGTACATGTGGCATTACGCTCTTCCCCTATGATAGAGGTGGTTGGGAGTAATCATTTAGACCCACCACTTAGCACATCCACTATAAGTATTTTTATGACATACTAGCTAGTCTTATCAATATGATATGTTTATGTATGTATATAACATACTCAATGTAAATTTTGTTGGGGTTGAGGCCATGCCATCTAAAATTAAAAGAATTTGTCACTGTGGAGGGTGAGGCTTATCCACACCTTCCAAGGGCACATGATTCATGGCACTCTAGTACCCGATGGCGCGGTTCGTGTGAGCCAAGGCTTGTCTTTCCCACTAGGAGGCAGCATCCAATGCCACCCACCCAGTTGCTGACATGATTGGTAAAGAAGAAGGTGGAGTGGTCTTGTACACCAAAGCGGGAGCCATCTATACTGATCATGTATGGTGCATTTACATTACATTAATTGGTATATGTATATACATGACAATTGATATGAAATTGTATATGTAGGACAAAGGGAAGAAACCTGATACAACTTGTCCTCCTCCACATCCACCTCTTCCTCAAGTATCTAGTTGGCTTCCAAAGGACCTATATGACTTGATAGGTCCTCAATGCAGTAGTATGGAAAATGGATAGGTGAACATTCTAAAACTTCACCTATTATTATTTCTATAGAGGAGGATGCTATAGGCCTATCATATGATAATCATATGTTTCTACAAGATATTTTGGAGTTGTTTCGTTATGCTTGGCCAAATTCATCTATGATAGAACTATGGATATGGTGAGATATTATTTATATATCTATATACCTCATTTTATATATGGTGATCTATTTTCTTATATTTAATTCATATGTAATATATGTTTTGTAGTTACTTACATAGGTTTTGTTAAGATTTTTCAATGGCTCATGTGGGATTTCTAGCTCCATCTTTGATCAGTCTGGTAAATGAAGACCCTATCAGTTACCTTATACTTTTCTATTTCTTTTAAATATTTTAGTGAAAAGAAAAAGAGTGTGACCATAGCTCCATATAATGTTGGGTAAGTTTACTTTTCTTATATTTTTGACTTAAGAAAATTACATTTCATTGTGGATTTTGAGTTATATATTTTTTACTTTCTTATTACTTTCGGTAAGCATTGGGAGGTACAATTTGTTTTTCTCAAGATGATGACTTTTATTATCTAGATTCTAAGGGGAAGAAATTAAACTATTTGGGACATGATATGAAAAGGCTATTATACATGTGAGAAATTTTAAATAATTATATCTGTTAACATCTATTATCAGATGACTATTTACTAATGCAACTCAATGTGTTACATTAACATATAGGGCTTTAAAAGATTTCAAAAATGCTCGAGGAAATGTGAACAAGAAAAAGAAAGCGGTAGTTTGGAAGAATGTAGATGTAGTTTCCTAACTCCAATGCATATTTTTTATGTGAACTATGCTTATTTTTATTTATTAACATTTTGTATGTTGAAATTTATAGTTTGCTACACAAAACACGGTTGGCCATGTTGGTAGTACGTCATGCGATATATGGACATGATTGTTAGATATGCTGCACAAGACATCAAAAACATACAACATGTAATATATAGTCTTGATCATCATAAGTATAGTCTCATTAGATAATATGAAGATATCAAGTTTATTAATTATATATATACATCATTCTCTTTTTAGCCTGTTTAAAACTAATGACTTCAATACAGGGGAAAGGTTGTTAGATGTACATATACCCTATATGATAGAAAAATTAGATGACATAAGAGAACAATGGGCAAAATCCTTTGAAAGGGAGGGAAGTTTTTATTATGATTGGGGTACTGATGATAAAGAATGAATTTCTAAACTTTGGTTTCATTATTTTTGTATGTATGTGGTGCTTGCATATACATTTGTAACTGACTTTTATAAAACTTACTTATTGAAATTTGATCTATATGCATGTGTGTGAATGTGAAGATGAATGAATGAATGTGCTTCTACATGTGTGTGACTGTGAAAATGGATAAAATGAATGGAACTTCATGTTTTTACATGTGCATGAATGTGAAAATGGATGAATGAATAGAATTGAAAATTTCTACATGCATGTGAATCACATAAATGAATTAATTATGTTTCTACATGTGTGTGAATCACATGATGCATATATATAGTCTTGATCATCTTATACAACTGACCAACTGATTTGGCCCTATTTGAATGGGCATGCCTCGGTGTACGAAATCAGTTGTGATTATGTACAATTTTTCACACGAGTTGTTCTCCCTTCAGTGCTGACAAACTATCATTAATAATAGCTAGATCATTCAGATCCATAAGCACAATGTCCTTGACACAATTCACCTTAATGCCCCTATTGCAGGCTACAGGCCAGCGATTCTACTGAACCCACGTAGTCTTGATCATCTTGTTATTGCAGGTTTGTGGTTTGTTGTTAGGCTGAAATCATAGGATGTTGTAAACTTGTAGTTCAGAACTAAACTACAAGTTCCGCATCCTGCTGACCATCCAGACAATAGGCCTGCAAGTTGGTATTTAAAAAATTGATACATAGTCATTTGTTATTTAGAATTACCATCAATGAAAGTATACATTGTTGATTTTCTATAAGAAACACGTGAGTATGTCTTGACATAGGCGTATGTTTATGAACAAAAACCGACGATAATTTGTTTCTGCATTGTTAGTTTTACACAAAATCGATGAATATGAAAAAAACACTTTTTGTTTGAAAAGGGAGTTAGTCATCAATTTTACATAAATCACCAATGACAACATCATGGGATAGGCATCAATTTTGTTTACCTAATTGACAACTATGGATCCTACCGGTGTCTATTTTTTTTCAATTACAATCAGGGTTGACTCTGCATTGTCAATTTTGGAAACAACATCATAGACTTCTACCTTTAGTGTCACCCACTTGGGTATCACTTTGAAACCAATGCTAAAAGGTTATTTTAACTGACATTAAAGGTAGTATCTATACTAGTGTTAGAAACAAAACATGGAGGTAGTTCTAGACCATGGGTGTTAATGAGGATAGGATATTCACTGGTCAGTGTAAGGAACTGACCTTCATTTTTGGCTTACCCTATTTGTTTTGCCTAAGCCTTGTGCTTGGTTGCTTGCTAATCACCTTTAGTGGTGATTAGGGTTTGCTTGTGTTTTGTTGAGAGTTGGAGGTGCTACTTGCAAAATAACCTAAGTTAGGGTTGAAGAGCAAGTTTTCCACCTTGAGATATGTCTTTCCCTCTCTTTGCTTCCTCTAGGGTTGAGAGGAAGGTTTGGGCTCATGCCTTGAGTTTCCTTGGGCTTGGTTGATCTCTTTTGGGTCTTGTTTTCCCTTGTTTGGGCCTTTCCTTGCTTGGTTGAGCCCTATATCGGGCAAGGATGCCTTGTTTCGGCCATGGGGTATCGCCCATGGGTATGACGGCCAAGGTGGTGGTGGTGTGTCGGCCTTTGACCTTGTTTGACCCCCTTTCTTTGGTTGTGTCACCCTAGCTTTGACATGTGGCCGAACCTTGGTTGAGTGGGGGCATGCATGTGCATGAGGTTTGCAAGGTGGTAAAACGTGTTGACAAGTGTCCCTTGGAAAGGTGACACCTTGCCTTGGTTTAACCTTGACCCTCATCTATATATGTCTTGTCTTTCTTTTCCTTGGGAACCCTTTATCTCTTTTGTTGCTCTTCCCTCCTTGTATGCATGACACACCTTCCTTGTGAAGCTTGGTGGTCGATCCTTTCCGCTTGGTGGAGATCTCTTCTTCTTCCTCTAGCTTGGTGGCCGAACCCTAGGTGGGTCATGTTCTTTGGTAAGCATCTTCCCTCTTTCCTTATCACCTTCTTCTCCATCTTGCCTACCCTTCGGCCATGGTGGTTATGGTTCTTGTTCCTTTTCTTGAGGTGGTCGAAAGTGGTGTTCTTGGAGCTAGGAGCATGAAGCTTGGAGCTTTGGAGCTTGAGGAGTTTGCTTAAGGCGGGTTGCATTACTTCTAACCCTAGCTATGCTACCTTCTCTATGTTGCATGATTCATATATGTGGATGTTCGGCCATTGTATGTTATGTTTCTTGATCTAGTACATGTCTTTGATCTTATGGGTATAGTGAGTATGATGTTGTTGATGGTTTATATACATTTACACCTAGTTGGCTGAACCATAGTTTGGGGTTTTCTTTGGTAGAAATACCCCTTTCTCTCCTTGGTTTATGAGAAGTGAGTTTGAGCTCTAGTGATGTAGGAAACACCCCTCTCTTATTTAAGTTGAGAGGTGAGCTTATATCCTAGTTGCTTGGGCAACACCCTCCTCTCACCATGGATTTGAGAGGTGAGCTATTGGATATGTGTTCACCTATGTTGAGGTTGGTCCTTGTGGTTGCCCGATTTGTGATAGAGGTTGTGCAAAACCCCTCTCTCTTGGTTGTTGAGAGGTGAGGCGATCTTCTTGATCAATTAGGGTTTGGTGCCCTTGTGCTTGAGGTTGAAGATAACCATGTTGGGTTGTGCCTTACACGATATGACCTTATAGTAGTGCTGCCCGATAGCCTTGTCTTAGGTTGTACCCTTAACCGTTACACCTTAGATCTTGTGCTCTGAACGATACACCTAGTGGAGTTTGTTGGTTTGGTGCTAGATATGGTGGTATTGAGAAATCTTAGTAAGTACCTTAAGTGGTGTTGTTCCTTTGGCCGATATGCCTAGTTGAGTTTGGTTGATACCCTTTGTGGAGTTGGAGCTTGGGCGATACACTTTGATGTGTCTTCTTCACGACATACCTTGTGATGGGTCTTGGCGGTATGAAGAAGTCTTGTGGTGCCTGAGATGATGGTGGTTTGGAGACCCTTATTAGTGTTGGTCGATATGATGGATGAATAGCCAGCATGTCCGTGCCCTATATGGTATCTTGGATGACATGGGTGCCGTGGCCGATATGGATGACCCTTGAACAACATGAAGATGTTTGAATAGAGGCACCTTGGCTGTTATACCCTTTAGCTGATATGGTCAATATTGAGGGTTAGCTGATAGAGGAACCCTTACCCTAACCCTAACCCTAGTTTGTGTGCATGATAGGCTTTTGGTCGAAAACCCCTGCCGATGATTCACAATCCATCCTTATATCTGGTTGCCCGACACCTTGTGAGTTGGGTGCACGATAGGTTGAAGCGTGGTTGGTCAATATGATGGCACAAGTGCTCTAGGGGTTGGAACCCTAGCTGATACACCCTTTGGTGAGGGTTGGTGTTGCTCGCCATGCCTATAGTAAGGGTTGTCAGAGCTTTGGTGAGGGTTTTGAAAACTCAAAATGTTTATAGTTGATGGTTCTCTGTTAAAAATGATAATATAAGTGATATGATGTAATCACCTTGAATTCTGTAGCTATGATGATAAGATAAGATTATAGGTTGTGAACCAGGTATGTTTGGAAAGATATGATGTTGCTACACATGTTAATGTAATACATGTATATGGTCACAAGTATAAGATATAATATATATACTCATGATCGACAATAATACCATGAATGATAAATCGTATAATCATGGATGTTGCTCTATAATGGATAGTATAATAATCCTATTAATCCATGATGGTTTAAGTTATCTCCTTGAATGCATAAACTAACCATGCAGGTATACTATGTGGATTCATAGCCTGGTAAGAGCTATGAGATATATGTGCTTTGACTAGCACAATGTGATGATAATCCTTGCTAAAGAGATAACAGGTTGATAGGTTTGAGGACCTGATAAAGGTTGAGTGCCTAGTGAGGTGTTATCCTCTGATGATGAGTTAAGGGATGTGTTCCCAGAATGCTGATGCATGATTAAGATGCCTTGAGAGGCAGTGGTTGTTATTATGAGGGATTGAGATCCCAGGATAGTATGATGATGCCATTGATGATGTAATTCCATAAGGCTATGTTTTTACTTTGGTTGCCTCAACAATTGGCTTTAAATATACTTATTAATTATAGATGAACATATCACGTAGTATACCCTGTCCATAGATCCATCATCGTCAATATTTGGTGATGGTGACATAGTTTTATCCTGCCGGATTACCTGGAGCGCATATTGTTGAATATGTGAGGTTTCCCCTAGCCTAAAAGAGAGGGGTTTGAGTGCAACTATGGTTGCAGACTCAAGATATATGGAGCATGGTGAACAGACCCATGGCTCAGGATATGTGATGATGAGCATGATGTGTTCATGGCTTAGATGTTTATATGGGTAGCTTGCAGAGTTGACCTAGAGGCTGAGGCCCTATAAGCATGAGATTGCGGTCTTGCTTGATGATTCGTATACTGACCACGGGAAGGTGAGGTCATGGAGTCTGGATCTCCTTAGACCTTGTATGGAACCGGATTGGGATTCACATCTAATGGTTGGATTTGAGCAGGAAAGGCTCACTTCCTCAGGGCATAATAAAACGTAATCCAACCGAATAGTATATATTGCTTAGAGCAAAATACGGAACATTGATTGAGGCCTTGCTTATATAGATGATATAGTTAAACTATGCAGTTGTGTGTACGATCCTTATATCTTTTGATAAGTTCTTATAAATCTTATCTTGTCAATCATGTTCCATAAAGAAATACTTGGTTATACGCCTCCCGAATATCTTGGTAAGGTTGATGGTAATAATAACCTTGCTCAGTATGCTTCTCTTGTTATATGCGTTATATGTTACCTGCTGTTTTTGCTTTAACCTTCTGAGGTTTTATAGTTTCGGCGGGGAGTTATGTTTCTCACTGGGGCTGTGTGTCTCACCCCTCTAGTTTACACCCTTTTTAGGTGATCGTTCTAGACGTAGTGGTGGTCGTGAGGTTGCGGCTGAGCAATAAGAAGAGAAGTAGAAGGCAAGAGATGGGCATGCTGGTTTTTTGTGGTTTTGCAGTAGAGTCCTAGAGTCATCCCTGTACTCTCAGGTCCTCATAGGTGTTTGACGACGTTTCACGATGTTTAGCTGATGTAATCTTGTATATCCTATTGCTGGTTGTATGTGGCTATTATGTATGTATAAACAAGTGTTGAATTCTAGTGCTGACAGTACAGTTGGTTCCGTTAAGCTGTGCACATATAGCAAGGCTTGTGAATGTTGATATAACATGTTTCTCTACAAGATCTGGATGAAAAAGTTCTCTCATGTATGTTTCTGCAATCGGTTTTAATTAACCCATGTTTTCTGTAATATAAGGTTCTGTATGTTTTCGCATGTCATCTCATTGTCTGTGTGATGGTAGGGTGTCATAGTTGGTTTGGTATCAGAGCTCTAGATTCGCTGAGTCTACAGGGATCTAGGACTAGGTTTTCTTCTGTTCTTGTGAGTTTTCCAGATTTTCTTACAAAAAAAAACTTCTGCCCTTAGCCAAAGATAAAGCTTAAAGATATCTGGAAACCATGAAGAACATGCTGCCGAGAGCAGCGATGCTACATCAGTTGATGGAGTAGGAGAGCAGGAACATGAAGATCGGGTGCTTGAGGTCCCCCAACTTGACCCAGCCATTCTCAAAAACCCTACCTACCAACAGCTTATGGGGTAGATGATGGCTACAATGAATCACATGGTGGAAAGGTTGTCAGTGCCTCAGCCAAGAGCACAGGCTCCCCATGGTGAAACATCGGGTATTGGGAAGACCATTGAGCGGCTTCACCGAGTCAGAGATTTGGATTATGCTGGAACGACTGATCTAGCAGATGCTGATCTATGGCTAAGAGGTCTCGAGAAGGCCTTCCGGATCCTCAACATCCCCGAAGCGGACAAAGTCAAGCACGCTTTCTACCTTCTGAAGGGTAGTGCTGACAACTGGTGGGCCATTGAGGAGGATAAGTGAATCGGTGAGGAGATTAGTTGGGAGGTTTTCAGGTGAGAGTTCGTCAGAAGATACTTTCTGAAGACATATCTGGATGAGAAGATCAACCAGTTTGAGTGTTTATGCCAAGGATCGATGAGCATCACCGAGTATGAAGACAATTTCATGGACTTGCTGAGGTTTTTTCCTCACATGGTGGTGACAAATGATGAGTGGATAAGGTAGTTTCTGAAAGGTTTGAGTGCTGAGATGTCAACTCTTGCTGCTGTCTTAGAGAATCGGGAGCAATTTGCCATGTTTGTGGAGTCCGTCTATAGGATTGAATGATCTGCTAGGGAAAAAAGGGAATCCATGACCAGGAAAAGGCATGTTCAGTTCCAGGCATAGAGATCTGGTGGCTTCAAGAAGCCAAGGTTTTTAGCACCTTCTGAGATGCAGAGTTCTCGCGTACCATCTCAGTGGTCTCCGAGTAAGGGAGGAGGTTATATTTCTTCACCGTCGGAGGTGAATAGTACAACTTTTGTGGCAGTGATAGGGCCATCTAGGCCACAGACAGAAGGCACATCATGTTATCACTATAGACAGACTGGGCATTTAAAGTCAAATTTCCTAAGAAAAGATGTTGAGGTAACACAACAGCTGAGATAGAGTCAACAAGACAGACAACAACCCAGTGGTAGCAGAGGGCGAGGACGTGGTCAAGCATTGCAAGTAGGATCGTATGCTCAAGGAAGTAGAGGATGTGGACAACAAGCAACGACTTGATTCTATGCTATGAGTTAGCCGGAGGCAATAGTCAACCCACGAGTGGTGATAGGTCAGATGGAGTTATTACATTTTGATTTGTCTTCTTCTTGCTTTGTATCTGTTCTGGTTGACCCGAGTGCTATGCACTCTTTTATCGCACATAGTCTGCTTGATATCTGTCCTTTACCTGTTAGTTGTAAGAAAGATAGCATGTTGTTAGAAACCCCGCTCGATGGTTCCTCAATGCTTCAAGAGGAGTGTCCATCTTGTGTCTTATCTTTTTCGAGACACAGTATACAAGTGGATCTTATGCCACTTGATATGCATGGATTCGATGTGATCCTTGGGATGGATACCTTAGAGAAGTATATGGTTGTGTTGGACTATGGTTCCAAGTAGGCCGTGTTTGTTGACGGTGAACAGAAGTGGATCTTTCAAGGAGATAGGAAGATTCTTCCGACATGTCTAGTATCAGCGATGGTGGTAGAAAAGTTGTTATTGCAAGGTTGTAAAGCATTCTTAGCTCACATTGTAGATACCAAGGCGAAAGGTCCTAGCCTTGAGGAGGTGACGGTTGTCCGAGAGTTTGCAGATGTATTTCTTGATGAGTTTCCCGGTGTTCCCCACCTTGAGAGATTGATTTTAAGATCATTCTGGTACCAGGAACGCAACATGTTGCACAAACACCATATAGGATGGTGATAACACCAAATTTTGTGATGTTTTTGGCCTTTATTCTGTTATCAAAACTGCCCTTTTCTGCTATTTTCCTCTCTTTTATATGCACTTTCGCAATAAATGGTCGGGCAACACTCTTAATCAAATATTTTCATCTTTTGCAGAGTTTTTCCTCCGTTTTGACACAATAAGGCTGTCCCGATCCACAAATAAGTCCAAGTCTATTTCGGCCTTCCTGATGCCCGATACGACCCCTGCCCGACAAGGGAGAGCGACACCATGACGCACGACAAAGGGATGTCGCGCCAGAAGAAACTGACGGACGACACACCCTTTACCCGACAGTGAGCCGATCTCGCCCGGCAGCCAAGGCTTGTCGGGCGACACAGCCACCGACCGGCTGGCGTGCCGCCCGCCACGTGATCGATTAGCTGACACTCCTGAGCCGAGCGATACTAGTATCGGCCGTCCACCGACCCGCGAATGAGGAGGACATGTGGCGCTTCGAGCACCATAACTTCCCCCAACTGCTGCCTGTAAAAAGTAGCTACAGTGAGCCGAAAAGACAGCTGGGTTAGTTCAGATACTTGGGAATTCAAACAGTTGAGTGATCTTCGAAGGGAACAGTGAGAGCTGGAGTATCGCTCCCCAGTGCTCATATCGGTCGACACTAGGTGAGCCCTTCCTCACCCGAGAGGGAAGGGATGGTTCACTTAGGACTGTCCCGGGCGACACTGTGGGCCGATATCGGCCGACGATGACGCCCGACATGACTCCTCGACAGTGGAACTTGTCACTCCATGCCCGACACGATATCAAACCTAATACGCTTCACCCGTCATGCATGCCGCCCGACTTGAGCGTATCGGCCAGATCCTTGAACGATACAGTCGGTCGTCACGATGAGCCGCTCGAGAGAGCGTGCCGCCCGACATGGCTGTATCGGGCTAGGCTCTGATCGGTATCGGGCGGGGTGGTCCACTGTAGCCTGTCGCCCTTCTACATCAAGGAGGTGATACATATCTTTAATTTTGTTATTTAATTCTTTAATTACGCAATGTATTAAGACCCTTTCTGTTTGTGGAAATAGAAAAGCTTCATTACTTGCTACTCTACGCTTGTTACAATATGTTGGATGACTGCTATGTTTGATATCTGAACTCTAGCTTGCATGTTTGGATCGCGTTTCGCTTAGCTACCGAATCGTGTTTTCCCGTCGCAAAAACTTCGAGAGTTGTGTTGTGGCTCTAGTGTTTGGTCCGATTCTGGAGTACGAGAGTGCCTGGAACAGAGTTGTTTTAGTAGCATTCCACTCTAACTTTGAGCCCAGCAACCTCAAGAGGGGTGTCGAGGCTTGGTTAGAGGTACCCGCTCTTAGAGGATGGGTGCAGGATGTTACCGGTGCCGCTTGTTATGCTGTAGTCTTATCCTTCGTACCTTGCTCTAGCCCTAGTTTTATCCTTCTGTTTCTGTTGCAAGAAAACCCCTAAAAACTGCTAAATGACTAAAACCTTAAATCTTTCTAGTAACTCCACTTAGAGATAGTTTTCTTGTTTTGTTCGTGACACCTTACTGCTTCCCTTCTGGGGAATTTATCATCTCTTTATACCTGCCGGAGTGTAGCGTGTCGATTTTGGGTTCTCAATACTACCACCCTTGTCCCTGTGTTCGACCCCGTAAGCAAAGTTGTGGGGGCCTAGAAGGATTCAGGTTTATAAATGTAAAAGCTCGACTACCTCAAATCCGCCTCCAATTTTAGGACATGTGATTTAGGCCGGTCAACTTTTTGGCGTCGTTGCCAGGGACAAGGCAAAATGGCACAGTTGACGAATCCAAATCCACTAACTACACTCCCGTGCCTCAAGCTTAGAAATGAGCTTGACAACATTCTTTTTCTTTTCCTTTTTTGTTATCCTTTGCCTAAACCAAATAATTCTATTTTCTGACTTGCTTTCTCATGCCATCTCAGGAACTCTAAAGAACTGTGACCTATTCCTTCGAGATTTGACGCCATGTCTTGTTGTGAGCAATCTCTGTTTGAGGGTGAACGTCAAGGCCGAGATGAGATTTCACACCAGCCCAGCCTGGTTGGCCAGTTGCATGCTTTCATAAAAAGACAAGACTCTATCATCAACCGGCTGGTGCAGGGTGCACTTCCTAGCCCTGGAGCTCAGAATTCCATGCAACACCAGATGGCAAGTCTGCAGATGCGCCAATGGGAAGTCGATCAACGATTGGCCCAGATGGCAGCACTGATGAAGAACCCTGAGGGAAAGACACTCTCCTATCCGGAAACTGCCAGAATGGCGGTACTAAGGTCTGGGAAGATGGTGGAGCGCACAGATGATGCCGAACGAGAACTTGAACTGAGGTCAGAGAGTACCATTCCAACAGAGGGCGAAGGTGGACAAGAAGAAGCTCAAGAGCCTGCACGGAAGCCTTCCGATGAGCTACCTGGTGGGAGGAATCCTTATGCTCCAAGGATGCCGTTTCCGTATAAGCTGATCAAGGCAAATCTGAAAAGGCTTCACGAAAGGTTCATGGACTCGATCAGGAAACTACATCTTGAAGTCCCCCTCCTTGACGCCTTGGAGGAGATGCCGATTTACGCCAAGTTCCTCAAGGACCTTATAACGAAGAAAAGGGGAGGAGGAAGGATTGAGACCGTGCACCTAGCGTCCGCTTCCTCATCCTTCGTGAAGCTTGACCTGCCAAACAAAAGAAGGGACCCCAGAGCTTTTACGATCATGTTTGCCATCGGGGACAACATCGAGCGCAAAGGTCTCGCCGACCTAGGGGCAAGCATCATCCTCATGCCCCTGAGTTTCGCACAAAGGTTGGGCCTAACAGACATGGTTCGTACCAACATGAGAATCGAAGTGGCGGACCACACCTTTAAGAGACCTGTCGGCGTTGTCGAAGATGTGCCGATCAGGGTTGGTAATTTCTTTATTCCTTGCGACATAGTCATTATTGATACAGCAGAAGACCCACGCTGCCCGATCATCTTCGGACGCCCTTTCCTGGCGACAGGAAGGGCGTTGATTGATGTCTCCAAAGGGATCATCACGCTAAGGGTCGGGAACAACCACGTGGACTTCAAGCTAAAGGAAACAATGAAGAATCCTTCCCTGTCAGGATCCGCATGTTTTGTGGATGGCTACAACAAATTCTGTGAGGAGATAGAAGAGGATATCCAGGTGGTGGACCCCCTTGCGAGGGCTATGTGCTGCCAGGGTTCCGACTTTGAAGGTCCTAAAGTTGCAAAGTATCTCGACCTTTTCGACCTTTCTGACGAAGATTTGCAAGAAGAGAATAAGATGGTGAAGTCTGTGAAGTATGCCTCTCTCGAAGGTGAGCCTCAAGAGGAGGCACCCAGACCAAAGCCAGAGTTAAAAGCATTGCCTGAAGGCCTGAAGTATGAGTTCTTGGATGAAGAGCAGAGGAACCCTGTCATCGTAAACGCCAATCTTTTAGGCAATCAGCTAGACCGACTCCTTGAGGAGTTAAGGCTCCACAGGGAGGCTATAGGATATTCAGTAGAGGATATCAAAGGCCTTAGCCCCGCCCTGCGCATGCATCGCATCAGCTTAGATGAATCCGCCCAGCCTCTGGCTCAACCCCAGAGGAAGCTGAACCAGATGCTCAAGGAGGTCGTCAAGAAAGAGGTAATAAGGCTTAGGGATGCAGGGATCATTTACCCAATCAGCGATAGCAATTGGGTAAGTCCAATCCACATAGTACCCAAGCAGGGCGGAATGACAGTGGTTAGGGGCGAGACGGGCGACGAGGTGGCGGTAAGAACCGTCACCAGATGGCGGATGTGTATTGATTACCGAAAGCTAAATTAGGCTACAAAGAAGGATCATTTTCCGCTACCTTTTATTGACCAAGTTCTTGAAAGGTTAGCGCATCACGATTTCTTTTTTTTTCTTGATGGCTTTTTAGGTTTTTACCAGGTACCCATCCTTCCCGACGATCAAGAGAAAACAACATTCACCTGCCTTTGCGACACTTATGCCTTCCGAAGGATGCCATTCAGGCTCTGCAACGCCCCCGCTACCCTTCAAAGATGCATGATATCGATGTTCTCAGATTTTCTAGAAGACATCGTAGAAGTCTTCATGGACAAATTCTCAGTCTATGGGAAAGACTTCGATAGCTGTCTGAAGAATCTGTCATTAGTCCTTCAAAGGTGCGAGGAGAACAACCTGGTCCTAAACTGGGAAAAGTGCCACTTCATGGTGTGGGAGGGCATCGTTCCAGGGCATAAGATCTCAAGGCATGGGATCGAGGTGGACGTAAGCAAGGTCGAAGCGATATCTAAACTTCCTCCACCAAAATCCATGACGGGAGTGAGAAGCTTCCTCGGGCACGCCGGATATTACGGAAGATTCATCAAGGACTTCTCGAAGATTTCCAAACCGCTGTCCAATCTTCTAGTAAAAGATGCTGAATTTGTTTTCTCTAACTATTGTCTAAGTGCTTTTCAGGCCCTGAAAAACGCTTTGATATCACCACCTATCCTTCAAGTGCCAGAATGGGGTTTACCTTTTGAGCAGATGTGTGACGCTAGAGACTACGTGGTTGGAGCAGTCCTGGGGCAAAAGAAAGACAAAAAGCACCATGTGATTTGCTACGCTAGTCGCATGTTGGACGAGGCTCAAGTAAACTACACAACAACTAAAAAGGATATGCTCACGATCGTCTTCACATTTGATAAATTCAGGTCGTATCTTGTCGGAGAAAAGGTCAAGGTATACACAGATCATGGGGCAATAAAATACTTAATGCAAAAGAAAGACGCAAAGCCCAGACTGTTGAGGTGGGCCTTATTGCTCCAAGAGTTTGACCATGAAATTATCGACAAGAAGGGTGCAGAAAATTTGGTCTCCGACCACCTATCAAGGATCGTGGCTGAGAGACAGGGGGAGCCTCCAATCAACGATGACTACGCCGACAAAGTTCTTATGTTGGCCGAAGCCCAAGAAGAAAGTCTACCCTGGTTTGCAGACATCTGCAATTATCTTGCTTGTGGAGAACTGCCTCCTGACATCACATACAATCAGAAAAAGAACCTATTCGCAGATGCCAAGAACTATTACTGGGATGATCCTCTCCTGTTCAGAAAATGCGTTGAGAACTTATACAGGTGGTGCATCCTAGAAGAAGAAACCATAGACATCCTGAAGCAATGCCACACCTCCCTCTACGGTGGTCACCTGGGTAGTGAAAGAACAACAGCAAAGGTGCTACAGTCAGGTTTCTACTGGCCCTCCTTATTTAAAGATGTCGCACAATTTGTGAAGGTTTGCAAAGAGTGCCAGTTTACGAGGAACATAGGGTGGAAGAATGAAATACCAATGGTGAGCTGGGTTGAAGTTGAAATCTTTGACGTATAGGGGATCGACTACATGGGACCGTTTCCCCCATTCCGGGGGTATCAGTAAATACTCGTGGCAGTGGATTATGTATCGAAGTGGGTGGAGGTAGTAGCCACCCAAACCTGCGACTCCAAGTCGGTTATCAAGCTCTTCGAGAAAACCATCTTTCCTCGTTTCGGTGTCCCGCGCACAGTTATAAGCGACAGAGGGTCACACTTTGGAGAAAGACAGTTTGAAGCACTCCTGCACAAGTACGAAGTGAAGCACAAGATCGCTACACCCTACCATCCACAGATGTCAGGGCGGGTAGAGGTTTCCAACAGGCAAATCAAGCAGATCTTGGAGAAAACTGTCAACCGAACAAGAAAAGACTGGTCCATGAAGCTCGACGATGCGCTTTGGGCCTACCAGACCGCCTACAAAACACCCATCAGAACCACCCCTTATAGGATGATCTACGCAAAATCCTACCACCTACCTCTACAATTGGAACACAAGGCCCTTTGGAAAATTAAATTTTTAATCATGGACCTCGAGAAAGCAGGAGAAAAGATATTTTTGGAGCTGCAAGAGCTTGAAGAGCTGAGAATGAGTGCCTATGAGAATGCAAAAATCTACAAACAAAGGACGAAGGTGTGGCATGATGCCCACCTAAGGAGAAAGGTTGTGAGTGAAGGGGATAAAGTTCTATTGTTCAAGTCCTCTATTCATCTTTTCCCTGGGAAGTTACAAATGAGGTGGTCCGGACCGTTCATAGTGTCGAAAATATACCCATCAAGAATGATGGAGCTATATGATAAAGACGATCTGACCAGGGTCTTTCAAGTAAATGGGCACAGGGTGAAAAGGTTCTATGAAGATGAAGCGTTTGTCAGGAGAGCAGAGATCAGTCTGCAAGATATGGGTACAGTCAAGAGCTGAACAAGATGGTCCTACACCATTCGAGCTGGCGACGCAAACTTCAGCGCTCCTCGGGACGTAGCCCGAGTTTTTCTTTCTTTCGTAGAGTAGGATGCATTTTTCTTATTACCTATAAAAACAAAATTTATGAATTGTAATAAGGCCCGAGCCGGTGCACGCGCTGAGCGCACCGACTCTTCTGTTTTATGGGCCACCGTTGTCATACTTTCTGAGGTCGGGGACTAACCCTAAACCAATGATGTTTTTCTTCCTTCTCCTAGCTTTGGTTTTCGACCGCCTGTTTTAAGTCGTGTCGGGCAGCAGCTCAGCTGGCGCACAGTCATGCTTGTATCAGGCCGCAGTTTCTGGGGCACCGCAAGAACCAGGGTGGATGGTATTCCCGAGCAACTGCCGTATCGTGCATGAAAATAAATGCCCTTGATTTAACTGATGTGACCTTCATCTCGGGAATTGCCTGACTCGTCGGCTGACGCGCGCCCCAGAAACGCCTGTTTTACCCCCAGCTGAGCTTGCTATATATAGCAATGTGGGCTCAACGTGTCGGGCTACCCCACTTCTCTTTACAGCCACCTGTAACACATGCAGTGATCCACCTTTGCTCGCGTGTCAGCCATCTTGCCTTCACCCTTATATCGGGTGATGGCTCCTATGAGCAAAGGTATTGCCCGACATGCTTATCGCCCGACATGAGTTTTCATATCACGCTGCTTATCAGGTTTTACGAGCCTAGTCGATTTTGTATCGCCCAACGTAGTTAAGTACAAAAATAATGCCCGATAGTGTTTGCCCGATACGCCTTATCGGGCGACACATTTTTTGTGTGATGACCGGACGGGCAGTTGATCTTTGGCATCCTTATCACCCGATATATCCATGTCGGGGAGTGTGTTGTGCCACGCAGCCCTCCTCGTGTCGTCCAACCTTGTATCATCTCGAGCTTCATTTTGATGGATGATACCCGGATTTTGAAATAAGTCTTATCGTGATCCCTGTCTCTGCCGACCTAACCTTTAGATGATCGTTGGACTTGATAACAGGGACGGGTCACACAGGGCAAACCTCCAGCCGAGCGGAAGCAACAACTGTCGAGCAGAAACATAAAAATCCAAAGGCCGCTAGCCGTCTACTACCGCAGATAGAAAGCGGGATAATTTTTCTTGATCTGGTAGCTTCAAAGGAAGATCACTTTCTTATAATAGTCTGTCTTCTGCGATGGTTTAGGACCATCTACAGAGACAGCACGAGTCTTTTGCCCGTGACTTCTGGATGGAATCTGGGCATTCTGGTTCCATCTTCTTAAGGAGGAAGCAGCCACAAGTGTTTTCAAGAGCTCTCGAGCTTCCATCTTGAGAGCTTTTCACTTGTTCTGGCTGCTTCCAGCTGAGGAACGGAGGTGGCTGCAGCAAAGAAGCATATTGCAGCTTCTCCAGGGCACAAGCAAACCCGCTAGATAACCTTCACTGGGCTAACATGAACTCACCCTATTTTCTTCGCTACTCTGGGACAGAGTGCGGAGTAAGTTTGGGGGGGTACCCATGTGCCAGTGAAGGAGGTATAAAAATTCTCTTGTGCCATTTTGTTCTCCTCCTATATCATGTATTTGTACCCTTGCTCATATAAAAATTTTGAAAAACTTTGCTCATTTTGTTCCCATGCATATGTACAAAGTCGCTATATTAGTATAAACCTGATGCAACTGCTTGCAAAGTTAGTTTTCTTTGTGCTTAATGAGACACAAGTTTCGTTATATCTTTCTGATAATGCTGCTTCAAACGAACATAAGATTATGTTTTTCCACGCCAAAAATTTCGAAAAATATAATAATCTCACAAACAGCTAAGAGACGAGTATGGAGAAGGAAAATAGCTGCCCAAACAGCAGAAATCTCTTTGTTTCCCCTTTACTCAACAAAAAAATCCCAAAAAGAGAGAGAAGCCTTATGAGTATGAATAAAAGCATGAGAGTTGTTCCCAATAAAAGAAAAGAAAATATATATATATATATATATATATATATATATATATATATATATACCCGCTTGTTTTCCAAAAGTACCCATCTTTAGGCATGGTAGATCCGGGGCAGTGGTACGTAGGATGTGAAATCACTGCTCTAAAGCCAACTGGCTTGGACTGCAGGGACCACTTGCCCGCTAACGGACCCTTACCTAAAATGGACTGATGGAAAACAAGATGAAAAACCCAAAAAGCCTTAGCCTACCCTTTACACAACTTTCTGCCCCGAAAATAAAGTTGTTTGGTGTGTAAGCTAACTTCGGAATCATACAACAAAGCTGTAGAGAGGAATCTTACTTAAACAATAAGGTAGGAAATACAAAGTCTTTTGTTCATAGTGAGACAACATTATCTTTAAAGGCATTAGTATACTTGTTTTACCTCTTGGCCTGAGAACTATACTGCGTAAGGAGAAGCATCACTAAATAAAGTTTAAATATTGATTGAGGACAATCAAAATGCTAATTTGGGGGAGTTGATAACACCAAATTTTGTGATGTTTTTGGCCTTTATTATGTTATCAAAACTATCCTTTTCTGCTATTTTCCTCTCTTTTATATGCACTTTTGCAATAAATGGCCGGGCAACGCTCTTAATCAAATAGTTTCATCTTTTGCAGAGTTTTTCCTCCATTTTGACACAATAAGGCCATCCCGGCCCACAAATAAGTCCAAGTCTGTTTCGGCCTTCCTGACGCCCGATACGACCCCTGCCCAATAAGGGGGAGCGACACCATGACGCACGACAAAGGGATGCCGCGCCCGAAGAAACTGACGGACGACACACCCTTTACCCGACAGGGAGCCGATCTCGCCCGACAGCCAAGGCTTGTCGGGCAACACAGCCACCCACCGGCAGGCGTGCCGCCCGCCACGTGATCGATTAGCCGACACTCCTGCGCCGAGCGATACCAGTATCGGTCGTCCACCGACCCGCGAATGACGAGGACACGTGGCGCTTCGAGCACCATAACTTCCCCCAACTGCTGCCTATAAATAGCAGCTACAGGGAGCCGAAAAGACAGCTGGGTTAGTTTAGATACTTGGGAATTTGGACAGTTGAGTGATCCTCGAAGGGAACGGCGAGAGTTGGAGTATCGCGCCCCAGTGCTCGTATCGGGCGACACTAGGTGAGCCCTTCCATGCCCGAGAGGGAAGGGATGGTTCACTTAGGACTGTCCCGGGCGACAGTACGGGCCGATATCGGCCGACGATGATGCCCGGCACGACTCCTCGACAATGGAACTTGTCACTCCATGCCCGACACAATATCGAACCCGATACGCTTCACCCGTCATGCGTGCCGCCCGAGAGGGTGTGTCACCCGACTTGAGCGTATCGGCTAGGTCCTTGAACGATACAGTCAGTCGTCACGATGAACTACTCGAGAGAGCGTGCTTCCCGACATGGTTGTATCGGGCTAGGCTCTGACCGGTATCGGGTGGGGTGGTCGACTGTAGCCTGTCGCCCTTCTACATCAAGGAGGCGATACATATCTTTAATTCTGTTATTTAATTCTTTAATTACGCAATGTATTAAGACCCTTTCTGTTTATGGAAATAGAAAAGCTTAATTACTTGCTACTCTATGCTTGGTACAATATGTTGGATGACTGTTATGTTTGATATCTGAACTCTAGCTTGCATGTTTGGATCGCGTTTCTCTTAGCTACTGAATCGTGTTTTCCCGTCGCAACAAATTCGAGAGTTGTGTTGTGGCTCTAGTGTTTGGTCCGATTTTGGAGTACGAGAGTGCCTGGAACGGAGTTGTTTCAGTAGCATTGCACTCTAACTTTGAGCCCAGCAACCTCGAGAGGGGTGCCGAGGCTTGGTTAGAGGTACCCGCTATGAGAGGAGGGGTGCAGGATGTTATCGGTGCCGCTTGTTATGCTATAGTCTTATCCTTTGTACCTTGATCTAGCCCTAGTTTTATCCTTCTATTTCTGTTGCAAGAAAACCCCTAAAAACTGCTACATGACTAAAACCTTAAATCTTTCTATTAACTCCACTTGGAGATAGTTTTCTTGTTTTGTTCGTGACACCATACTGCTTCCCTTCTGGGGAATTTATCATCTCTTTATACCTGCCGGAGTGTAGCGTGTCGATTCTGGGTTCTCAATACTACCACCCCTGTCCCTGTGTTCGACCCCGTAAGCAAATTTGTGGGGGCCTAAAAGGATTCGGGTTTATAAATGTAAAAGCTCGACTACCTCAAATCCGCCTCCAATTTTAGGATGTGCGATTTAGGTCGGTCAGATGGCTCCAGCAGAGATGGCAGAGTTGAAGAAGCAGTTACAGGAGTTGTTGGAGAAAGGTTTCATCTGACCGAACACATCCCCTTGGGGTGCTCCAGTGCTGTTTGTTCATAAGAAGGACAGGTTGATGCGGTTATGTATAGATTACCGGCAGTTGAACAAAGTCACGATCAAGAATAAGTACCCGTTGCTAAGGATAGATGATCTGTTCGATCAGTTGCATGGCGCCACAGTGTTATCAAAGATCGATCTACAGTCTGGATATCACCAGTTGAGGATTAAGGTATACGACATACCTAAGTCAGCATTTAGGATGAGGTATGGTTACTTTGAGTTTGAGGTTATGCCGTTTGGGCTAACCAATGCACCTACTGCTTTCATTGATCTGATGAACCGAGTGTTCCATCCGTTTCTAGATCAGTTTGTTGTAGTTTTCATAGATGACATCTTGATCTATAGTCGGAACAGTCAAGAGCATGGACAACACCTTCGGCAAGCGTTGACTCTTCTTCGCAAACATCAAATTTATGCCAAGTTCAGTAAGTGTGAGTTTTGGTTGAAAGAAGCGACTTTCTTAGGTCATCTAATATCTACAGAAGGATTTAGAGTGGACCCCAAGAAGGTGGAATCAGTGGCAGATTGGGAACAACCAAAAATGTCGATAGAAGTTTGTAGTTTTCTGGGTTTGGTAGGATATTACCAGAGATTTATTAAGGACTTCAGTGCAATCGCGTTTCCGATGACAAAGTTGACCAAAAAGGATGTACCTTTTGTCTGGGATGATCGTTGTCAGCAAGCTTTAAAATGTTTGAAGGAGAAGTTGACCAGTGCTCCAGTGCTAGTGTTGCCAGAGCCTGGGAAGGGCTATGTTGTTTTCTGCAATGCTTCCAAGAAAGGCTTAGGTTGCGTGTTGATGCAGGAGGATCATGTGGTTTCTTTTGCTTCGTGATAACTTAAGAAACATGAGGAGAACTACCTGACACATGATTTAGAGTTGGCAGTGGTGGTCCATGCGTCAAAGATTTGGAGACACTATCTTTATGGAGAAGTGTGTCATATCTTTACAGATCATAAGAGCTTGAAGTACATCTTTTCGTAGAATGATTTGAACATGTTGCAACGTCGTTGGATGGAGCTAATCAATGATTATGATTGCACCATTGAGTATCTTCCTGGTAAGGTAAATGTGGTAGCTGATGTGCTTAGTAGAAAGTCTTCTCCTCTCCCCATGAAGAAAGCACAGTTGAGTTTGTTGGTATGCCATAGACGGGATATGTTTGTCTACTTACGGCAGATGGACGTGTAGTTGGAAGTTTCCTTGTTGGCAGGACTATTGACACAAATGCAAGTCAAGCCTACACTAAGACAGTAGATCAAAGACGCACAACAGGCAGATGATACAGTGCAGTTGATCTGGTCAGAGCTCGGTAGCGAAAAGTGTGATGGGTTCCATGAGTCCGAGGATGGACTAGTTTTCTATCATGGCAAGATGGTGGTCCCCAATGTTGATAATCTAAGAAATCTAGTACTCGAGGAAGCACATGCATCGATGTATGCTATGCATCCATGAGTCACCAAGATGTATCATAATGTGAAGGACTTGTATTGGTGGTCTGGCTTGAAGAAGGATGTAGCTGAGTTTGTGGCTAAGTGTGTAGTATGTCAGCAAGTTAAAGCTGAGCATCAGAAGCCAGCAGGTATGTTGCAACCCATGTCGATACTGCAATGGAAATGGAATCACATAACTATGGATTTCGTAGTTGGTCTACCAAAGACATCTAGGAATCATGATTCCATTTGGGTAATAGTGGACATGCTGACAAAATCTGCTCATTTCATACATGTAAAGACAACATATATAGTAGAGAAGCTTGCTCAGGTGTATGTAGATGAGATAGTGCATCTGCATGGTGTACCAGCAATGATAGTTTCTGACAGAGGTCCTCAATTCACAAGTCATTTCTGGGAACAGTTGCATAAAGTGTTGGGAACACAGTTGAGGTTCGGTATTTCCTTCCACCCCTAGACAGATGGACAGTCTGAATGGACTATTCAGACTTTGGAGGATCTTCTCTGAGCTTGTGTTTTGTAGTTCCTAGGTAATTGGGATGTGCATCTCAGTCTGATAGAGTTTTCTTACAATAATAGTTACCAGCGGAGCATTGACATGGCTCCTTATGAGGCCCAATATGGAAGGAAATGCAGATCTCCTTTATGTTGGTGTGAGTCTGGTGAGTATCAACTTTTGGGTCCTGAATTAGTACATCAGATAACAGAAAAGATCAAGGTGATACAACAACAGTTGAAGACAGCACAGGTTAGACAGAAGTCTTATGTTGACAATCACCAATGACTTTTAGAGTTCCAAGTGGGAGACAAAGTGTATCTCAATGTCTCACCTTGGAAAGGTGTGCTAAGGTTTGGCCGGAAAGGCAAACTAGCACCCAGGTATATGGGGCCATACCCGGTAATAGCACGTGTTGGCAAGGTAGCTTACAGGTTAGAGTTGCCTCCAGAGTTACACAGGTTACATCTGGTGTTCCATGTCAGCATGTTGAAGAAAAGTCATCCAGACACAGGGACAGTGATACATCCAATTGAGGTTGAGCTTGATGAAGATGTGACCTATGCAGAAGGTCTTATGACCTATGAAGAAGGTCCTGTGACGATCCTTGACAGAAGAGTAAAGAATCTGAAGTGGAAGGACCTAGCTTTTGTGAAGCTTCTTTGGCATCATCGTGGCATTGAGGAAGCCACATGGGAGCTTGAGGAAGAGATGAGGTGGAAGTATCCCTCGCTTTTCTCTTCAGATTTTGGGGATGAAATCCCTTTGTAGAGGTTTATGGCTTGTAAGGACCCTGACCTTCATTTTGGGCTTACCCTATTTGTTTTGCCTAAACCTTGTGCTTGGTTGCTTGCTAATCACCTTTAGTGGTGATTAGGGTTTGCTAGTATTTTGTTAAGAGTTGGAGGTGCTACTTGCAAAATAACCTGAGTTAGGGTTGAAGAGCAAGTTTGCCACCTTGACAAATGTCTTTCTCTCTCTTTGCTTCTTATAGGGTTGACAGAAAGGTTTGGGCTCATGCCTTGAGTTTCCTTGGGCTTGGTTGAGCTCTTTTGGGCCTTGTTTAGGCCTTGCCTTGCTTGGTTGAGCCCTGTATCGGGCAAGGATGCCTTGTGTCAGCCATGGGGTATCACCCATGGGTGTGATGGCCAAGGTGGTGGTGGTGTGTCAGCCTTTGATCTTGTTTGACCTGCTTGCTTTGGTTGTGTCACCCTAGCTTGGACATGTGGCTGAACCTTGGATGAGTGGTGGCTTGGAATGTGCATGAGGTTTGCAAGGTGGTAAAATGTGTGGACAAGTGTCCCTTGGTAAGGTGACACCTTGCCTTGGTTTAACCTTGACCCTCATTTATATATGCCTTGCCTTTCTTTTCCTTGGGAACCCTTTAGCTCTTTTGTTGCTCTTCCCTCCCACCTTCCTTGGGAAGCTTGGTGGCTGATCCTTTCCCCTTGGTGGAGATCTCTTTTTCTTCCTATAGCTTGGTGGTCGAACCCTAGGTGGGTCTTATTCTTTGGTAAGCATCTTCCCTCTCTCCTTAGCATCTTCTTCTCTGTCTTGCCTACCCTTCGACCATGGTGGTTATGGTTCTTGTTTCTTTTCTTGAGGTGGCCGAAAGTGGTGTGCTTGGAGCTAGGAGCTTGAAGCTTGGAGCTTTAGAGCTTGAGGAGTTTGCTTAAGGCGGGTTACATAACTTCTAACTCTAGCTATGCTACGTTCTCTATGTTGCATGATTCATATATGTGGATGTTCGGCCATTGTATGTTATGTTTCTTGCTCTAGTACATGTTGTTGATCTTATGGGTATAGTGAGTATGATGTTGTTGATGGTTTATATGCCTTTACACCTAGTTGAATGAACCATAGTTTGGGGTTTTCTTTGGTAGCAATACCCCTTTCTCTCCTTGGTTTATGAGAAGTGTGTTTGAGCTCTAGTGATGTAGGCAATACCCCACTCTCATTTAAGGTTAGAGGTGATCTTATATCCTAGTTGCTTGGGCAACACCCTCCTCTCACCATGGATTTGAGAGGTGAGCTCTTGGATATGTGTTGACCTATGTTGAGGTTGGTCCTTGTGGTTTCCCGATTTGTGATAGAGGTTGTGCAAAACCCCTCTCTCTTAGTTGTTGAGAGGTGAGCCGATCTTCTTGATCAATTAGGGTTTGGTGACCCTGTGCTTGGGGTTGAAGATGACCATGTTGGGTTGTGCCTTGCACGATATGACCTTGGAGTAGTGTTGCCCGATAGCCTTGTCTTGGGTTGTACCCTTAATTGTTACACCTTATATCTTGTGCTCTGAACGATACACCTAGTGGAGTTTGTTGGTTTGGTGCTCGATATGGTGGTATTGAGAAATCTTAGTAAGTACCTTAAGTGGTGTTGTTCCTTTGGCCGATATGTGTAGTTGAGTTTGGCTGATACTCTTTGTAGAGTTGGAGCTTGGGCGATACACTTTGATGTGTTCTCTTCACGACATACCTTATGATGGGTCTTGTCGGTATGGAGTAGTCTTGTGGTGCCTGAGATGATGGTGGTTTAGAGACCCTTAATAGTGTTGGCTGATATGCTGAATGAATAGCCAGCATGTCCGTGCCCTATATGGTACCTTGGACGACATGAGTGCCCTGGCCGATATGGATGACCCTTGAACAACATGGATATGTTTGAATAGAGGTGCCTTGGGCGTTATACCCTTTCTCCAATATGGTCAATGTTGAGGGTTAGGTGATAGAGGAACCCTAACCCTAACCCTAACCCTAGTTCGTGTGTACGATAGGCTTTTGGTCGACAGCCCCTGCTGATGATGCATGATCTATCCTTATATCTGGTTGCCCGACACCTTGTGAGCTGGGTGCACGATAGGTTGAAGCGTGGTTGGTCGATATGATGGCACAAGTGCTCTAGGTGTTGGAATCCTAGCTGATACAACCTTTGGTGAGGGTTGGCGCTGCTCGCCATGCCTATAGTAAGGGTTGTCAGAGCTTTGGTGAGGGTTTTGATAACCCAGAATGTTTATAGTTGATGGTTCTCTATTAACAATGATAATACAAGTCATATGATGTAATCACCTTGAATTCTGCAGCTATGATGATAAGATAAGATGATAGGTTGTTAAACATGTATGTTTGGAAAGATATGATGTTGCTACACATGTTAATGTAATATGTGTATATGGTCACAAGTATAATACATAATATATATACTCATGATCGACAATAATACCATGAATGATAAAGCTTATAATCATGGATGTTGATCTATACTGGATAGTATAATAATCTTGTTAATCCATGATGGTTTAAGTTATCTCTCTGAATGCATATACTAACCATGTAGGTATACTATGTGGATTCATAGCGTGGTAAGAGCTATGAGATATATGTGCTTTGACTAGCACAATGTGATGATAATCCTTTCTAAAGAGATAACAGGTTGATAGATCTGAGGACCTGATAAAGGCTAAGTTCCTAGTGAGGTATTATCCTCTGATGATGAGTTAAGGGATGTGTTCCCAGAATGCTGATGCATGATTATGATTCCTTGAGAGGCAGTGGTTGTTATTATGAGGGATTGAGATCCCAGGACAGTATGATGATGGCATTGATGATGTAATTCCATAAGGCTATGTTTTTACTTTGGTTGGCTCAACAATTGGCTTAAAATATACTAATTAATTATAGATGAACATATCACGTAGTTTGCTCTGGCCATAGATCCATCATCGTCAGTATTTGGTGATGGTGAAACAGGTTTATCCTGCGGGATTACCTAGAGTGCATATTGTTGAATATGCGAGGTTTCCCCTAGCCTAAAATAGGAGGGTTTGAGTGCAATTATGGTTGTAGACTCAGGATATATGGAGCATTGTGAATGGACCCATGGCTCAGGATATGTGATGACGAGCATGATGCGTTCATGGCTCAGATGTTAATATGGGTAGCTTGCGGAGCTGACCCAGAGGCTGAGTCCCTATAAGCATGAGACTGCGGTCTTGCTTGATGATTCGTGTACTGACCACGGGAAGGTGATGTCATGGAGTCTGGATCTAGGTATGGCTTTGCTGGAGAAGCAGGGTATGCCATATGTGGCAGTGAAGAGGGTGGATACAGAGGTTGCTGTTTGATTGATTTTCCTTATGATGTTTTGGGTTGCGTATGGGATGATACCTGCAAATTTATGAGCAGGAGATGTATTTGATGCGTTTTTAGCCCATACGAGGGGATGGGATGAATAAAAAGACCCCCTGGCTTTATTAAAAAAAAATGGAGTCTGGATCTCCTTAGACATTGTATGGCACCAGATTGGGCTTCGCAGCCAATGGCTGGATTTCAGCAGGGAAGGCTCACTTCCTCAGGGCATAATAAAATGTAATCCAGTTGAATAGTATATGTTTCTTAGAGCAAAATACGGAACATTGATTGAGGCCTTGCTTATATAGCTGATATAGTTGAACTATGCAGTTGTGTGTATGATCCTTATATCTTGTGATAAGTTCTTATAAAGCTTATCTTGTCAATCATGTTCCATAAAGAAATACTTGGTTATACGCCTCCCGGATATCTTGGTAAGCTTGATGGTAATAATAACCTTGCTCAGTATGCTGCTCTTGTTATACACTTTATCAATTACCTGCTGTTTTTTCTTTAACCTTCTGAGGTTTTATAGTTTCGGTGGGGGGTTATGTTTCTCACTGGGACGGCGTGTCTCACCCCGCTGGTTTACACCCTTTGTAGGTGATCATTCTAGATGTGGTGGTGGTCGTGAGGTTGCGGCCGAGAAGCAAGAAGAGCAGTAGAGGGCAAGAGATGGACATGCTGCTATTTAGTGGTTCTGTAGTAGAGTCCTAGAGTCATCCATGTACTCTGAGGTCCTCGGAGGTGTTTGACGACGTTTCACGATGTTTAGCTATTGTAATATTGTATATCCTACTGCTGACCGTACGTGGATGTTATGTATGTATAAATAGGTGTTGAACTCTAGTGCTAACAATACAGCAGGTTCCATTAAGTTGTGGACCTATAGCAAGTCTTGTGAATGTTGATATAACATGTTTCTCTGCAGGATCTGGATGCAAAAGTTCTCTCATGTATGTTTTCACAATCAGTTTTAATTAACACATGTTTTCGGTAATATAAGGTTCTGCACGTTTTCGCGTGTCATCTCGTTGTCTGTGTGATGGTGGGGTGTCACAGTCAGCATCCAAGTCCTTTGACTGGTGTCTGACTAACCTAAATCACACACACAAAATGAAGCAAATGTAGAGTAGTCATACTCTTAAATTTTTAACCCAACACTCAGGTTGTTGTCAACTTATTATATGGGGTCCAATGTGTAAATTGGGGTTGATCCACATGGGAAAGGAGTGGTAAGTGCTAAGAATGTAGAATCTTAGTTCATTTACACCCATCAAAGAGGGTATATTAAGTTTGGTGTTCCTTAGGGAATGATGTTAACCCAACCAATTAAAAGAAGCAAAAGAAACAAAATAAAGTAAGAAGTAAAAACAAGATAACAAAGACAAACAAAGACTGATATAACAAATATGGGTGGGAACCTGGATTGGGTTTTACCATCTATGTCTCTCCCTAATATGCAATAATCACACCCATTCTGTACCCTGATCAAGATTACAAGTAATTGTCATACATGTCTACTTCCTCCTCTCGCAAAATTAGAATATATGTAGATTATAAGATTGTCTCTCTCTCTAGATAGCAAACAAACAATCACAATATAACCATATGGACATTCACATGCATTCATGCAAATCCATAACACTTAGATATGGTTAGTACTACTCTTTTGAGGCACAAACAATCAAACATCACAAGATGGTAGATAATATTACAAGTGAAGCATTAAGAACAAGAGTTTGGAGATAAACATTCCTAAGGGTATAAATTCAAATGGATGCAAATATTTACATGTTGGGAGATTCTTAGTGGCTACTCCCAACACAAGCAATATGTTTAGCCACTCATTTTGATGAGTACCCTTACAAAATTACAAACAGAGAGACACATGGGGTACTACTAAGATGAAACGTAGGGAATAAGAATAGGGAGGTAGATCTAGAGGAAGAATGAGGGGATATACACCAACAATGACCGAGAACGGTCATGGTGGAGGGTCATGTGCTCTAAGTATGGATCTGGAGTGGTGCAGGTGGGACTACAATTCTACTCGTCGTAGTCATTTTGTCGATGAAGACCTTGAGAAAAGAAAAGTGGCAAAGAATTGGATCAGTCGGTGAAGAATTCAGACTCTCATCCTACAATTGATGCTCCAACTCAAGGTCAACGGCGAGGGTTATTTCTGGTAGCACTTCAGTGTCCTATGTCCTTCACTTACCCTAGCACTGTGCCCCATATGTCCTATTTGCACCACAAGTATAGAGAGCATGCCTTAGAGTGGGTGCTTAATGATCTTGAAATGATTGTTCAGTCGGGCCATCGAGTCTTGATGCTAGCTTGAAGACCTATGGCAAAATCTGCCCTCGAATTGGTTGATAGACCAGAGTGGCCATCAGTTGCTAGACTAGGTAATCCGTTGATCGTAGGGACTGAAGGGTACTATCAGTAGTAATTTGATGGTCATCATCTTGGGAGATCAATGGTAAGGTTAATAAGATGGTTGGATAGGGAGGATATCAGATCTTGACGTCTGATGGATGTGCATACGTGGAGACTGGGTTTAGGGAGATGATCAATTTTGAACACTCGATGGTAGCACATAATTATCATCATCTTGATAATGGGATTTCAAACATGTCCTCCTGACTCAGGCCCTCGGTCTATGATTAGATGGTCAACACTGGAAGCTTTCTATGGCCTCCATCAGTTATGGGGACCGATGGATGCCCTACTCCATAGTAGGCTCCTCTAATAGTTAGGTTACCTGCATAGAATGTTGTAGTTACCTTCAACTCAAAGCATAAGATATTTATGTGAAAAATTACAAAAAATCAAGGCAACTATGTATAAATGAGGGTGAATGTAGGGTGAATTAAGACATGAAATCACAAAATTGGATGTTATCACCCCCCCAAACTTAGAGTCTAGCTTGTCCTCAAGCTAATGGATAGAATCAAGGCATTAATTTAGACCATGAGCTTTATTAATTTAGTTATTTTATTCATATAACCATATACATATGCCATCCTTAGGTTAAGAGCTCTATTTGACTACTTAGTCAGCTTTCTATTTTCCCAAATTCATTCCCCTATATCAAGAGTTTCTTGACTTTCATTTTGTTGTTGCCTTTATCGTAGAAGTCAGATTCCACCCATGATGTATGTGTAACCTCTTTTCCTATTCATACTTGTGTGTGGTTCATGCTAGGGATAACTTTCACAACCAACCTTTTTAGGAGATCCTAACTATTGTGTTGGGGTGGTCTACGGCCGCAATGTTCTCCTACCTTTTTTCAGGTTTTCTCAACCATATTTACTATTGTAATGGCAATGTTGCCCGATTGGGTCTTGATGTAATTTTAGGTGAGGTTCCCCTCAAAAAGAAGGTGGGTCAGTCTGGCTTCTGGACATGCATCCCTCAACATATTCTATATTTGGCACAAACTTTCATGATTCTATTTTGCTTAGCTTTTATTCTTGCTCACATGCTCAAGGATGATAGTTTTTCAAGGATGTTTTGGGCCTCCAAGCCTATTTTTTATCCCAAAGTGGGGATTTTTTTACTAGAAGGGATAGTTGTTTCTCTTGTGTACAAGATGTACGTATTTTCTAACCTGTACTAGGAGGTTAGGGTACTCAATTAGGGTTGCAGTAGTTTGAGTCCTCTTTATTTTAGGAAAATCATTAGGGGCAATGACAACCTTCACTATCTATATATTCTTGAAATAAGAATGGCATAGTAACATGGTTGTACACCAGAATTTTTGTTAGGTGAATTAATAGCACATGGTGTTACTCTTGAAATTATTAATCTGCAAGATAGTCTCAGGTAATGAAGTTATAAGGTAGGAGTGGTGACAACACCTAGGAAAATAGGATTTAAAATTTTTCTTTTAAAACTTCTTATGCTTCAAAATTTCCTTTTAGAAAGGCAATACTATCTATATGTAAAAAGTTTTAAACAAAACCATCCATTTGGCTTTTCAAAAAGTTTCACAATTTTGGCAAGTTTTCACCATGATATGGTGACACTACTACAGAAATAGTTTATAACATCACATTTAGAGACGTCGGTCATTACTGAAAATTGAAGCCTAAACCCTACAACGTCGGCTACTTACAGAGACAAACATCTATATTTGAAGACCAGCCAGACACGGGTATCGCTTTTTATTTAGCGTCGGCTCTCCTAACATGAACCGACGCTTAAAATAGCCCGCCAAATCCAAATTTTCGAGTGAAAAAATTTACCCCACATACGATGTCAGTTTTTTACCTAATAACCGATGCCTAACAATGAAAAACATTACCTCCAAAGTTTCAATATGGTCGTCGGTTTTTGTGGAAAAACCGGCGCTGATATGGTTTTGCGCGTCATTCCCGCGAAAATTTTTAGGTTTAAGATTGTCCAATAGACGTCAGTTTTTTCTAACAACCAACACTGATGGATATTAGGTGTCAATTTCTAAGAAAATCGATGCCTTTGTTAACTTAATAGCCCCAACGAGAAATAGATTCTTCCCCATTCTCTATTTTATCGCGAAATTATCCCTCGAAGCTGTTGTTCCCCTCTAGACATTGTCGCACCTATGGTCATGCTCCAGCCTGCTCCTGTGGTCGACGCCACCTGCTCTTGTGGCCGTCGTCGCCGCCACCACCCCCTAATCTCTTCTTCCTCCCGCCCGCTGCTCCTCACACCGCCTCCACCACCGACAGGGACGCTGCAAGCTTTTCTCTTCTTCCTCCACACCGCTGATAGGTAGGTCGCTGTCGTTGCCCTTGCTTGCTCGTTTTGTTCCCACTGACATGTATGGCCGTCCTATAGGGACGCCGAAGGTGGCTTAAATATGCCACCTCTTCTTCTTCATACTCCATCCTTACCAAATGGATAAAAGCAAGACCACGACCGTGTGGGCTGGCCACAACTGTGGGCTGCCACACGATCGTGGCCTTGCTTTTATCCATTTGGTAAGGAGGGAGTATGAAGAATAAGATACATTTACAATTGAATACTAATGCTTGACCTAATTCTGTAAATTTTGATGCATGTTGAAATAAGATATTAAAACTCTAATACACATTTCACCATAATCTTGTATTAACTATATTGATAAAATCTTGTGATCAATCTATCTAAGATATTAAAACCCTAATGTTAAATCTCTAATTTTTTAGTGATGTGTCACCCTAACATCTACATGAATCCCTATTGTATGATGTAGATTGATGATAATGAATGAGCTAGTTTGAAATTCTGAAATCAATTATGAATCTCTCCATCCCTAGGTCATACTAATTTATGTGTAATCTTTATCTTGATGATGAACATGCATGGACACTCGAAATGTTGAAATCAATGTTATAGAATATGATACATAGATTAAATGATGTTACATGAAACCTAGGATATGAATGATGAAACTAGGATTGTAGGTATTGGAATGACAACATACATGTATTTTTTGGCCTAGAAACCCATCCAAGATATACTCATTAGGAGTAAATGTTGGATAGTCCCCGATTTGGGACTGGTCTTGAACACCTAATCTCACTTAGGATGTAAGTGTATAATGTGTATTGGGTTTCAAGAAAATTTCAATAGCATTTCCCCATTTTTTCTCGAAGTACATATGTACTTGGAGAACAGTAGGGAAATGCTGCCGAAATTTTCTTGAAAACCCAATACACATTATACACTTACTAGTGATGAGATTAGGTGTTCAAGAATGGGATAGGTGGTACACATTTATTATATATAAGAATGACAACATGTGTATTTGTTGGCTTAGAAACCCGTCCAATTTATACTCATTAGGAGTAAATCTTGGATAGTCCCCGGTTTGGGACTGTTCTTGAACACTTAATCTCACTTAGGATGTTTTAACCATTAATTATATATAAGAACTTAAACCCTAAAGTTGTAACCATAAACTCTAATCTGTTAACCCTAGACCCTAATCTTGTTGTAATATATACTTGTTTTCTCTTTGATCATAGAATGGATAGATCATGGATGTCCATTCGCAATCGTTGCACCCCAAAGTTTATTTCTGGTCTTGATCAATTTATTATATTTGTCTAGGAACATAGGAAACAACCTAAAGATAGGTTCTACTATCCATGTAGGCATTGCGGTAACAACTTGAAAGTAAGCACTGGTGATGAAATCAGAAGTCATGTCATGTGCAATGAGATTTTACAAGGCTATACAGGATGGCACTGGCATGGAGAGATTTCAAACCCGAAACCAGTGGATGTCGATAGAAGTGCTTGTGTGGAAGAAGAAATTGTCTCTGATGACGTAGATGTGAACGAACCAGTGCCAGTAGACATCATTGATGCAGTGCTGGATAGTTGTGGGGTAGAGCACACTGATGCACCTCCCATGTTTAGAAACATTGTGCATGATGCAGAGATACCTTTAGGTTGTACTAAGTTTATGAAGCTTAACGTTATGTTGAGATTGTATAAGTTGAAAGATAACAATAGATGGAGCGACAAAAGCTTCACGTCATGGTTGTCTTTGTTGAAACAAATGCTTCCTGAATGAAATGAGCTGCCAATCTCAACATACCAGGTAAAGAAATTATTGTTCCCAATGGGAATGGAGGCTAAAAAGATACATGCATGCCCGAATGATTGTGTATTATTTCAAAAGGACTATGTGGATTCAAAATATTGTCTAAAATGTGGTGCGTCACGGTATAAATTGATGACTTCGGGGGAGTCCAAAATTGGTCCTCCTACCAAGGTGATGTCATATCTACCTATAATATCACAGTTTCAATGCTTGTTTGCCAATCCGATAGATGTGAAGAATTTGAGGTGGCATGCAGATGTTAAGAAAAATAATGATGGGATCCTACGACATGCGTCTGATTCCCCACAGTGGAAGAAGATTGATCTATTGTACCCTAAATTTGGTGAAGAAGTCAGGAATCTAAGACTTGGGCTTTTTACAGATGGGATGAATTTGTACAAGACATTGAGCAGCCAACATAGCACTTGGCCAGTCACGCTTGTTATATACAATTTGCCTCCCTGGTTGTGTATGAAAAATAAGTATGTTATGCTATCGTTGTTGATATCTATAACATCCCTGACCTGGGTTAAGGCTTAAACCTAGAGATTTTTCTTAAGTAAGTCATTTATATTCTTGTCTTTATCTTGCAAATGTTACATGGTAAAATGTTCATCAAGTGTAAAAGCATCATAATGTTGAAACAATGTTTTACTTGTTTTGGGCTAAAGTGCAAATTACCCAAGTTGAGGGGTTAACTTGCAAATGTTACATGGTAAAATGTTCATCAAGTGTAAAAGCATCATAAGAATGAAAATAATGCATAGTTATGGCTTGTGGTAGCCTGAGCACAAAGAAAGAGCTTGTTAAGCAATGTTTGTGCATTAAAACCTAGTTTTGGTGTAATGTGCAATTTACCCAAAACCTAGGGTTCAATATGCAAAATCCACTTCTAGAGAGTCCCTAATGTTTCTTGGTATCATTTAGAGACTATAAAATCAGAGGGGCATCTCATTTGAATCTCTTGGAAGAGAGAGAATCTTGATATTTAAATAATCAAGATTTAAGCATAATTGAAACCCTAATTCAATTTAATGCAAAAATATATATATTAATGGAAGTTCCCTTCAACGAAAAATAGATGGTTGAATTTACATAAGTATGGAAGTCCTTGTGCCTTTAAAAGGCAACGGAATATCTAAAGTGAGTAGAGAGCCCACTCAAATTAGTTAAAGAAAAAGTAATATCCACTCAATTTTGGATATTATTATTATATTGATTAAGGTGCTTAATTTGTCTCTTTTAATTCATGGATAATGAAGAGGAATTACAAGTTGGGGAGATGGCTTCATATGCAAGGGATGGAGGGGAGTATGTGGCACCAATTTTGGGAGTTGAAGGAATTATTTATCACATTCTCTCTCTTTAAAATTCCCTTATATACATCCCATTTTCAACTCACATGAAAGGCTTTTTCAATTCCTTTTTCTTTCCTTGCTTTGGTTGAACACAATGGAGCTTAGGAGCATCAGGAGGACTTTCCCCAACCTGTAGGTAAGCTCCATAGTCATCTTCAACCTTGATTTCAGGGTGGAAATTGAAATTCAATGCTTGATTTCTTCTTTTCTCCATTCAATGCTCAACCTTGATCATCCTTTGCATCCAAAGACTTGAGAAAGGACCTTGGACAATTGAGAAAGATTCATTCACCATGGAGGACGTGAAGCTTGATGCTTGGATTCAGTTTGGAAGGTGGGTTATATAACTTGAACCCTTAAATGTCATTATCGCTAGCAATTTATTCATCATGTGTTGAACCTTTCTTCTTCCTCGATTTCCTTTTGATTAGTTGTTAAAATCACCATAAGAATCACAACTTATTTTGAAGGTTTGAAGCTTGAATATGATGATGTCATCTTAAGCACACACCTCAACAAAGGAATGGGCAAACAGTTTTCAAAACCGATTGAGCTAATTCGGTTTCAAAACCGATTGAGTTGATTCAATTTCAAAACCGAATGGGTAATTGAGTTCAAGACCAAATTGGTAATTGAACCCAAGACCGAATGAGTAATTTACTTCAAGACCAAATGGGTAATTTACTTCAAAACCAAATGAGTAATTGAGTTCAAGACCGAATGGGTAATTGACTTCATGATCGAATGGGCAATTGAGTTCAAAACTGAATGGGTAATGGATCTCAAGATCGAATGGGTAAATTGAACTTCAAAATCATTTGGGGTCTATTGCTGATGTGAATAATGAAGATACAATGGCTTAAATTGATTTAATGGATTCAAGAATGGATTATCCATTAATTACAAACCCTAATTGGATTGATTTGGTTGAAACCCTAAATCGATTGAGTCTATTTCAATGTTGAATGGATCAAACGGTCTCAAGACCATTTGAGGGAAAACGGTCTCAAGACCGTTTGAGGTCAAGTGGAGTCATGGATGAATGGATATCCAAGTGTTGTAGTTTGATGTACTTTCAGTGGTCTCAATATTGGATGATTCAATGAGTGCAAACCCTAAAATCAATTGATTCATTGAAGGAAACCCTAGATGACCCTTTCGGTTTCAAGGTGGTTTGGACCAAACGGTCTTGAGACCGTTTGAGTGTAAACGTTCTTGAGACCATTTGGGATCAAATGATCTTCAAACCGTTTGGAGGGCAAATGATCTCAAACTGTTTGATGTTCAATCGGTTTCTATGATGAGTTGCTCATTCGGTTTCAAACAGTTTGGGGTTAATTATATTTAATTCAAACGGTCTCAAACCATTTAGGGATTGTGAGATCTAGACCGTTTGATGGTCTAACGGTCTTAAGACCGATTGAAGATGTGGATCAAGACTGTTTGGAGGTCAAGAACCTCAAGACTGTTTGAAGGTCAACATTTTAAAATTGTTTGAAGGTTCAAAAGCATCAAAACCGGTTGGAGACCTAATAGCCTCAAAGCTATGAAAGATCAATTAACCCTATGATTGTTAATGATGTACCTCAAAGATAATTACAATGGTTGTACCTTGAAGGTACTAGGGTGATTAGTATCCTTAGAGGGGTTAAACTTTGATGCCTATGAAAGTAATATCTCAATATATTATGCTAACCCTAAATGTATGTACTTGAATGAAGGGTGGACCTAATCTAATCAAGCTTGAAGCAATCAACATCCTGGAGAAGATGAAAGAGAGAGGAATTCATACATGTATAATAATCATGTAGTGGATAAGCCTCAACACTTTCAACATGAATAAAATATGTAGTTAGGGTATGATTCTTAATAAAGAGATCATGAAACCTTAATTGAGAAGGTTGATGAACCCAAACCCTAATTTAGGGCAATGTTAGGTGAAACCCTAATCTAGGGTAATGGTATAACCCTAATCTAGGGTAATGGTATAACCCTAATCTAGGGTGATGATATGAGTAATCCCAATTCAGGGTAAAATTATGAAAAAACCTAATTTAAGAGGATGCTTCATGAAAACCCTAATTGCGTGTAAAGCCACATGAAACCCTAATTTGGGGAAAAGTTATAAGGAACCTTAATTCAAGATAATGAAACCCTAATCCAGGGTGATGCCATGTGAAATCCTAATATAGTAATGTGATGAGACACTCTAATCCAGGGTGATGCTATAAAATGCTATATGAAAACCCTACCCTAATATAGGGTGAAGATATGCAAAACCCTAATTTTGGGTTATAGTGCATAAAACTCTAATCTTGGGTAATATGATGATAAACCATAACCCTAATTTTGGCCTATGAGTTGAGAAACCCTAATTTTAGGTAATGCTATGTGAAACCCTAATATAAGATGATGATATGTGAAATTATAATACAGGGTGATGTTATGTGAAACCCTAATATAGGGTGATATTATGTAAACCCTAATTGATAAAGATGGGAAACTCTATCCCTAATAATGGAATAGTTACTAATATATTGATAAGTGAAACACATAAGGTGGTTGTTAATGGATGACCTTATATCAATAATGCCTTAACTCGAGATGAGTCCATATCATTGACAATGGTTGCATATTTCAAATAAGTGACTTATGACCAATACATTACATGATAAATGTGATGAACTGGTGCATGAAGTATTAGAATGGGGGATACCCTGCTACAAGATAAGTTGATGAACTTAAGATAAATGTGATTAGGGAAGTGATACATCAAGACATGATAGATATCACATCCATCACGTCAAGATTGATACACCTTGAAGTATCCTAAATCCAATATACTTGGATGAGTAACACATGAAGTGTGCCATGTCAACTGATACATTGAGATGAAATGCACTTTGATAAGTGTAGGACAACATACCTTAAGAAAAGGTTAAGCCAAGCTAATAAAGTATGATGTAATCATATTCTGGTAAAGTTGGGAGAGGAACTCATATTTTGTATTGATAATTCATTTAATGATAAATGATAGGAATAAATAAGCATGATTTAATACTTATGTTATCAATATTGGCTCCCATCTATGTAGAGCAATGCATTAATGCTTGATCATTAATAATATGATCATGAGAAACTAAATGGTTAATAATGGAAAACCCTAAACATAATGAAGGGTGATGATATGTAAGAGAAACCCTAATCGATATGGAAGGGAAATCCCTAACCCTGATGATGGAGGGTTGTAATTCTTTCATTGTATAAGCCTTGTTAGGCATGTTAAATATTTGAATAAAAGCATAATGATCAATGGCCTTGTGAGTCATGTGAATAAGTTGTTTCCTAGTGAGAGGTAACACGATACTTAATGGGCTTTGAGAGCCATGTGAGATGCTTGTGTAGCAAGTATCATGTTTACCTTGGTCAGATGACCCGAAGGTATTAGTTACCCGATAAGTGGTAACAAGTGTTCTTTGATGAACTGAGGGTTTGAATACCCATATTCCATAATCATGATGATGAGATGTTAAGGGATGAGAATATCTATGATGTGACAAGGGATTAAGATCCCTATGTTTTATAAAGTTTTGAAAAGTACTTGCTAGATGAATTATACTTTTCTTTGTAGCATTTGTCATAATAATGTTTGAGAACTTAACTGATGCTAAAATAATACAGTAATGCACTTAATTAATCTCGTGGAATTATATAATGTAGTGCCCTGGCCATATAACCATCAGCGTCATAATTTGTTGGATGGTGAAATGGGTTGCTCCGCGGCATAACCTTGAATGCATATTTTTTAATATGTGGGGGTGATGGGAGAAAATATCCTTATTCCTTAATGGAGGAATTGATGTGATATAAACATTAAATCTCTCAATCCTTCATTATATATGTCGGGGTGTATGTATCACTAATCCCCCAAAGCCGGGATGGATGTATCATGAATCTCCCGATAATATAAATACTGGATCGATGTGAGATAAACATTAAATCTCTCGATGTCGAAGGAGTGCAGTTGACGATGTAACTCTATAGAGAAGTTGCCAGTATACCCTGGAAAGCTATTTAGTAGAGACACAAGATGTCCTGCATGGAATCTCATACTGACCGAGATAAGGGAGATCATGGCAGCCAACTCTTCCATTGACCTTGTATGGCACATATTTCGACTTCGCAATGGTCGGTAGGAGTATCAGCGGTATACCTCATCTCCTCAGGGCATAAGTGTGATTGTAAAATGTAATCAGCCATATAACATGTTTGCTTAAATATTGAATGTGAAAATCATAGGCTGATGTTACATTCCTTTTATGCAACTTTAGTTGATAGATGATATATTTATGTTTCCTTACATTCCTTGCAAAGGAGATAGATGATGTATAATTCTACCATGGGTAGATGCAATATTCTCCTTACGAAAGGAGATTATCTTATTTTTTTCATACAATGAATAATATTGTTGTTAATACAAAAGAACTCCTGCTCAATTTTATTCCATTAAACTGCAATAATAATGTTTCTGACAGAGAGTTATATCTCTCTCTGGGTCAATTTTTGATTGTCTCATCCCCATGGGATCCAACTTTTTAGGTAGACGCCGAAGAAGAGGCAGAAACCCTATAGTAGGGGGAGAGCAGCAGCAGCAACAGGGACAGTTGTAAAACTCCACGTGGAGACTCTAGAAGTCATATTTTGTATAGAGAGTCCTATGTGTCGTCTCTGTACTCTCAGGTCCTCAGAGTTAGTAGTTGGTACTTTGGATGAATCAATCTGATATTTTGGCTTGATTCCTCGAGGTTCTTATGCTGCTTGTGTATAGTTTTAACACCACAATTGACGCTTGTAATCCTTGAGAAGGAATGGTACAAGATATGTACTTATGAACTAGGATGTAAATGAAATACATTGGTTTTTGATAAAAGAGTTTTCCTGTGTTTGGATCTCTTTGTAAATGGTTTTAATTTTTAGTGATTTTTAGTAATCCGCTGTTAATGATCGCTTCCGCTTAGTTAATAACATTTTGTTTCGAACGCTTTGCTACAATTTAGTGGTATCAAAGCTCTAGGTTTGATGAGTCTGTAGAGACATAGGATTAAGGTTGTTGAGTCTATTCTAGTGTCTTCCAGTTTATCTGATAGTGACTTCTACTCATATAGGAGAAGAAGAACTTAAATATGTATGGATCACACGAAGAACATGCTGCTGAGAGCAGCAATGTTGACCAAACAGAAGGTGTAAGGGACCAAGCGAGAGAAGAATGATTGCCTTAGAACCCCCAAAATGATCCAATTATGATAAGGAATTCTTCTTTTGATATCACTGTTGGGAAGGTTTGGACTGAAATAATGTGTATAGTGGACCATGTAATAGCAATACAACCTAGATTACCAACCCCCAATGATGACATTTTGGACTCTAATAGGATTGTTGCTCAACATCAGCATGTTGGAGCAATGAACAATGATGAAAGGAATAGGTTACAACCTGAAATCAGGATTTTCCATAGGTGTAGGCAACCTGGATATATCAGAAAAGACTATACAGAAAAGGATAATGAGGAAAGAATTAAGAAAAGGCCTATCCAAACTCGGGATCAGAGGCCTAGTAGTTCCAAAAAGGGGAAGTCTTTGGTACCATCGGTACAACCAAGGTCTAGTGCACTAGGAAAAGGGCTACCTGGAAAGGGTAAGTGACCTTTTAGGCCATATCAAGAGTTTAGAACCTGTCACCAGTGTAGACAGGTAGGACATCTAGTAAGGGATTGTCTAGTTGGAAACACAATGTTAACCCAACCACCGAGGCATAGGCATCAAGGTCATCAGGGGAAACAGTTTTCTAGTGGCACTTGAGGACGTGGATAGACGTCCCAGGAAAGATTCTATGAAAAGAATCAGCTTGAGGCAGTAAACAAACTACGATATGAGACATGTCAGATGAAATTTTTTTATTCTGATATATTATTTCATGATTTCATGGGTTAAATATAAGAAAGCAGTTGTTTTTTAGCTTTCTTTGACTAGTTATATGAGGACACAAGGAAGATGATGATTTATATTTTACTCAGTATTCCTTTAAATGTTTTATAATTTTTCTTATCTGTATGAAAAAGGATAAGGTATATATATATGATGCCGGGAGGAAATCCAGGAATGTTAAATCATGTGCTTATGATGATATGAAAAGTGAGGAACATGATAGTAAATAAAGTGCATACTACCTAATCTCAGTACTTGTATACCCTGGCCAGGTATATAATTATTGGAGATAGGGAAAGTATGGAACTCTTAGATTGTTATCTTTCTGATTACTCTGATCAAGTAGTCATTCTGAAACAATCTAGTGAGCATAAAGAAACTAGAAATATGGCATGGATATTTTTATCACATCCTTAGTACAATAAAATGGAATCTAAAATGATCTCAGATCCTTATGTGTGTATGAGGAAATAAAAGTATAATCTCATGATAAATAAAATGAGACAAGGGAGATGATCCCTGTCTAATAAATCATGTGTGTATAGTAAAGATCATTTCCCATGATGTGGAAATGGGAAATGTGATAAAATCACAAAATGTTCATAAATATGTTAGACAATAGCAAAGTCATGAGTAATGACATGTAATCATCCTTATAATTCCTATGTTGATAGCAAGGAACCTAAGATGAAACAAGAGTAAATGACTCATGAACAGTTGAAGATTCATGATATAATGAGAGGAGATGATAGTCCTTTCTCTTTGATAAACAACCATGGGTGATGATGGGGTGATAAGAGGAATATGTTTCTTTGTGTGATCTTCTTTTTGGGACAATGCAATCAAGTGAGTACTATGCCACTTGATGTGCATGGATTAGAAATAATCCAATGATGGATACTTAGAAAAGTATCAGTTCATCTTGGACTTTGGTTCCAAGATAAACATATGTGTAACAAATAATGTTCCAAAGATGAAAGAAAAATCTTCTTAAATGTGTGACTTTGTTAACAACAACAGAGAAGATGGAAATGATGAGGATATGATGTGTTTTCAACACATGTGACAAATACCAAAGTAAGGAATTCTGGTATCTAAAGAAATATCAGGTGGTATGGGAAAGTAAAAGCATAACTTCTAATTAGATGATATATGTTGGTTACTTGGGATGGCCAACTCTGAAATCAGTCTAATTATATAAAATTGTATGAATAACGCATGTTAGGGGTTTATGCTCCGCATAAAAATAACATCGACAAGAATGTAGTAATTGAAGGAACAATTGTAAAAATTATTGGGGAAAATCTTATCAAGTTAAAAATAATTCTAAAAAATACCTCTAAGATAAGTTCTTAATTGGTAAGTAACCTACCCTTATGACAAGAGTATGTATAACTAATAAGATATTTGGTACAAGAAGTATGAAAGTTTAGTGTTGTCTCAGCAGATGGGATGGTACAATAGATGTATGATAAAACTTGTAGTCACAAGTGGATGACAAAATGTAACTCTGGTCTTTTCTTGAAAGTGAAATGCTAAACTAAATGAGGAGTATGGGAGACTCCTCGATTGAGACTCCCCAGAATCAAGAATCATGTCACATAAAGTTATAAGTTGAGAAAGGTGATAAGTCAATGAGGTTTGACACTTGAATTAAATGAGGTGTGTATAATGTATCTTTGATTAAGAAAAATATTACCTGACACAGAATTGACTCTACAGTCAATAATAAAAAGAAACAGTAGAGTATGTGTCTTGTATGACAAGTTTTATGATAACCTTGTATGGAAGGACCCTGTGTTGATCAAAGTTCTATAGCATCTCCATGACATTAAAGTGTTATGTGGAGACTTGATGATATAACTGAATGAATAATATTTTTTCCCTTTACATGGGATTTCGGGGATGAAATCCTTGTTAGGGGTTTATAATTGTAACATCCCTAACCTAGGTTAAGGCTTAAACGTAGAGGTTTTACTTAAGTAAGTCATTTATATTCTTGTATTTATCTTTTGAAAAATATTTAAGGCTCAAGAGGAACTTAAGTTTCAATTTTAGTCCTATTTGAATAATGTTGAAACAATGTTTTACTTATTTTGGACTAAAGTGAAAATTACCCAAGTTGAGGGGTTAACATGCAAATATTAAATGGTACAACGTTCCTGAAGTGTTTAAGCATCATAAGAATGAAAATGATGTAGAGGTATGGCTTGTGGTAGCCTGAGCACAAAGAAAGAGGTTGTTAAGCAATGTTTGTGCATTAAAACCTAGTTTTGGTGTAATGTGCAATTTACCCAAAACCTAGGGTTCAATATGCAAAATACCACTTCTAGAGAGTCCCTAATGTTTCTTGGTATCATTTAGAGACAAGAAAATCAGAGGGGTGTCTCATTTGAATCTCTTTGGAAGAGAGAGAATCTTGATATTAAAATAATCAAGATTTAAGCATAATTGAAACCCTAATTCAATTTAATGAAAACATAAATATATTAATGGAAGTGCCCTTCAACCAAAAATGGATGGTTGATTTTACATAAGTATGGAAGTCCTTGTGCCTTGCAAAGGCAATGCAATATCTAAAGTGAGTGGAGATCCCACTCACATTAGTTAAAGAAAAAGTAATATCCACTCAATTTTGGATATTATTATATTGATTAAGGTGTTAATTTGTCTTCTTTTAATTCATGGATAATGAAGAGGAATTACAAGGTGGGGGAGTATGTGGCACCAATTTTGGGAGTTGAAGGAATTATTTATCACTTTCTCTCTCTTTAAAATTCCCTTATATACATCCCATTTTCAACTCACATGAAAGGCTTTTTTTATTCCTTTTTCATTCCTTGCTTTGGTTGAACACAAGGCAGATTAGGAGCAGTAGGAGGACGTGCCCCAACCTGTAGATAAGCTCCATAGTCATCTTCAACCTTGATTTCATGGTGGAAATCAAAATTCAATGCTTGATTTCTTCTTTTCTCCATTCCATGCTCAACCTTGATCATCCTTTGCATCCAAAGACTTGAGAACAAACCATGGACAGTTGAGAAAGCTTCATTCACCATTAAGGACGTGAAGCTTGAAGCTTGGATTCAGTATTGAAGGTGGGTTATATAACTTGAACCCTTAAATGTTATTATTGTTTGCACTTTATTCATCATGTGTTGAACCTTTCTTCTTCCTCGATTTCCTTTTGATTAGTTGTTAAAATCACCATAAGAATCACAACTGATTTCAATGGTTTGAAGCTTGAAGATGATGATGTCATCTTAAGCACACACCTCAACAAAGGAATGGGCAAACAATTTTCAAAACCGATTGAGCTAATTCGGTTTCAAAACCGATTGAGTTGATTTGGTTTCAAAACCAAATGGGTAATTGAGTTCAAGACCGAATGGGTAATTGAACCCAAGACCGAATGGGTAATTTACTTCAAGACCGAATGGGTAATTTACTTCAAAACAAAATGGGTAATTGAGTTCAAGACCGAATGAGTAATTGACTTCAAGATCGAATGGGTAATTGAGTTCAAAACTGAATGTGTAACGGATCTCAAGATCGAATGGGTAAATTGAGCTTCAAAACCATTTGGGGTCTATTGCTGATGTGAATAATGAAGATCCAATAGCTTAAATTGATTTAATGGATTCAAGAATGGGTGATCCATTGATTACAAACCCTAATTGGATTGATTTGGTTGAAACCCTAAATTGATTGAGTAAATTTCAATATTGAATTCCTCAAACGGTCTCAAGACCATTTGAGGGCAAAGGGTCTCATGACCGTTTCAGGTCAAATGGTCTCAAGACCGTTTGAGGTCAAATGGTCTCAAGACCGTTTGAGGTCAAGTAGAGTCATGGATGGATGGAGATCCAAGGGTTGTAGTTTGATGCACTTTCAATGGTCTCAATATTTGATTGATTGAAGGAAACCCTAGATGACCCTTTTGATTTCAAGGTGGTTTGGACCAAACGGTCTTGAGACCATTTGGGATCAAACGATCTAGAGACCGTTTGATACCAAATGGTCTTGAGACCGTTTGGGATCAAACAGTCTTCAAACTGTTTGGAGGGCAAACGGTCTCAAACCGTTTGATGTTCAATCAGTTTCAATGATGAGTTGCTCATTCGGTTTCAAACTGTTTGGGGTTAATTATATTTAATTCAAACAGTCTCAAACCATTTAGGGATTGTGAGATCAAGACCGTTTGATGGTCTAACGGTCTTAAGACCAATTGAAGATGTAGATCAAGATTGTTTGGAGGTCAAGCACCTCAAGACCATTTGAAGGTCAACATCTTAAAACTTTTTGAAGGTTCAAAAGTATCAAAACTGTTTGGATACCTAATAGCCTCAAAGCTTTGAAAGATCAATGAACCCTATGATTTTTAATGATGTACCCCAAATATAATTACAATGGTTGTACCTTGAAGGTACTAGGGTGATTAGTATCCTTAGATGGGTTAACCTTTGATGCTTATCAAAGTAATATCTCAATACATTATGCTAACCCTAATTGTATGTACTTGAATGAAGGGTTGACCTAATCTAATCAAGAATGAAGCAATCAACATCCTAGAGAGGATGAGAGAGAGAGGAATTCATACATGTATAATAATCATGTAGTGGATAAGCCTCAACACTTTCAACATGAATAAAATATGTAGTTAGGGTATGATCCTTAATAAAGAGATCATGAAACCTTAATTGAGAAGGTTGATGAGCCCTAACCCTAATTTAGGGCAATGTTAGGTGAAACCCTAATCTAGGGTAATGGTATAACCCTAATCTAGGGTATTGGTATAACCCTAATCTAGGGTGATGATATGAGTGATCCCAATTCATGGTAAAATAATGAAAAACCCTAATTTAAGAGGATGCTTCATGAAAACCCTAATTGTGGGTAAAGCCACATGAAACCCTAATTTGGGGAAAAGTTATAAGGAACCTTAATTCAAGATAATGAAACCCTAATCCAGGGTGATGCCATGTGAAACCCTAATATAGTAATGTGATGAGAGACTCTAATCCAGGGTGATTCTATTAAATGCTATATGAAAACCCTACCCTAATATAGGGTGAAGATATCTAAAACCCTAATTTTGGGTTATAGTGCATAAAACTCTAATCATGGGTAATATGATGATAAACCATAACCCTAATTTTGGCCTATAAGTTGAGAAACCCTAATTTCAGGTAATGCTATGTGAAACCCTGATATAGGATGATGATATGTGAAATTCTAATATAGGGTGATGTTATGTGAAACTCTAATATAGGGTGATATTATGTAAACCCTAATTGATAAAGATGGGAAACCCTATCCCTAATAATGGAATACTGACTAATATATTGATAAGTGAAACATCTAAGGTGGTTGTTAATGGATGACCTTATATCAATAATGCCTTAGCTTGAGATGAGTCCATATCATTGACAATGGTTGCATATTTCAAATAAGTGACTTATGACCAATACATTACATGCTAAATGTGATGAACTGGTGCATGAAGTATTAGGATGGGGGATATCCTAATACAAGATAAGTTGATGAACTTAAGATAAAGGTGATTAGGGAAGTGATACATCAAGACATCATAGATATCACATCCAGCACCTCAAGATTGATACACCTTAAAGTATCCTAAATCCAATATACTTGTATGAGTAACACATGAAGTGTGCCATGTGAATTGATACATTGAGATGAAATGCACTTTGATAAGTGTAGGACAACATACCTTAAGAAAAGGTTAAGACAAGCTAATAAAGTATGATGTAATCATATTTTGGTAATGTTGGGAGAGGAACTTATATTTTGTATTAATAATTCATTTAATGATAAATGATGAGAATAAGTAAGCATGATTGAATACTTATGTTATCAATATTGGCTCCCAGCTGTGTAGAGAAATGAATTAAGGATTGATCATTAATAATATGATCATGAGAACCTAAATGGTTAATAATGGAAAACCCTAAACCTAATGAAGGGTGATGATATGTAAGAGAAACCCTAATCGATAAGGAAGGGAAATCCCTAACCCTAATGATGGAGGGTTGTAATTCTTTTTTTGAATAAGCCTTGTTAGGCATGTTAAATATTTGAATAAAAGCATAATGATCAATGGCCTTGTTATTCATGTGAATAAGTTGTTGCCCAGTGAGAGGTAACAAGATACTTAATGGGCTTTGAGAGCCATGTGAGATTCTTGTGTAGCAAGTATCATATTTACCTTGGTCAGATGACCTGAAGGTATAAGTTAACTGATAAGTGGTAGAAAGTGTTCTTCGATGAACTGAGGGTTTGAATATCCATATTCCATAATCATGATGATGAGATGTTAAGGGATGAGAATGCCCATGATTTGACAAGGGATTAAGATCCCAATGTTTTATAAAGTTTTGAAAAGTACTTGATAAATGAATTATACTTTTCTTTGTAGAATTTGTCATATAATTTTTTAGAACTTGACTGATGTAGTGCCCTGGCCATATAACCATCAACGTCAAAATTTGCTGGATGGTGAAACGGGTTGCTCCACGACATAAATCGGAATGCATATTTTTGAATATGTGGGGGTGATGGGCGCAAATATGCTTATGCCCTAATGGAGGAATTGATGTGAGATAAACATTAAATCTCTTAATCCTTCATTATATATGTCGGGGTGGATGTATCACTAATCCCCTGAAGCCGGGATGGATGTATCACGAATCTCCCAATAATATAAATACTGGATCGATGTGAGATAAACATTAAATCTCTTGATGCCGAAGGAGTGCAATTGACATTGTAACTCTATAGCGAAGTTGCTAATATACCCTCGAAAGCTATTTAGCAGAGACAGAAGATGTCCTGCATGGAATCTCATACTGATCGAGATAAGGGAGGTCATGGGAGTCGGCTCTTCCATTGACCTTATATGGCACCGATTTTGACTTCGCAATGGTCAGTTGGAGTATGAGCGGTATACCTCATCTTTTCAGGGCATATGTGTGATTGTAAAATGTAATCGGCCGTATAGCATGTTTGCTTAAAGATTGAATGTGAAAATCATAGGCGGATGTTACATTCCTTTTATGCAACTTTAGTTGATTGATGATATATTTATGTTTCCTTACATTCCTTGCAAAGTAGATAGATGATGTATAATTCTACCATGGGTAGATGCAATATTCTCCTTAAGAAAGGAGATTATCTTATTCTGTTCATACAATGAATCATATTGTTGTTAATACAAAAGAACTCCTGCTCAATTTTATTCCATTAAACTACAATAATAATGTTTCTGGTGGAGAGTTATATCTCTCGCTAGGACAATTTTCGATTGTCTCACCCCCGTGGGATCCAACTTTTTAGGTAGATGCAGAAGAAGAGGCAGAAACCCTATAGCAGGGGGAGAGTAGCAGTAGCAACAGGGACAACTGTAAAACTCTAGGTGGAGACTCTTGAAGTCATATTTTGTATAGATAGTCCTATGTGTCGTCTCTGTACTCTCAGGTCCTCGGAGTTAGTAGTTGGTACTTTGAATGAATCAATCCAAGATTTTGGCTTGATGCCTCGAGGTTCTTATGATGCTTGTGTATAGTTTTAACAAAGCAGTTGATGCTTGTAATCCTTGAGAAGGAATGGTACAAGATATGTACTTATGAACCAGGATGTAAATGAAATACATAGGTTTTTGACAAAAGAGTTTTCCTGTGTTTGGATCTCTTTGTAAATGGTTTTAATTTTTAGTGATTTTCAGTAATCCGCTATTAATGATCTCTTCCACTTAGTTAATAATGTTTTGTTTTGAATGCTTCGCTACAATATCGGGCCCTGAACAACCTGGAAATGATATCGATGTTTATCTTGAACATCTGATTGATGACTTAAAGAAACTCTGGGGTGAAGGTGTGATGACCTATGATGCTTCACAAAGAGAGACATTTCATTTGCACGCTATGTGATTTTTCACTATTTATGACTTTCCAGCATATGGGAATTTTTCTGGATATAGTGTCAAAGGAGAGAAAGCGTGTCTTATATGTGAAGAGAACACTGATTCAAAAAAACTAAAACATTGAGGAAAGACTGTATATCTTGGTCGTCAAAGGTTTCTTCTAAAATTCCATCTGAATCGTAGGAAGAGCAAAGCATTCAATGGATGGAATGAGGAACAGAGTGCACCTAAACCTATACCAGGGGAGGTTGTTTATGAAAGAGTAAAAGACTTTTTCAATGAATTTGGTTAGAGATCACAATGTACTATGGCTACACGGAGTGACAAATCTTTATTCAAGAAGAAGTCAATATTTTGGGATCTTCCTTATTGGAGTTATTTGACAGTCAGGCACTGTATTGATCTCATGCACGTTGAGAAAAATGTTTGTCATAGCGTCATTGGTACTCTATTGAATATACCAGGTAAGACTAAAGATGTGATAAAATCCAAACTTGACCTACGTGAAATTGGAATAAGGTCAGAATTAATAGAATTACGTGATATGGGAAATTGGAGAACATACTTACCTCCCGCTTGTTACACATTGTCTAGAAAGGAGAAGAAAGCTTTTTGTGAATGCTTGGTAAATGTTAAGGTGTCACAGGGTTACTCATCCACCATTTGTAGATTGGTATCAATGAAAGATCTAAAGTTGATAGGGCTTAAATCTCATGATTGTCACACTCTAATGCAACAAACATTTCTCGTGGCAATTCGATCTATATTGTCGAAGCATGTAAGGTTTGCAATCACCACACTTTGTTTCTTTTTCAAAAGTCTATGCAAAAAAGTTATTGACCCTGATACTCTCGATAATTTGCAAAGAGAAATGGTTCTTACCGGATATCAGCTTGAGATGTATTTCCCTCCTTCAGTCTTTGATATCATGGCACATCTTGTTGTCCACTTGAGTAGGGAAGTGAAAATGTTGGGACCGGTTTTCTTGCATTGGATGTATCCCTTTGAACAATACATGAGTGTTTTTAAAAGTGATGTTCGAAACCATTATCGGCCTGAAGGGAGTCTTATTGAGGGATATTTGGTGAGAGATGTTATGGGTTTTTGCAATGACTTTTTGAGTGGTAATGACACTCCTGTTAATGACAAGAATATTGAGGAGCAGTTTGGTAAAGGAATTTTGGGATCATGGGTGAAAGTAATCAGTCGTGAGCAGTTGGAACAAGGTCACTTGTATATTTTACACAACATGGATGTAGTGATGGTTTATATCGAGGAACATACCAATTTCATCAAGAGACAATATCCTCGAGCCAATTCAATGTGGCTTGCTAGAGAGCATAACAAGACATTTATTAAGTCATTTGAAGATAAAGTCTTACATCAACTATCTCAAACACAAGATGATACTACTAAAACTATCAAATTCCTTTCCTTTAAACCAAAATTGAATGTTATGTCTTATGAAGGGTATGACATTAATGGATTCACATATTACACAAAGTGCCAAGATGATAAGAGTGTCATCCAAAACAGTGGGGTCACCCTTCAAGCGTCGACTATGTTTTTTGCAAGTGCAAACGATAAGAGTCCATGTGAAGCTAAAATGTCATATTATGGTGTCATTGAAGACATATGGGAGTTTGACTACATAGATTTCAGAATTCTGCTCTTCAAATGTAATTGGGTTGATAACACCAAAGGAGTTATAGTGGATGAAGTGGGTTTCATTTTAGTGAACTTTGAAAAGATTGGCGAGAAGGGTGAACCATTCATATTGGCATCACAGGCGAAATAAGTATTTTATATCGATGATCCTACAAATGATAAATGGTTGGAGGTTCTTCATGGTAAAAGACAGTTCATTGAAGATCCTATAGATGAAGAAGAGTACTATGATAAGTATGATGACTCCAGTCCATTCTCAATTGGGTTGCCAACACCACAAAATATTGAAGATAATGATGACTTGTACGTGCGCGGAGATCACAATGAAGGATTGTTAATGGATAAAAGATCGGAATATTAGAGGCATGCATGTTTATATTGTTTTAAATGTTTCAATTTTATATGTTTCATTTTTCAATGTTTCATTTGTATATGTGAACTATACAATGTTTCATTATCTTCCAGTTATGTCAAATGCTAAATGTTTGATTTTTTAATGACATTTTCATATGGCTGAGCATGAGCATGATGATCTTGATGTCCATGATGACCATGGTGAGGATACCAATGTGCCACCTCACAATGTATGTTTTAAAAATATATCATATATTTCTACCTATATATCCATTTACAGTTATATCCTATAAGTGTTTTTATTTTGTCAAATTTTAGGTTGATGATGCACAAGTACCCTCTGAAGCACTTGAGGTACTTGATGAGCAGTACCAAAAAATTGACAAGAGAATGAGCATCACTAAGATGAAGAAGTTAACACTGCTAAGGGGCAATGGACCCAAACTAGATGTGGATTTTGATAATGCAGGAAATGCAATTGGAGTGAACCGCAATTCGTTTGTTTCATATCGTGGGTTGTTACTCATAGCCATTGTGGTTGTAAGATAGATTCTTGGCATAAAGTTCCTAAGGGGAAGAAAGACTTAATATGGAAGGATTTATGTGTGATTTATTATTATTTTCAATTCTATTTTATAGATTACTAATTTTTTGGATACTAGTTAATATCAATTCTATTTTGTAGAGTATATTTGCATTAGATGAAAAGTTGCATCGTAAATGTGTGATGCAACACTATGGGAGGGTCTTAAGGAATTATAGGACAAATCTCACCTGAGAATACATAAAAGATGGTGAGACGAGGAAGAAGTCAGCCACTAATCAGTGGAACTACCTGGACCCAGAAGAATGGGATGTGTTTGTTGCTTCAAGAAAAATGGATGAATTCAAGGTATTAAGTGTCACTCCCAATTTAATTAATATATGTTGTATTCACCTATTCCAGAATAACTTTTAGTGTTACTAACAAAATCAATGTTCATGCTAACTAGGCTATCAGTGAGGCGCAAAGAGAAAGGCGTGCACTGAATGTGCATGACCACACAATGGGTCCAAAGGGCTATGTAGGCATTTGCCAAAGACTACAGGCTAAGTCTACTGCTCAGTCTGCTGCTACTCAGGAGTCCTCTACTATAGGTACCGCACCTCTACCTCGCCATGATGTATGGATAGCTGGGAGGCAAAACAAGAAGGGAGAAATAACGAAGCCTGCAACTAGTGAGCCAGATGCAAAAATGGTAAAATACAACTCTTAGAGCAATCGTTTGAATATTGATTATTTGTGTTGTTTACTTACTTACCAATTTCTATTGATGGCGATTAGCAGGAGCTGCATGAGTTGAGGAAACAAGGCAAATTCATCCCTGAGGGCACAAGGGATGAATTGACAGTTGCTCTAGGTAACCCAGAGCATCCTGGATGCGTTAGGGGTGCAACGCTGGTGTGGGAATCAAAGTGTTCTTTGGGCCATCCCAACGCAAACATGTCCCAAAAGTGGAAATTTCACAAGAAGAGGTAACCTATTCTTTTTTTTTTAAATGTTACTATAAAAGGGAATTCAATAATCAGAAGCTAACGTTTCTTTTATCCATGTATAGGTAGATAAGATAGTTGATAGGAGAGTCGATGAAGTAGTTGATAAGAGAGTCAAGGAAGCAGTTGATAAGACACTCCATGAAGGAATGAGCAAGTGGCAGGCATCTCAGACTGCCACTCAAACAGTACCTATGGCATCCCGCTCTTCTCCTACTGTAGAGGTTGAGAGTAATCCTATAGACCCACCACCTAGTATATCCACTGTAAGTATTTTTATGACATAGTAGCTAGTCTTTTCAAGATGATATGTTTTCAAGATGATATGTATATATGTATATAACATTCTTTACGTAAATTTGTAGGGGTTGAAGTCATGTCATCTAAAAAGTAAAGATAATGTCATTGCAGAGGTGTCAGCTTACCCACCCCTTCCAGGGGAAATGTTTCATGGGTCTCCATTACCAGATGGTTGGGTTTGTGTGAGCCCGCTACGTATATTCCCCAGTTGGATGGATCTTCCATTTCCATATGCCCACCCAAATTGTGAAACGCTTGGTGAGGCAGAAGGCAGAGTGATATTATGGACCAAAGCGGATGTCGTCTATACTAAAATTGTATGGTAAATTTACATTACGTTAAATTGTTAGTGTTTTTATATGAGGTCAATTGGTCTGAAATTATATATATATATATATATATATATATATATATATATATATATATATATATGTTAAAAGGAAGACACCCAGGGCATCTAGACCTCCACCTCCACCTCCTACATTACCAAGTTGGGTTCCGCAGGACCTACCTACCCCGTTAGGTCCTAATTGTAGGGGTATGGGAGTATGGTTAGGCAAACGTGATATAATTTGCCCTATAAATGTTTCTATAGATGTGGATGTTGCAAGTCAATCATACAAAAACAAACTATTTATACAAGATATTTTGGAGTTGTTTCGCTATGATTGGCTGAATACATTTGTGATTGAGCTATGGATAAGGTGAGATCTTATTTATACATCCATATACCTTGTGTAGGATCCGGTGATATGGTTTCTTATATATTACTACATACCTAATACATGTTTTGCAGCTACTTAGACAAGATATGTGCAGATTTTTCATATGAAAATGTAGGATTTTTTGTTCCATCTTTGATTAGTCTAGTAGCTAAAGACCCTTCGTCAGTTCAAAAATACTACTGTGATGCTTTTACAAATTTTGATAATAGCTCCATTCAATGTGGAGTATGTTTACTTTGCTTATAATTTGGACTTAAGAAAATTACATTTTTATTGTGGATTTTGAGTTATTAATTTTTAACATTTTTACCTCTAGGGGTACGCATTGGGACTTACTAGTTATTATCCCTGGGACGTTCACTGTCTATTATCTAAATCCTAAGGGGACTAAATTGAATCCAAAATATGGACATACAATGAAAATGACATTATTCTGGTGAGAAATATTTCATTTTTATATCTGTTAACATATATTATTACATTACTATTTAATTATGCAATTTACTATGTTACATTAACATGTAGGGGTTTACATGAGTTCAAAAAGGCTGGAGGAAAGGTCTGTAGGAAAAAGAACCAGCCAATAATTTGGGAGAATGTGGAAGTAAGTTCCCGACTCCAATGTATATATTATTTATGTGAATTGTGCTTAGTTGTATGTTTTAATATTTTGTATGTTTCAATTTATAGTGTGCTACACAAGACAACGGCTGGGCATGTGCATACTATGTGATGTGATTTATGCACATGATTATCAAATATGCCACAGTAGACATCAATACCATACATGAGGTATTATATATAGTCTCATTAGATATATAATATGAAATATATCAATCTTATTTATATATTATTAATTATATATATACGTCAATCTCTTTGCAGGTGTTTAAAACTGACCCCACCACAGGTAAGGCCTTATTAGATGTACATGCTCCCTATACGACAGAAGAAGTAATGATGTAAGAGAAGAATGGGAAAAATCCGTACAAGTAGTTGGGGTTTTAAAATATAATTGGGATGTAGATAGCGATAATGACTAAAGAATGATATTTTGTAAATGAATTTTTCTGAATTGTCATATGTGTGAATGTTTCTAGATGTCTGAATGTTTCTACATGTGTTGAATATTTTTACATGTGTGAATATGAAAATGAATGGAACTGTAGGTTGCTACATGAATGTTTCTACATGTGTCTGAATGTTTCTACATGTGTGAATGTGAAAATTGAATGGAACTGTAGGTTGCTAAATGTGTGAAAATGAATCTTGTTAATTTTACAGGTTTGTGGCCTATTGTTGGCTGATATCAATGGATGTTGTAAACCTACAGTTCAGAACTAAACTGTAGGTTTCTGCATCCTGATGACTAGCCACAACAGGCCTACAAACTAACAATAAAAAAAATCAAAACATAGGAGTCGGTTATTAGTATAAAACCGACAACAAAGACATACATTGTCTGTTATTAGCAAAAAACAAACGTCTATGTGGTCCCAACATGCCGTGGTGGGGTCTTTATGGAACCAGGGATATGGCTTCAGTTATTAGCAAAAAACTGACGTCTGTGGTGGGGCGATGGGCAATGGTGTCGGTTATTACTAAGAAACGGACACCGATGGTGTCCTAGATGGCGCCATTTTTGCGGTGCGAATGATTATGGTGTCAGTTTCGATACTGATAACTGACACCTATAGAGCCCTTGCTGATGCATTTGGGGTGGTGCAAAGGGTTCTGGCATCAGTTTCCCTACTTATAACTGACACCTATAGTGGCCCCTGTTGGCACATTTTCATTAGCGCGAAGGGTTTTGGCATCGGTTTTCAAATTGATGCCTAAGGGTTCACCTTTTTAGCATCGCTCACATATCTGTCGTTTTGAAACTGTTGCCAAAGGCCTTAAATAACCGAAACCAAAAGTCAGCTCTGTACTAGTGTGAATAGAGAGTGAGATAAATTGATGGAGGAAACATTGAAATGCAATTGAAATATTGAGTGTAATGATGCACCATGTTCTCATGTTCAGACCCCCATACTTATCATCCATCATGTCCTCAAGGTGTCATAGAATGAGGTTGAACTAGAATTGGTGAGCTAGAGTTGGTCTTTTGATAATGCTAATTCTGGAACAAAGATCTTCATTGTGTATTGGCCTTGAAGATGGTGATAATAGTCATCCTACTAGTGTTCCACTTTCTAGTCTGACGTGGCTAGCATCTACATCCAGAAGAGAACGTAGAAACCACAATCATTTAAAAGAGGTTCTTATTGTGGGATCCTATGACAAAACTGTGACTTCTCAAACTTTAAACCTTTATCTGATATGCCACATATGTATGTTCGTATCAGTTTCACGATCTTTGTGGACACTTGGGCATCCTTTTGCTCGATGGTGTTGTTAGCTATTTTCTGAAATGTTATGTGTTTCATGCCAAACATAGCGTTTGAACTACTATGGAAGATGGTTATTATATTTATTGTATCAATCAGTAGTAGTGCCTAGTGGACATCGAGCAGAATGGGTACGAATATCCATCTCGCAATATTGTGTTGTATGTGATCAATCAACCTCTATACTTCACCAAATTCCTTCTTTAGGATAATGTCCCCCACTACATTGTAGAAGGCCATGTACACATGAACGATATCATCAACTAGAAATAACTGACAAACTTTCATGATATTTATGATCTTGTAAAGGTATCTCAAAGGTCTAGCAACAATATTTCAAAATTTTCTATTTTAGAGATTGTTATGAAGTCTTCCTCTCACGGTCGCAGTTCATTCAAGTGAAAGGTGACTTCTTCAACTGACAGTTCATCAAAGTTTTTGTAAGTGTGCATTATTATGTTTGTCGTTTCCAACCCGTATGTTGGCTGATCATCAGGTGCATCTTGTTCATATTTGACAACGGCATCGTGGTTAGGTGTTGTTATTGGGGCATCTACTTCTTCCTCATGTGTCTTTTCATATTTACTGACCCTTAAGTTGGACAGGATAGGGGTTTCTTTTGTTGTAGCATTTTCTACTGCTTCATCTGCCTCTTGCATGATCACATTTCATTTAGGTGAAGAGGTGGTTGCAGTAGATATAATTGGGGTGAATTCATTGGAGGGTGGTGGTGGGGGAGGGACACTTGAGTCCTATGGTGGGGACATTGATTTCTTTGAGGTGGAGGGAGGGACTATTGGACTGGTTATGTTTTCTTCTAGAGTAGAGATTTCTGCTTCTTCCTTATGTTTCTTCAGTCACTCTCTTCATGGGATTCTTAAATGTAAGGGTTTGAGCGAGTACATCCTTCATGAAATGTCATACATAAGTGTGTCATAGAAAAATCATCTATCATGGATTATTTTTACAACATATTTTCCTTTTAATGCATGCATGTTTTTATTAACTATCTACTCAAGTGGGATTCCCTTGCTTATGCTTCTTTCACGTTATAAGCTATTTCTTGTATACAACCTTGCTCCAACTGCTCACGGTTGACTACTTTCACCCATGATCCCAAAATTCCTTTGCCAAAATGCTCCTCAATATTCTTGTCATTCACAGGAGCGTCATTACCACTCAGAAAGTCATTGCAAAAATCCATAACCTCTCTCGCCACATAACCCTCAATAATACTCCCTTCAGGCCATTAACAGTTTCCAACGTCACCTTTAAAAATGCTCATGTATCGTTCGAAGGGATACATCCAATGCAAGAAAGCTGGTCCTAACATTTTCACTTCCCTAGTCAAGTGGACAACAAGATGTACCATGATATCAAAGAACGAAGGAGGAAAATACATCTCAAGCTGACATAGGGTAACAATCACTTCTCTTTGCAATTTATCAAGAGTATCAGGGTCAATAACTTTACTGCACATAATGTTGAAAAAGAAACAAAGTCTGGTGATTGCAAACTATACACGCTTCGGCAATATAGATCGAATTGCCACGGGCAATATTTGTAGCATTAGAGTATGACAATCATGAGATTTAAGACCTATCAACTTCAGATCTTTCATTGATACTAATGTATAGATGTTGGACGAGTAACCCTATGGCACCTTAGCATTTACCAAGCATTCACAAAAAGCTTTCTTCTCCTTTCTAGATAAGGTGTAACAAGCGTGAGGTAAGTATGTTCTCCGATCGCTACTAACTACTTCTGTTAATTTTATCCTTATTCCCATTTCATGTAGGTCCATTCTGGATTTTATCGCATCTTTAGTCTTACTTGGTATATTCAACAGAGTATCGATGATGCAATCACATACAGTTTTGTCAGCGTGCATGACATCGATACAATGCATGACTGTCAAAGAACTCCAATAAGGAAGATCCCAAAATATTGAATTCTTCTTGAATAAAGACTTGTCACTCTGTGTGGCCATCGTACATTGTGATCTCTTACCAAATTCTTTGGCAATGTCTTTTACTCTTTCATAAACATCCTCCCCTGATATGAGTTTAGGTGCACTATGTTCCTCATTTTGTCCATTGAATGCTTTGCACAACCTATGATACAAATGACATTTTGGAAGAAACCTTCGATGACCAAGATATACAGTCTTTCCGCTGTGTTGTTTTCATATTGAATCGGTGTTCTCTTCACATATAGGACATGCTTTAGATCCTTTGACACTATATCCAGACAAATTCCAATACGCTGGAAAGTCATTCACATTGCAAGACAACATCGCGTGTAAACGAAATGTCTCTCTTTGTGAAGCATCATAGGTCATCACACCTTCACCCACGAGCTTCTTCAAGTCATCAATCATAGGTTCAAGATAAACGTCGATATCATTTCCAGGTTGTTTAGGGACCGATATCAAAAAAGACATCATAACATACTTATTTTTCATACACAACCAGGGAGGAAGATTGTATATAACAAGCATAACTAGACAAGTGCTATGTTGGCTACTCAATTTCCCATATGGATTCATCCCATATGTACAAAGCCCAAGTCTTAGATTCATGTCTTCTTCACCAAATTCAGGGTACAATAAATCAATCTTCTTCCACTGTGGGGAATCAGACGCATGTCGTACGATCCCATCATTATTTTTGTTAACAATTGCATGCCACCTCAAATTCTTCACATCTATAGGATTGGCAAACAAGCATTGAAACTATGGTATTATAGGTAGATACCACATCACCTTGGAAGGAGAACCAGTTTTGGACTGCCCTGATGTCGTCAATTTATACCTTGACGCACCACATTTTGGACAATCTTTCAAATCCACATAGTCCTTTTGAAATAAAACACAATAATTCAGGCATGCATGTATCTTCTTGGCCTCCATTCCCATTGGGAACAACAATTTCATTAATTGGTATGTTGAGATTGGCAGCTTGTTTCCTTCAGGAAGAATTTCTTTCAACAAAGACAACAATGACGTGAAGCTTTTGTCACCCCATCGATTGTTAGCTTTCAGTTTATAAAATCTCAACACAGCGCTAAGCTTCATAAACTTACAACCTGTGCATAGCGGTATCTCAGCATCATGCACAATGTTTCTAAACATGGGAGGTGGATCGGTGTGCTTGACCCCACAACTATCCAGCATCACATCAATGATGCCTACTGGAACTGGTTCGTTCACATCTACGTCATCGGAGGGAATTACTTCTTTCACACAAGAACTGCTATCGACATCCACTGATTTTAGGTTTGAAATCTCTCCATGCCAATGACATTCTGTATAGCCTTGTACAATCATGTTGTACATGACATGACTTTTGATTTCATCACCAGTGTTGACTTTCAAGTTGTTTCCGCAATGCCTACATGGACAGTAGAACCTATCTCCAGGTTATTTCCTATGTTCCTCGACAAATCTAATAAACTGATCAAGACCAGAAATAAACTCTGGGGTGCAACGATTTGGAATGGACATCCATGATCTATCCATTCTATGAGCAAAGAGAAAACAAGTATATATTAGAACAAGATTAGGGTCTAGGGTTAACAGATTAGAGTTTATGCATGGTTAAAACATTAAGGTTTTAGGTCTTATATATAATAAATGTGTACCACCTATCCCATTCTTGAACACCTAATCTCACTAGTAAGTGTATAATGTGTATTGGGTTTTCAAATGGGGAAATGCTACTAAAATTTTCTTGAAAACCAAATACACATTATACACTTACATCCTAAGTGAGAATAGGTGCTCAAGAACAGTCCCAAACCGGAGACTATCTGAGATTTACTCCTAATAAGTAAATCTTGGACGGGTTTCTAGGCGAACAAATACATGTCCTGTCATTCTTATATATAATAAATGTGTACCACCTATCCCATTCTTGAACACCTAATCTCACTAGTAATTGTATAATGTGTATTGGGTTTTCAAGAAAATTTCAACAACATTTCCCTGTTGTTCTCCAAGTACATATGTACTTAGAGAACAAACGGGGAAGTTCTACCGAAGTTTTTTTAAAAACCCAATACACATTATACACTAACATCCTAAGTGAGATTAGGTGTCCAAGAATAGTCCCAAATCAGGGACTATCCAAGATTTACTCCTAATGAGTAAATCTTGGACGGGTTTCTAGGCCAACAAAATCATATCATGAAGAACACGGTTTCATGTTAGGTCATCATAGGTCATGATAATCTACTAGAATGAGTAAAAGAGGTCTCATGGTGTTAAAATAGCATAAGAGTATTAGATCTTGATTCTAGAGTGTACAAGACATAATAGTGACTACTGATTTTGTGGGGTGATATCATTTCATGGGATTTATAGATTCAAACTTAACAAGTGTACAAGTTGCATCATTTGAATACTCTAAAGGTGACTTGTGGGTTATAGCACATAAAAGATGGCATTAGAAGGAAAGTAAGCAAGCTAGATCAGTTAACACTCATCTCAAGGAAACATTAGTCACTAAGCTACCAGGAAAGAGTGCTTTTAATCACTCGGATCATACAAGTAGCAATGTTGATTAAGTCTATGTGATTAAAGATCAAGCAGTGTAATAAAACAAGGATTTAGAGAAGATATGAACACAATTAGGGGAAATAGACATCACCATTGGAAAGTTGAGAGTTTTTTATCATTTTGGTATATAAAAATTTATTATTTGGGCCCAGCCGATCAAGCGTCTTGCTTTGGAGTAGGGACAGAAGGTGAGACAGAGGCTTTTTGGGGATGTTTACCTCTATTTGAGCCCAGCCGGGCATCTTGCTCTGGAGCAGGGAGAGAGGGTGAGATGGAGGGGTGCACGTGGAAGCTGAGCGGGCAGGTGAGCATGGAAGAGCGGTGAGAATGCAGCCAATGAACGAGCAAGGAGAGAAGGGCGGCGGTGAGAAGGCAACTAGCGAGCACAGAAGGAATAGCGACGACAGTGGCGAGCAAGGAGGAGGGCGGCAATGGCAAGCAAAGAGAACGACTGGTGCAGTAGCGGTGAGCAGAGAGCAGCAGGGAGCGATCGGCGGCGGAATCGCCAGACCCTAAAATCGGCGTTCGATTGCAATGAAATAGAGAAAGGGGAAGAGTCTGCTTCACGCGGGTGCTATTTAGTTAACAATCGACGTCAGTTATTAAAACCAATAGATGTTTATAACAATTGGCATCAGTTACCACAAAAAAACTGACACCTTTGCTCAATTATAGTCGTCAGTTTCTACTAGAAAAATCGATGTCTATCTACATATGCCGACAACAACAAATTGTTCTCAAATTCTGACCATAGTCATCGGTTGTCGTATAAAACCGACGCCAAAGGGGGGTGAAAATTTTTTTGGGGACAACGCGCGGAACACATCAGTGTTGGTTGAAAATCGACGATAAAAATGCTCCCAATTTCTATCTCACGAAAAACCTTTAGTCATTGATTGTTTTGTTCACAACTGACGTCGTATGTTAAATTTTGGAGGTAATTTTTTTCCATTGGAAAATTTGGATTTGGCGGTCAATTTTTTGCGTTGTTTACTTATTAAGGAACCGATGCTAAATGAAAAGTGATACTCATGTCTGGCCACTCTTCACAGATAGATGTTGGTTTTTGTAATAAACTGACATTGTAGGGTTTAGGCGTCGGTTTCTTGTATACAATCGATGCCCATAAATGTTACATTATAAGCCATTTCTATAGTAGTGGATCATATGTAGTGTTATAAATGCACTATCCAAGGTTTCCTTTTCCTGGGACATGTTGTAGCCAATGGAGATATATTTCCAAATTTGGATGATATTGTCTACTGACTCCTTAGATTAGATTTTTTAGATGAGGCGCTACCTCTTGAATGGTTTTGTGATCTGGCTTTTTGAAGATCATTGTTCTGCATGGTAGGTCTTTTGCACTAAAGTTGTAGGTTATGACCCTTCTTATTTAAAGATCAACCACTATTAGGAGCCAATAATTGAAATCCTTGAATGGTAATGTTATAAACTTTAAGGTTTTAGGTTTGTCTAGAGTGTCTTGAAGATCTTTGACTGATGTCTCATCGCTTCTTTCTTTGTACAACTGGGCTGCCAGGTTGGATGTTGCACTGAAAACTTGCCCAGTTTTGTCTATGTACATAAATTATTCTATAATGGTCCCACACAAGACCTTGAAATAGATTTGGTTTATATTTTTGTTATGCCTAAACGGTGAGCAAATCTTTCCTTGCTAGAGTGTACTAATTGTTATTGTAGAATATATCTTATCCTAATTTCTCATCATTTAGAATGCCATCTAGGACATGGATATTGTGCAACAACATCCCTAATATGAAAGTCATGTCCATTATAGCCTTTTACATGGCAATGGAGGTGGTGCTTCCGGTCTTGAGTTGTCTTTTTAGCAAGAAACCATGGGATGATCTTTAAACACTGGACTGGCTTGTTTTGGAGGTGTGTCCTCGAACATGTGGTCTATGTTTCCTTCATTAGATTTAGTTTCTAGTTGTTCTATTTATGCTTCAAAATAATGGGGAGTTCTCCTCCTACAATCAGTTCATCCACCAGTAGCTCATTCACAAAGCTATCATATTCAAATGGTGGTGGTAGAGCTTTACAGTAAAATGGGGATCCAACCCGTCCTTAACATCTTCGGTAGTCTTTGATGCCTCCCCTCTTATTTCAAGAGATTTTAGTGTGACTTCATTCATGTCAAATGCTTCTAATTATTCATCTAGGGTGGTCTGTAAGACACGCTGATATAGAAGCGCTCTAAGTTCTCCATCATGGTTATTATTGGTGGAGTGACCTAGTGAGATTTTGAAGTGGAAATATTGTCTCTCCCAATGAGCACTTTCATTCTTTCCTTAGATCCCTCCTTTCTCAGTGATATAGTGCATTCTAAAGTCTCTAATTCCATTTCTGAGATTGCACTTTGGCTTGTCTGTACTGAAAAAACAACATGTTAGCCTTAAGATGGATGTCGATATCATCTAGTCCATTAGAAGAGGTTTTAATGGTGACTATATGTTGTATCTTTGGGGTTGTCTCATCGCTGATTGTGGGGGCCTCCTTCCTTTTCACTGCTTTAGCTCATAGTTGTAGGTTCTCCTTGTGTAGATCATCTCATTCATTTTGTAGAATGGGGAGTTTGTAAGTCATTCCGGCAGATTCCTGCATAACCTGCACTTGATTTGCAGCTAGCTACTACATCTATTGTGGTAGGCTAAGTATTGGTTGAATATCAACTGATATTTTCTATATCTATAAAGTTAGTGTAGACATATTCATAGTTAAATTAAAAACAATTAGAGTAGAGGTTGAGATAGTCTCATGGAGTTCTTCAATCTCTTGTCCTATCTCCATGATTTTGTTTGCTATCAGAGCTCCATGTTGTTGTTTTGGTCTGCTCATAGAGCTCACTTCATGATCTACCTGATTTGCTTATGTGGATTATTTGTTATCGCCTATGAGACACTTTTTGTTCCTTGGTTGTGGTTTATCCTTATCTAGGGTTTCTCCTTATGGCTTCCTTCCTCCATATGTGTTCAAATATGTGTCTTCCCTATTGTCGAATACTACATGCTCATGTCCCTCATGGAAGGAGGCAATACTCATTTCTAGCATTGGTTCCTTTTCCTGGGCTGGGACAATCGTCTCTCCTATTTCTCTTATATGATTGTTAGGGGTTCCACCTCTACCCCTTTCGTAGTCTTGGGGATGGTGATGATGGGTGTGGTCTTTGAAATTTCTATTTTGATTTGTTCTAGGTTTATTATTTTGTGTGTGGGGGAGGGGGGTTCCTTTGTCTGGGTTTTGTTGTCTTGTTGGCCACCATTTCAATAAGGTCTAGAACTACTCTCTTTCTTGTGGTTTTCTTTGTAGAAAATTTCTTTGGCCACTTTACACATTGCCCAACTGGTTTACTTGTGCTCATAATATGTAATGATATCATCCTTGTAATTTCTTCTTCTTTGAATATGAGCTTGTCTCTATCATTGTTGCTTAGTTCTGGGAGAGGCGGATAGTGTTTGGCACTGTAGAATCTGTACTAGTACTTCTACGACTGCCTTGACCTTGTCAGAATGTTGGTAGTAGTTAAGTATTTGGCATCAATAAATACATCTCCTTCTGACTTGAGGAAGAATCTCAGATCTCTGGGGTACCCTAGATGATGTGCAATGTAGGTAATCATGACTCCCATGTAGAAATCACGGGGGCCTTCTGGTCCAACTACCACTGCTACCATGTCGATCACTATTCTTCCTATGTTGATGAGCTAGCCTTCCATGATACTCCATAGTATGTGGAGATCCAATCTGGTCACATTTCCATGTATCTACTCTGAAGGTCATGGTATTGGTGAAGACCTTGTGCACGACCCTCATAAATGTGGAGTGCACATGGCGGCTTTGGATTTTCCTGAGTTGTACATGAAGTCCCCTGACAACTTTTCCTAGGTGTTATATGTCAGAAAGTGTCATGCATCCCTATCTCTGTGTGCTTTGTTGACTTGTTCTACTAGTTCGATAGAGTCTGTGAAGATTGAATTGAGTCATTTCTCTAACATAATACATTCTTCCTTGATGATGAACAGTTGTAGTTTATAATCTCCCCCACCCTCCTTTGCTTCTTCTTTCATCATCGACAACTTTTTGGGGATTACATAAATTCTAGGGTAAGCTCATCATACGAAGCCCATTTGTTGAATCAAGAGTTTTAAATTCCTATCTTGTCTAGGTTCTACTTCACCCTGTGAAAGATTCCAAAATTCTCTAGGGTTTCTACATCCCCGAACATGGTGTCCTTAAAGTTCTTCTTTGTAAACATCTTGCTCCATGTTTTACTGTGTTCATCATCTCTGGCCACCATACGTTGAGGTGTTGTTACTTCCTTAGTTGCATCCTCTATAGATGCCTTGGTGACTTTTTGAGGCCTTACTTGGTCATGACTTGGTGCAACCTTTTTCTTGGGTTCTGAGCTTCCTCAGACAATTTGAATTTAGAAACCTCGTTCCATATTTGTTTTTCCTCACTTGCAGATTCCTCAGGAATTGGCCCATCTAGCCTCTTGAGCCTATCTACTTCCAAGCTTGCCTTGATGCTTTATCAGGTAGCATCTCCATGTAACTTTATGGATGCTACCACTTCATCTTTCATTCTTTGGATCCTTTCCATCTCTTCCAGATTCATATATGCCTTCAATTTTGGGTCTCTTAAGGCTTCAAATTTGTTGGCTAAATTGGACATTATCAAACCCTTTGTTTTGATGATGACAAACATTTCATTCTTGTGGATCTAACTTGTTATTGTAGTGTTTTAGGGAAAAACAAATAATGCATGGATAGCTGAAAATCTACACAAATTGGAAGATCATCATGCTTAGATTGCTTTTATTTTCATGATTGTACTCAATGTAAAAAACTTGTACAATATATAATGTACAAGTACTTAGACATCATGTAAATCAAGCGTTAGATCTTCCCTATCCACTCACAACACTTAGATAGTTCCTCCCCTAAGATAGAAGCACAATTACACATTGATACACACACTTAGTAGATCAACACATTGAATCATGGATTTTCTCGATCGAAAAATTCCTCGACTGAGACACACTCAGTCGAAAAAGTTCTCAACCGATAATAGACCCTCCTAGAAATTATATTGAGTTAGCAAAGTAGTTGGGAGTTGGAATGGAACGTTACAAGACATTGACCTCAACCTCCCATGTGGTCAACAAAAAGCTCGACCGAGACAATCTCAGTCGACAAACTTATCGACCAAGAGAAGTTCTGGAACTACATTTTTCAACAATAAACAACTAGTCGTTGTAATGCAATTAATGGACACATAACGGTTAGTTGAGCACTAATAACACCCTAGAAAGTCTCTAGAATGTCCCTAAGCACTAGTAGGCCATTCCTATAAATAGGACATGCCTTAGGACACCCAAAGCATCACTTGTGCATACAATTACACTTGAGAATCATTCCTTGTGAGCAACAAGCTGAGCTACACTTGCAATCTATTTCTTTGAGCTCTACATTAGTGTCCTATAGCCTAGTACCTCCTAGCCACCACACTACCATGTACATATATAATGGATAGGAGATCAATACACTTGATATAGGATCAAAGTGTTGTACTCATTGGTAACATTATTTCTTTCTTCCAATCTTGTTCCTTTTATTGTATATTGTTCTCCTTGACTACTCCTAGGTTGGAGGTTGTTAAAAGGAGGTTCATGGAGTTACTTCATGTGGTGAAGGTTGCTCCCGGTGAATTGAAGTTACTTCAAGAAGGCTGCCTCAAGGTGAAGCTACTTTAGGTGAAGGCTACTTCAAGGGTGAGCTTGGAGTTACTTCAGAAGGTTGCTTCTATGGGGATTGAGGCTACTTCAGGTGAAGACTACTTCAAGAGTGTGGGAAAGAAATTGTATTTTATGTAACATCCTCGCGAGGTAATGAAATAAGTTTCTTTTAAAATCCCAGTTTGTAACAATTGGGTAGTGGACGGACTACGTTATATTTCTAAGGTAGGAACCACTCTACATCCTTGTATCTTCCTTGTTTCCTCCTAGTTCTTGTCCACGTGTTTAAATTATTTTTAATACGCCAAAAATCCCTATTCACCCCCCCTCTAGTCTTTCAATTGGTAACAGAACAGGTCTTCAAGGAGCCATAACAGGTCTCGAAGCATGGGGGATGGTGTGCTCAACCACCTAAACTTGGAGGGAACCTACGTAGCTCGTCCACCACCGTTCAATGGAAGAAACTAAAACTATTGGAAGAGAAGGATGAAATTATATTTTCAAGGCATCAGTTGGGAACTTTGGAGGATGGTTTCTACTCCATACATGCTTCCAGAAACCAAGTATGTTACATGGGATGCCAATACGGTAAAGCAATCTCAACTTAATGCCAAGGTTGTAAGTATTTTATATTGTTCTATATCGATAAGTGAATTCAATAGAATTTCTTTATGTGAAACTACATATGACATATGGCATAGACTTTCTATTACACAAGAAGGAACCGTTCAAGTTAAAAATTCTAAGATTAGTATGCTTAAACAAAAGTTTGAACAATTTGGTATGGAACCAAATGAATCTATTAGTGAAATGTATGCAAGATTTTCTACTATTATTAATGGTTTGAGTGCATTGGGAAAATACATAAGTGAAGAAGATCAAGTATCCAAGACTCTTAGGTGTTTTCCACCAAAGTACAAACCAAAGGTGACAACTATTTAAGAAGAAAATGATCTGACAAGATTGAGGATGGAACAACTCATTGGAAACGTGGAGACTCATGAGGTCACCCTTGAAGAAGAAGAAAGATTGGCGGCTGAACACAAGATGGAGAAAAGAAATGACATTGCATTCAAGGCATAAACCAAAATTATTCATGACACAAGTGAGGAAGATAGTAAAGAAGAAAATCCCATTGTAAATGGTAAGCAATATAGAAGATTTAAAACTAACAAAACTTCTAGTGTTTCTTCTTCTTCTTCTAGGTGCTTTGAATGTGGAAAAAGGGTACATGTAACATCTAACATCCCAGGATTTGAGGCCTCGGATAAAACACTCTTAAAAGGAATGATTGGACTACCCATATCACCAAGGTGCACCTCCTTTTCCAGCCCTTTCCTACATGCCTGTGACCAGTCGGGAAGTTGCTCCGGCTTGTGTGTAAGTAAGGACAAAGCACATAGTTAAGGCTAGTGGTGGTCTGTGGGGCCAATTGTCATTCCTGAAACTCTACTATAGCCTTAGGCAGTGGGCCCGGGCATTACAAATGGTATCAGAGCCATAACCCCTCCAGTAGGTGGGGCCCACATGGGCATGGCATGCCAGTCTTGAGCCGTGCGGTCCAGGCATGTAGGAAAGGGCTGTCCATGGTTGACGTAGCCACCCTTGCACTGGTATTCCATGATCGGGAGCTGGGTGTCCATGGTCTGTTGTGGGTCTGCACTGAAATGGGGAAGAGATTATGAGGCCATATAGTTGAGCCTTGATGAGGACGTCAAGAGTCTAAGTGGGGGAGATTGTAACATCCCAGGATTTGAGGCCTCAGATAAAACACTCTTAAAAGGAATGATTGGACTACCCATATCACCAAGGTGCACCTCTTTTTCCAGGAACCCATCTCTAAAGAACTCCATAGTTAAGCGTGCTCAGCTTGGAGTAGTACTAGGATGGGTGACCAGTCGGGAAGTTGCTCCTAGCTTGCGCATGAGTGGACAAAAAGCATGCAGTTAAGGCTAGTGGTGGTCTGTGGGGCCAGTCGTCATTCCTGAAACTCTACTAGAGCCTTGGGTAGTGGGCCTGGTCGTTACAGGACATTTAAAAGGTGATTGTCCTAAACTCAAGAAAGGACAGAAATCATCTCACAAGAAGAAGGAAAAAGCATACAAAGCTGCATGGGATGACTCAAGTGATGATAGTGAGGATGGAGAAGAAGAAGTTGAGTGTCTTACTGCTACAACAAATGAAGAAGAAAATGAGGTAAGTCTTTTTTATTTATATAAAGAAGAGTTAGTTGATAGCATTAATGAATTGCATGATAAATATATTGATTGTAAAAAGAAACTAAAAAGAGTTACTAAAACTAATGAGGAGTTGTATGCTAGATTAAATGATCTTGCTTCTAAAAAAGAAAGTATTATTTATGAAAAGTTTACCTTAAAATCATCTCTTAATGACTGCAATATGAAGTTTCTTACTCTAGAAACAAACTATGATTTTCTTTCTCAAGAAAAGGTTGAATTACTTGCAAAATTGAATGATCTTCAAACTCAACCTATCTTGTGTACTCATTTAGATTATGATGTTCTTATCAAAGAAAGAGATAGTTTGTTGTCTAATCCAAAGCAAGCAAAGCTAGATGCTAAAAGGAGAATGGATGAAATTGCTAAGTTACAAAAGGAAATTAGCAACTTGAAAAACAATGGTATTCTTGATAAGATTCTAAAAGATTCTTCTGGTTAGATTGGAAGGAGAGGACTAGGTTATAATACCAAAGGTAAATCCTATCAAAAACCTAGAGTGAGAAGGACACAGGTGCCAAAGACTAAAGTTATGTATGTTCCTAAAGGCAATCTAGCTAAGAAGAGAAATAAAATTGATTCTATATGTTGTCATTACTGTTTACGTCTTGGACATTATTCATTTCCTTACCCATACAAGAAAAAGGACGTTGATCTAGTTTGGGTTCCTAAAACTTAGAGATTTGAATATGATTAGTTGAGATTTGACCTAAAACGTTACTTTGATATTCAAAATGTCTTAACTCAACTAAATAGAGCTTTAATTTGCATATTTCTATAATAATATTAGAAATACCATATGTTTTACTTATAAATAATTACTGAAAACACAACAGAAACAATTTCAGTTGACAACAAGTTCGACTGAGACATTCTTCGGTTGAAAAATTGTCGACCGAAGTAGTTTCTGTCTCAAACCTACATTTTCCAGAGAAATGGGAAAATTATCGATCGAGAAAGTTGTCGACCGAAAACATTCTGGTCAATAAAATAGTCGACCGAGTAAGTTATTTTCTTAATGCTACAAAAACCTGAGAAACATCTCGTCGACAAGTACTTCGACCGAATATCACTCGGTCGAGAACTTTGTCGACCGAGGAAAACTCTGTCAGAATTGTTTTATTAGAATAACATACTTCAATTGCAATTAACTTAATTGACTGGAAAATGCAATGAACTTTACATATTACATTAAATGTCGGAATGACCCTTATCAAAAGGAAGAATATGTGGGCATCAAAACTTTATACTTTGCAAGAATTGTCCAAAACAAGCATACTTGAGGAAAAGATTGGTTTTATTCAAGAAAAGTACTAAATGGATAGGAGACTTTGTTCAACATTAATTGAAAACAAAAGAAGTGATCATACAAGGAACTTGGTTAAAATATAATCATCACCATTTTGAAAAGGTTTGAGCATCCTAAGAAATTATGACAAGATATCTTCTAAAAAATATTGCTCACAAGTGACAAACTTAAGTCATATCTTAGAATATTCAACATTCATAACTTCATATATGAGCAAAATGAAGAACTAATACCGATCATACACAACAAGATCAAGTGGCCCATTGAATAATCTATGAAAATGCATACATTAGAAATCTATAGAAATGCCTCTCGGTTGAAAAAGGAGCTCGACCGAGGGGCCCCGCAGTCAAAGTCATGGTCGACCTAAAATAAGCCTGACAAAATGCTTATTTGTAAATCATTCATCTGCACTCAACCTTAGTATATTTTCTCAACATGTTAAAAACAATTTGATTCATTATTTTACTTATTCAATTGCACTTCAAAGCTAGTTATGACCTTTGTATCCTTAAAGTAATTCAAATAAGGTAACTTACCATATTCTTGAATATGATGCTCTTAAATGAATTCTCTAAACAAATTAGGGTTTAACATCCCTTGTATTTGGTTAAGAGATACATCAATTGATACCACTATGAGCCTAAAGGAATCTCATATCATTTAAAGGCTTAACATACCTTGTAAATGGTTGAGAAACTATCAAAATATACTCATTAGCCTAAAGGATTCTCATGTCATTTAAGGGCTTAACATCCCTTGCAAATGATCGAGAAATAAATCACGATTTTTAAACTGTGGCTAAATTTGACATTCATGTTATAGTATATAATTAAGGGAGATTATTGCATTCAGGGGGAGCAAATTGGTTATATGGCTATCGTTTTGAAATGAAAAAGGGGGAGAAATAATATAAATCAAAATAAATGAGTTTCATAATCTCTTGGCTTCACATAAATTATTTCTATATTCTTTAAAGAGTTGGATACTATGTTTCCTTAAAGAGTTGGATACTATGTTTCATACCTCTTTTGAATAAACAAGAGAATACTTACATAAGGTAAATATCAGGTATGAAACTCATGCTATTTAAATTTCCTTGATTTATATTTTGGAAATGTTTGTCATCTTCAAAAAGGGGGAGATTGTTGGCTAAATTGGACATTATCAAACCCTTTGTTTTGATGATGACAAACATTTCATTCTTGTGGATCTAACTTGTTATTTTAGTATTTTAGGGGGAAAAAAATAAGGTAGTGGATAGCTGAAAATCTACACAAATGGGAAGATCAACATGCTTAGATTGCTTTTATTTTCATGTTGTACTCAATGTAAAAAACTTGTATAATCATATAATGTATAAGTACATAGACATCATGTAAATCAAGTGTTAGTTCTTCCCTATCCACTCACAACACTTAGATAGATCCTCTCCTAAGATATAAGCACAATTACACATTGATACACAAACTTAGTAGATCAACACATTGAATCAGGGATTTTCTCGGTCGACAAATTCCTCGACCGAGAATAGACCCTCCTAGCCGTTAGACTGAGTTAGCAAAGTAGTTGGGAGTTGGAATCGAATGTTACAACACATTGACCTCAACCTCCCATTTGGTCGACAAAAAGCTCGACGGAGACAATCTCGGTCGACAAACTTCTCAACTGAGAGAAGTTCTGGAACTGCACTTTTCAGCAATAAACAACTAGTTGTTGCAATGTAATTAGTGGACACATAATGTCTAGTTGGGCACTAAGAACACCCTAGAAAGTGTTTAGAACGTCCCTAAGTACTAGTATTCCATTCCTATAAATAGGACATGCCTTAGGACACCCCAAGCATCACTTGTGAATACAGTTACACTTAAGAATCATTCCTTGTGAGCAACAAGCTGAGCTATAATTGCAATTTGTTTCTTTGAGCTCTAAATTAATGTCCTATAGCTTAGTATCTCCTAGCCACCACACTACCACGTTCATCTATAGTGGATAGGATATCAATACACTTGATATAGGATCAAAGTGTTCTACTCATTGGTAACATTGGTTCTTTCTTCCAATCTTGTTCCTTTTATTGTATATTGTTCTCCTTGACTACTCCTAGGTTGGAGGCTGTTGAAAGGAGGTTCGTGGAGCTACTTCGTGGGGTGAAGGCTGCTCCTGGTGACTTGGAGTTACTTCAAGAAGGCTACCTCAAGGTAAAGCTACTTCAGGTGAAGGCTACTACAAGGGTGAGCTTGGAGTTACTTCAGAAGGTTGCTTCTAGGGGGATTGAGGCTACTTCAGATGAAGGCTACTTCAAGGGGGTGGGAAAGAAATTGTATTTTATGTAACATCTTCGTGAGGTAATAAAATAAGTTGCTTTCATAATCGAAGTTGGGAACAGTTGGGTAGTGGACTGACTACGTTAAATTTCTAAGGTAGGAACCACTCTACATCCTTGTGTCTTCTTTGTTTCCTCCTACTTCTTGTCTAAGTGTTTAAATTATTTTTAATACACCAAAAAGCTCTATTCACCCCCCCTCTAGATATTTGAATTGGTAATAGAGCAGGTCTTCAAGGAGCCATAACAGGTCTTGAAGCATGGGGGATGGTGTGTTGAACCACCTAAACTGTTCGATGGAAACAACTACAACTATTGGAAGAGAAGGATACAATTCTATTTTCAAGGCATCAGTTGGGAAATTTTGAGGATGGTTTCAACTCCATACATGCTCCTAGAAACCGAGTATGTTACATGGGATGCCAATATGGTAAAGCAAGCTCAACTTAATGCCAAGGTTGTAAGTATTTTATATTGTTCTATATCAGTAAGTGAATTCAATAATAGAATTTATCCACGTGAAACTGCATATGACATATGGCATAGACTTTCTATTACACATGAAGGAACCATACAAGTTAAAAATTCTAAGATTAATATGCCTAAACAAAATTTTGAACAATTTTGTATGGAACCAAATGAATCTATTAGTGAAATGTATGCAAGATTTTCTACTATTATTAATGGTTTGAGTGCATTGGGAAAATACATAAGTGAAGAAGATCAAGTATCCATGATTCTTAGGTGTTTGCCACAAATGTAAAAACCAAAGGTGATAGCTATTGAAGAAGAAAATGATCTCACAAGATTGAGGATGGAGAAATTCATTGGCAACTTGGAGACTCATGAGGTCACCCTTGAAGAAGAAGAAAGAATGGCGGTTGAATACAAGAAGGACAAACGAAATGACATTGCATTCAAGGTATCAACCAAAATTAGTCATGACATAAGTGAAGAAGACAGTGAAGAAGAAACTCTCGTTGTAAATGGTAAGCAGTATAGAAGATTTAAAAGTAGCAGAACTTCTAGTGTTTCTTCTTCCTCTAGGTGCTTTGAATGCATAAAAAGGAGACATTTAAAAGGTGACTGTCCTAAACTCAAGAAAGGAAAGAAATCATCTCACAAGAAGAAGGAAAAAGCATACAAAGCTGCATGGGATGACTCAAGTGATGATAGTGAGGATGGAGAAGAAGAAGTGGAGTGTCTTATTGCTACGACAAATGAAGAAGAAAATAAGGTAAGTCTTTTTTATTTATCTAAAGAAGGGTTAGTTGATAGCATTAATGAATTGCATGATAAATATATTAATTGAAAAAAGAAACTAAAAAGAGTTACTATAATTAATGAGTACTTGAATGCTAGATTAAATGATCTTACTTCTGAAAAAGAAAGTATTATTTCTGAAAATTCTACCTTGAAATCATATCTTAATGACTGCAATATGAAGTTGTTTACTCTAGAAACAACCTATCATTTTCTTTCTCAAGAAAAGGTTGAATTACTTGAAAAATTGAATGATCTTCAAACTCAACCTATCTTGTGTACTCATTTAGATTATGATGTTGTTATCAATGAAAGAGACAGTTTGTTGTCTAATCTAGAGCAAGCAAAGCTAGATGCTATACGGAGAATGGATGAAATTGCTAAGTTATAAAAGGAAATTAGCAGCTTGAAAAACAATGGTATTCTTGATAAGATCCTAAAAGGTTTTTCTGGTCAGATTGGAAGGAGAGGACTAGGTTATAAGCACAAAGGTAAACCCTATCAAAAACCTAGAGTGAGAAGGACACAAGTGTCCAAGACTAAAGTTATGTATGTGCCTAAAGACAATCTAGCTAAGAAGAGAAATGAAATTGATTCTATATGTTGCCATTATTATTTACATCTTGGACATTATTCATTTTCTTGCCCATACAAGAAAAGGGATGTTGATCTAGTTTGGGTTCCTAAAACTTAGAGATTTGAATATGATTAGTTAAGATATGACTTAAAACTTTACTTTGATATTCAAAATGTCTTATCTCAACTAAACTGAGCTTTAATTTGCATATTTTTGTAATTATATTGGAAATACCTTATGTTTTACTTGCAAATATTTATTGAAAACACAACAAAAACAATCTCGTTTGACAATAAGTTTGACTGAGGCATTCTTCGGTCGAGAAAATTGTCGATCGAATTAGTTTCAGTCTCAAACCTACATTTTCTAGAGAAACAGTAAACTTATCGATCAAGAAAGTTGTCGACCGAAAACATTCCGGTCGATAAAATAGTCAACTGAGTAAGTTAATGTCTTGAGTCTACAAAAACTTGAGAAGCATATGGTTGACAACTACTTCGACTGAATATCAATCGGTCGAGAACTTTGTCGACTGAGGAAAACTCAGTCAGAACTATTTTATTAGAATAAGATACTTCAATTGCAATTAACTTAAGTGACTAGAATATGCAGTGAACTTTACATATTACATTAAATGTTTGAATGACCCTTATCAAAAGGAAGAATATGTGGGCATCAAAACTTTATACTTTGCATAAATTGTCCCAAACAAGCATACTTGATAAAAAGATTGGTTTTATTCAAGAAAAGTACTAAATGATAGGAGACTTTATTCAACATTAATTAAAAACAAAAGAAGTGATCATACAAGGAACTTAGTTAAAATATAATCATCACCATTTTGAAAAGGTTTGAGCATCCTAAGAAATTATGACAAGATATCTTCTAAAAAATATTGCTCACAAGTGACAAACTTAAGTCATATCTTAGACTATTCAACATTCATAAGTTCATATACGAGCAAAATGAAGAACTAATAATGATCATACACAACAAGATCAAGTGCCCCATTGAATAATCTATGAAAATGCATACATTGAAAATCTATTGAAATGCCTCTTGGTTGAAAAAGGAGCTCGACCGAGGGGCGCCACGGTCGAAGTCATGGTCAAACTAAAATAAGCCTGACAAAATGCTTATTTGTAAATCATTCATCTGCACTCAACCTTAGTATATTTGCTCAACATGTTAAAAACAAATTGATTCATTATTTTACTTATTCAATTACACTTCAAAGGTAGTTATGACCTTCATATCCTTAAAGTAATTCAAGTAAGGAAGCTTACAATATTCTTGAATATGAATCTCTTAAATGAATTCTCTAAACAAATTAGGGATTAACATCCATTATATTTGGTTAAGAGAAACATCAATTGATTCCACTATGAGCCTAAAGGAATCTCATATCATTTCAGGGCTTAACATCCCTTGTATATTGTTGAGAAACTATCAAAATATACTCATTAGCCTCAAGGATTCTCATGTCATTTCAGGGCTTAACATCCCTTGCAAATGATTGAGAAATAAATCAAGATTTTTAAACTATGGATAATTTTGACATTCATGTTATAGTATACAATTAAGGGGGAGTATTGCATTCAGGGGGATCAAATTGGTTATAAGGCTATCTTCTTGAAATGGCAAAGGGGGAGAAATAATATAAATAAAAATAAATGAGTTTCATAATCTCTTGGCTTCACATAAATTATAGCTATATTCCTTAAAGAGTTGGTTACTATGTTTCCTTATCGAGTTGGATACTATGTTTCATACCTCTTTTTAATAAACAATAGAATACTTACATAAGATAAATATCAGGTATGAAACTCATTCTATTTAAATTTCCTTGATTTAAATTTTGGAAATGTTTATCATCTTCAAAAAGGGGGAGTTTGTTGGCTGAATTGGACATTATCAAACCCTTTGTTTTGATGATGACAAACATGTCATTCTTGTGGATCTAACTTGTTATTTTAGTGTTTCAAGGAAAAACAAATAAGGCAGTGGATAGATGAAAATCTACAAAAATTGGAAGATCAACATGCTTAGATTGCTTTTATTTTCATGATTGTACTCAATGTAAAAAACTTGTACAATTATATAATGTACTAGTACTTAGAGATCATGTAATCAAGTGTTATATCTTTCCTATCCACTCACAACACTTAGATAGATCCTCCCCTATTAGATAAGAACCATTACGCATTGATACAGACACTTAGTAGATCAAAACATTGAATCAGAGATTTTCTCGGTCGACAAATTCCTTGACCAAGACACTCTCGGTCGACAAAGTTCTCGACCGATAATAGACCCTCCTAGACATTAGACTGAGTTAGAAAAGTAGTTGGGAGTTGGAATCGAACTTTACAACACATTGACCTAAACCTCCCATGTGGTCGACAAAAAGCTCAACCGAGACAATCTCGGTCGACAAACTTCTCGATTGAGAGAAGTTCTGGACATGCACTTTTAAGCAATAAACAACTAGTCGTTGCAATGTAATTAGTGGAAACATAAAGGCTAGTTGAGAACTAAGAACACCCTAGAACGTTTCTATAACATCCCTAAGCACTAGTTGGTTATTCCTATAAATAGGACATGCCTTAGGACACCCAAAGCATCACTTGTGCATACAATTACACTTGAGAATCATTCCTTGTGAGTAACAAGCTGAGCTACACTTGCAATCTATTTCTTTGAGCTCTACATTAGTGTCCTATATCCTAGTATCTCCTAGCCACCACACTACCACGTTCATCTATAGTGGATAGGAGATCAATACGATTGATATAAGATCAAAGCATTGTACTCATTGATAACATTGTTTCTTTCTTCCAATCTTGTTGCTTTTATTGTATATTGTTCTCCTTGACTACTCTTAGGTTGGAGTTTGTTGAAAGGAGGTTTGCGGAGACAATTCCAGTGGTGAAGGATGCTCCTAGTAACTTGGAGTTACTTCAAGAAGGTTGCCTCAAGGTGAAGCTACTTCAAGTGAAGGCTACTTCAAGGGTGAGCTTGGAGTTACTTCAGAAGTCTGCTTCTAGGGGGACTGAGGCTACTTTAGGTGAAGGCTATTTCAAGGGTGTGGGAAAGCAATTGTATTTTATGTAACATCCTCATGAGGTAATAAAATAAGTTGCTTTCAAAATCCGAGTTGGAATCAATCGGGTAGTGGATTGACTACCTTAGATTTCTAAGGTAGGAACCACTCTACATCCTTGTGTCTTCTTTGTTTCCTCCTACTTCTTGTCCAAGTTTTTAAATTATTTTTAATATGACAAAGTATCTATTCACACCCTCTAGATATTTTAGAAATCACTTAGTTCTTGTCCTGGTTGCCTGCCATTTTTTTTCTTTGTAGATACTAAAGTATATCTAGAAAGGTTAGTTCAATAATATAGCATAATATTTTTATGGGACTGACTATTCTCCCAGATATTCTAATGATCAATTGCTAACTAGGGGTTCATAAATTGATGTTTAATTGGAAGAGACCTGGTTATTAATGAATCAATGATTTTAGCTCAGGCTAACAACCTACGGCTTTAACCTTGGGTTGGGGACACCAACCGATGCTTGTGAATGATGTGTCTACAACTGACGGTGGGGGTGTAGATGAACAATTGATAGGTATGACCAATGGTCAACAACCAATAGTGGGAATCGATGGTTGGAAAGTGATGGTCGACAACCGATGGCCTAGGAACCATGGTTTATTCTATATGGTGGTGAAACTTGAAGGTCTTTGAGAGTCGATAGTTAGTGGTAGGTGGAGCTTCTTCTGATTGATTTAGAATACCTATGAAGGAGACAAAGGGACACCGTAGAGAATAATGTTAAAGTGAGGAAGGTGGAGATTGCAGTGAGCTCATAAAATGGAGAAAACATGTAAGGATTTACCTATTGTTGCTGACGAAAACCCGACTTTCCTTTCCTTTTAAATCGTCTATGTCACTTGTTCAGTCTAGTAGTTCACATGCTGTTTGGGTTAGCAATCATAGATGATGATTGGTGGTGTGACTTGGCATTCATTCCACAATGATCGTTGACATCTTGAAGGGAATTCTCCTCATTGAGTCATCAACCAATGTTCATAGTTCAGGGATGACAACTTCTGATGGTTTTTTGTAGGGTGACTTTGTGTAACATCCCTGACCTGGGTTATGAGTTAACCCTAGGTATTTTTGCCTAAATATGTGAATAAATCTTTGTGATTAACTCTGAGCATGTAATTAAGTTTGTCAGAAAAGTATATTTCAGTATTTGCTCCTTTTTATTTAAAGTTGTAGCATTGTTTTGATATACAGGGACCTATGTGCAATTTACCCAGTTGAAAGGGTTAGCTTGCAATTTGCACTTGATGAGATGTTCCTCTGATGTTGAGACATCATGAGAATCTATTTGGCAAAGTTTGAGGGATTTCCCAAGCTAGAGCACCAAGGTGCAGCTGTGGAAGCAATCCCAGGGCTTGAAACCCTAATTTGGGGTAAAATGCTATTTACCCAAATAAAGGGATGCAATTTGTAAATAATGTCATCTAAAGTATCTTTTTAGACTCTTGCCATCATTTAGAGAAGAAATGATGAGGAATTCACCTCAATTGAGTTATCAAGTTAAGAAATAGGCTTTGTGATTGAATAATCAGGGTATATGTGCAATATCCCTTTAAGTATGAACTTTATTATTAGATTGTTCTTCCTTGCCTTCTTTTCTATAACTTAAGATAAGGTTTGTCCTTAGAATAAAGAGGAAGGGACGAGCAAGTAATAAAGGAAGGACTTAGTTGGAATTAAGGGAAACTTATGAACTAATGTTGAAGATCCTACCCCATGTATATAAGCTCTCCTTCCCTTAGTTGCAAGGGAACTCACCCTTCGTTCCCTTACTATTTAATTTCACCAAAGACGACCAAGGACTGCCTTGGAGCTAAGGAGGACGACCAAGGGGTGCAAGGTAGGTCTAAACCCCTCTTCTTGCCTAATTCCATGGTTAGAATTCGAATTCAAGGTCAGCTTCATGGCTAATTCTCGAAACCCTATCTTTCTAGCCATCTCTCTTCATCCTTCCTTGGCGTTTTCACCTTGTCCAACCTGTGGGAACTCAAGGACGCCATTAGAGCTTGGAGCTTGAAAGCTTGGAGCTCAAGAAGCAAGCTTTAGGCGGGTTTTATAACTCTAAACCCATGCTTTACTATGTGCATCTTTATATGCGTTTTGATGATAGCTCTTAGTGTTTCCCTACTTTTCCCTGCTATTTTGCAAGCAAACCCATGGGATATCTGTACTGTTCTTGAGCTAGAAGATGAAGGCGTGATTTCCAAGAAAAACCCACCGATTTTCTTTTCCTTAAACGGTCCTAACAGTTTGCTCTCTCGGACTCAAGACCGCGAGGTGAGCAAACGGTCTCGAGACCGCGACAGGGCAAACGGTCTCAAGACCGTTTGGCCCCGTTGACCGAGCGTGGACCGTATAAGAAATCTGTTCCTAATTATATAGGTTAATTACCCTTAAAATTTGGGAGACTAACTCCAAAGGAATCAGGAGATATGACCTTTTTAAGTCACAACTGTAAATGAATTAATTGCTGATTTTCAAACGGTCTGAAATTGCCTTTTTGGGAAAACGGTCTCAAGACCGTGTAAGGTCGTTGACTAATCATTGACCGTATGAGATTACTGTTCAAAATTATGTTAATTAACAACTCACCAAGTTTTATGGTCTAATTCCAAACGGGCTAAGAGTTGAAGGGTGAATACTAGGACTAACCCTAGATAAAATCAGTACTGAAATTATGGTGACCTAACTAGGGTTTTTAGGGTTGATTGACCTAAACGGTCTCAAGACCGTTTGGGGGTCACCAAACGGTCTCAAGACCGCGAGGGCAATCAACCAAGACTGTTTGGAGGTCTGCGGTCAAGAATTGTTGACCAATTGAAGGTATAATTACACCAAATTACATTGCAATTAAATATTGACATGATCATCAACTCAAGGGGTCAGACCTTGATGAATATGTACTAGAATCCAAAATTTGATGGGCAAACGGTCTCAAGACCGTTTGGAACTCATCCAAACAGTCTCAAGACCGATAGGACAATCACCCAAGACCGTTTGAAGGTCTAGGGTTGAGTAATTTGACCAATTGAGGACCCAATTGCAAATAAGTTATCAATTTAATCAAAATTCTGTTTTGTGGTTCAATCATGGTTCAACCCCTATCAAATCACCTTAGACTTTGATGAAATCTTGGGCAAACGGTCTTAAGACCATTTGGGGTCCACCCACATGACCTCAAGACCGTTTGGGCCAAGTTTGGGCCCAATTGGAGCTCAATTGAAGGGTTCAACCTTGTGTTGATGCACATTGTTGAGTGTTGATGGGTGAACATTGATAGACCCTAATTGAATCGACTTTAACCATTATGGGCCAATTGAATGACCAAGTGATCAAGCATAATCTTAATTGACTAAGTCCATAAGTGGTCAACATAACTTTGACCATTTTAGGGCTTCAATATGGGTTGACATTATCGGTTGCATCTTTGAGCCTTGTTGAAGGACCAAGCAGCTGAGACCATGAGAGCCTCGCGGTCTCAAGACCGTGAGAGGGCTCGCGGTCTCAAGACCGTGAGGGGGCTCACGGTCTCAAGATCGAGAGGAGGCTCGCGGTCTCAAGACCGTGAAGGGCCTCGCGGTCCTGAGGTCAAAGAAGGGAAAACGGTCTTCATGACCCTCGCGGTCTCAACTCAAATTGGTCTTCGCGGTCTCAACATTAATTTGAACCAATGGGAGGCTTTGCGGTCTTGAACCCTTGAAGAGGCTCGCGGTCTTGAAGCCTAAGGGGGCTCGCGGTCTTGGAGCTAGAAAGAGGCTCGCGGTCTTGGAGGGTCAAAGTGGGCAAACGGTCAACACTTTCAACCAATCTCAACCCAATTGATGATTAATGATTGAAAGCAATCAATGTGATTCAAGGTTGACCTCATTCAATCATTTGATGATGTAAATGGTTCAATGTTGCCCAAATCAAACCCTAATGATAATCTAGGATAGTAAGGGGTTATTTGACTAAGGTTTTTGACCATGATGATGATCAATGGGGTGAATTACCAAAATACCCCTGAAGGGTCAATTGAGTTATACCTTGCTCAATTCAAACTCTAATTACATGAGGATGATGTTTTTATTCATAATGACTCTATCCAACTTGATCTAGTCTAATGTTATCATCAACCATTAGTATGATGAAAGAGAAAGTACCCTAGAGAGAGAAAGTAACTCTAATCACTTAATGGTGATGTTTTTGACTATGTTAGCCTATGATGACTCAACCCAACCTATTTCAGAGTGATGTTGACATGACCTAACCTTATGATGAGAGAGAAAGTACTTATAGAGAGAGAAAGTACCCTTTTTAAATGGAAACTCAATTGAAGCATCCCCAATACACAGAAATGAGCATAATTAGGGTATGATCCACCTGTGTGAGATCATAGAAACCCTAATTATGATAAATGATGAACCTTTAACTAATCCAAGAGTATCAATGAAGATGTTACTCATACATGATGATGTTATGAGTTTAATTCACCTTGATGTGAATAGTAAACCCTAATTCAAGGGTGATGACATGTGATGAGAATAGTAAACCCTAATGCAAGGGTAATGGCATGCTTTTGAGTATTAAACGCTATTTGATTTGAGTTAAAGATTTGACTCTTATGACAAGAGTAGGAAGTACATTCCTTATTGTTGCATTACCTTTATCAGATGTATTAACCATGCAGGTTCTGATGTGAAGGTAATCATATCCAGGTATGGATGTTGATGTTATATTCATTGAAGGCATGTTGTTAGCCTTATGAATAAGAAAAGTAATCTGATGCCTTGCCAGTGGCATCCTATGCTGATAATGGGCTGTGAGAGCCATGAATACCATCAAAGTCATGCCTTAGAGATGACTTGTGATGAGGATAATGAGAAATGATGATTGATATGAGTTAGGCCTGTTACATTTAGTATTCTTCTTTTATAGCTGCTATGCTACTGTTATTGTTTGAAGAACAATGTATGCTGTTAAAGAATACTGAATGTACCTAACTAATCAAGTATAATGTAGAGCCCTGATCATAGATCCATCATTGTCAGAAATTAAGTGATGGTGAAACAGGTTTTCCTTAGGGAACTCCTGGAGCACATACTTTTGAGTATGTGGGGTACATGGATGTGTAGAACCTTACATCCTAGTGTAGGAAAGTGATGTAGATGTGGAATCCATCCATCCTTCACTATAGTTCCATACCGTATCAGTGGTAGGTAAACATGAAACCTCCTGATGACGAAGAAAGCACAGATATCCGTATCAGTGGTAGGTAAATATGAAACCTCCTGATGACGAAGAGAGTACAGAACGCCACTGTGACTCTAGAATAGCGAAGGACCAGTTTACCCTGGTAAGCTATAGTAGTAGAGACACGAGATGTCCTACAAGTGATCCTCTTACTGACTGAGGAAGGTGAAGGTCATGAGAATCCGGCTCTCTTAATGACCTATGTATGATACTGATGCGGCTTCTCAGCGATCAGTTGGAGTATGAGTGGTAAGCCTCATCTCCACAGGGCATAATGTTGTTTGTAAAACATAATCAACCATATAGTATAACTTGTTAGAGATAACTCCAAGTTAGTTGATTGATGTTACATTGCAATAATGTTGATATTCTCCATATCTCCTAAATTGTATAGATCTTGTTATACTTGCAACTGTTACAGAATGCTTTGAAGGATTTACTGCTTAAAATATTCTTTGATGTTATAATAAAGCTTCTGGCGAAGAGTTATAACTCTCGCTGGGACAATTATGTATAATTGTCTCACCCCGTAGGCTTCAACCTTTTTAGGTGGACGTCAGAGACGAAGGAACCAACCTAAAGGTGATCAGTCTCAACAGCAGCAGCACCAGGGGCAGCAGTAATCTCAGGTGGAGATTTGTCCTGCCATTTGGTGTAGTTAGAGTCAGTCCTATGTGTCCTCTGTACTCTCAGGTCTTGGAGTCTTTTGTATAAGTGATCTTGAGATTTTGTATCTTGATGTATATAATTACTCAAGAAGTAATTATCCTGAGATGTAAACAGTTACCTCTCTTTATGAAAGGAGTTTTTATGGATACAAGTTCTTATCTCGAAAACTTTTAATTTCCCATGAGTTTTGTCTTCCGCTAAGTTTTAATCGTGTTTATGTCATGGTTTGGAGATCAGACCCCACACTTTGGTTCACAAATTACCACCTCTAGAGTGTCCCTAATCCCTCCTAGTATCATTTAGATGAGAGAGAAATAAGGAGACACAATGTTTGAATCAATTATGAGTGATGGTAATCTTGGTGATGAAATGACCAAGTAAAGGGTTGAATATGAAACCTTAACTTGAGTTGTATCAAGTTGAAAAGCTTATATATGAGTGCCTATCAGCCAACGAGCCATAGGAAGAGTCTCATATCGTTTTGTGAACTCTTGGCCAACACCATGACGTGAAAAGCACCTCAAGGAAGTGAGTTGTGTCGGGTTACAACTTCCTTGGTAAAGTTGTGACGAGTTCTGAATAAAGTGATGAATTAATTGATATATCTTATTCAAAAGGATATGTAATGGATGAATCCTTATCCCTAAATGATCCTGAACTGTTTTGTATGAAAATATAATTGTTTATGCATTCATGTACATGTGTCACCCATGCATGGACACATGGCACCTACTAGCTCAAATTGATGACACCTCATTTTTACACTCCTTCATGAACAACAAGTATATATACCCATAGTTTCACCCCTTAGTGGAATTTTTCGGTTCTTACCATCCTCCTTCCCTAAGGTATCGTGCATAGGATCCCTATATCGTGCAGGAGTGATGTTTTATCGTGCATGGGCCTTGGGTATCGCCCATAGCAAGATCATATCACCCAAGTAGGGTGATATCGGCCAAGAAGGGTGATATCGGCCATAGTGAAGTGTTTTTTGCCACAAGTAAGGGGGATATCGGCCACAAGTGGTGGAATATCGTGCAAGGGTTGTGAGGTATAGTGCAAAGGTGCTGGATCAAGAAGGAGCTCAATACCTAACCCTAAGGTGAGGTCATGATCATCTTCAACCTTGGATTGAAGCATGATATTAGGGTTTTGATCTTCCTTTCTTTTCTTCCTCACCAATTGCTTATGCATGGTTATTCCTTGTATATGAAGGAGTTGTGAACGAGCCTTGGACTTTTTATAAGTCATCTTCAACCTTAGGAAAGTGGATATTTGGATCTTGGAGCTTCGAAGTTGTTCTTAGGGCGGGTTATATAACTTGAACCCAATTATATAATTATGCACCTTCAATTTTGTCATACTTGTTGAACTACTTGCAATTTCGAATTCTCTTGAATAATTGATGATCCTTTGAGTTCTAAAATATTCATGGGACTGTTGTCCATGACTTAGAATAGTAAGAACAAAGGTATAGAGGTTGATGGTGATGACATCATCAAAGGTAAAGTGATATCGGGTTCAGGCACATAAGCAAACACCTCTAACCCGATATGGTGATGCACCTATTCCAATAAAATTATATGTATAAGATATTATATCTTCTTGCATGATATGGTGGTGTAGTATACACATCTTTCACGATAGGAAGTCAAGTATAAACTCCATGCACGATACACGGTTAAATGTATACTTGTAAGTTGATATGAAACCCTAATTTGGGTAACCCGATATGAGTAAAGAAAAGTAAGTATTGCACGATATGGTAGCCCGATACACAACTCTAGATGACATGTAGCCCGTCACGGCCAACCCTATTTGATGTATATCCCAACATGGTAATGATTTGGTACCTCTTAAACACCATGGGCGACACATACATGTACCATGTGCCTGTCATAACCAACCCTAACCTGACATGGGTGTTGCAACCCAACATTGGATGTTGTAGCCCGACATGGATTGGTGCCCTTCACTCCTATCAACTTGTGTAATGGGTGAGAAGAGTTTAACCAATTTTTTAACCTATTACTCATCCTTAATATAGGATGGTACCCTTGAAGGAGGAAATAAGATGAATATATTAGGTTGAGCCCGATATGACAAACCCTAACCTGTCACGGCCAACCCTAGATGGTGACCCACCCAATATGGTGATTGAATACACCTCTAGACCAACATGGTGAAGGATTAATACTTCATGCATGACATGGGTAACATATACAAACATCTCTAGCCTAATATGGATGGTGGTCATATACCTCTAGCCCAATATGGTGAGTGCTCATACACCTCCAACCCGATATGGTGGTGGCTATACACCTACAACCCGATATGGTGAACATATGCACACCTCTAACCTAAGACACCTTGTAAAGGTGAGGGAAAGACACTCTTAGGAGTGATAAGTACAATACCAAGTAATGGTGTGGCTAATACCTTGACAGGTGAAACACCTAAAGTGGTTGATAATGGATAACCTTATGTCAACAATGCCTCAACCTGAGATGAGTCCATATCACTTGATGATAGTTGGGTAATTCAAGTGTGTAACTTATGGCCAATACATTACAATATAAATGTGATGGGCTAGTGCACAAAGTAATCAGGATGGGAAATACCTTAATACAAGATAATTGATGAACTAAAGTAAGTTAAAAGTGATGAGGGAAGTGATACATCAAGACATGATAAGTATCACATTCAGAACCTCAAGGTTGATACACCTTGATGCACCTTGAATCCAATATACTTGGATGAGTAACACATGAAGTGTGTTATGTCAATTGTTACATTGAGATGTAATGAGATTAATGCACTTTGATAAGTGTAGGCTACATGCCTTGAGAAAGGGTCAAGCCAAGTTAATGAAGTATGATGTAATCAATATCATAGTGATGATGAGAGAGAAACTCATACCTTGTGTTGATAATCATTCAATGATAAATGATGAGAATAAATAAGTATGATTGAATACTTATGACATCAATTGAAACTCCTAGATGTGTGGAGCAATGAATTAGGGTTTGGATTAATAATATGAACATGAAACCCTAATCGGCTATAATGGGAAACCCTAACCCTAATGATGGGAATGTTGTAATTCTCTATTTACATAAGCCTTGTAAGGCATTTTAAATATTTGTATAACAAGTATAATGATTAATGGCCTTATAATCCATGTGGTTAGTTGTTTCCTAATAAGAGGTGACAAGATGTTCAATTGGCTTGTGAGCCATGTGGTTAGTTGTTGCCTAATAAGAGGTGATAAGATGTTTAATGGCCTTGTGAGCCACGTGGTTAGTTGTCGCCTAGTGAGAGGTGACAAGATGTGTGATGTCCTTGTGAGCCATGAAAATACTTGTACAACAAGTGAAATGAATACCTTGGTCTGAGGACCTAGAGGTAATAGTTACCTGTTAGAGAGGTAACAATGTTATGTGATGATCTAAGGGTTTGAATACCCAGATCCAGTAATCATGATAATGAAGCCATGAGAATTCCCTGTAATGTGATAAGGGACTGAGATCCCAAGTATCATGTGTTTTAAAGATTTGGAAATGTATGTGATAGATGTATTCCACCTTTCTTTGTAGCATTTGTTTTGATTAATAATTATAACTTGTTTGATGCTAAAAGAATGCTATAATGCATGTAATATATCACTAGAAACTATAAAATGTTGCCCTGACCATAGATCCATCAGCATGAAGATTTACTGAATGGTGAAACGGGTTGCTCCGTGGCATAACTCGGAATGCATACTTTTGAGTATGTGGGGGCGTAAGTGCGGACATCCATGTGTGAGACGATCCCCTTACGAGCCCGAGATGAATGGGTATTTGGCTATATGCCATATCCTGGCTCAAGTGTGACTTCGGTCGTAGACTCTATGTTGAGAACGGTGAACTTGCCTGTGTCTCAGAGTATGGTGCTTGTGTTGCCATGACTCAGTAACTGGGGACGGTTGTAAGTAGATGTTTCCCCTAAGAGAGTGTAGTTTATGTTGTAGCTCTAAGCATGGATGCCTATGTACCCTAGGACAACTTGTTAAGAAGTTGACATAGTCCTACTAGTGGTCTCGTACTGGCCGAGACAAGTGACGTCATGGAAACCAGCTCTTCCATTGACCTTGTATGGTACCGACTTGTGAGAATTTTGTGGTCAGTTGGAGATGATCGGGTATGCATCATCTCCTCAAGGCATAAGTGTGATTGTAAAATATATTCAGCCGTGTAGAATATCTGTGTAAGGATCGAATATGAGAAACATTGTTTGATGCACAATACAGTTATAAATCTTAGTGGATAGATGTTATTAATGTTTCTTTACATTCCTTGCAAAGCAGATAGATGATTTATAACTCTACCATGGGTAGATGCAATGTTCTCCTTAAGAAAGGAGGTTATCTTATTCTGTTTATAAAATGATTAATATTACCTGTTAATATAAAAGAACCACTGCTCAGTTATAAATGCTAAATCTATGATAATAATATGGTCAGCAGAGAGTTATATGTCTCGTTGGTACAATTGTCTCACCCCGTGGGATCCACATTTTTTTAGGTGGACTTGCACGAGGTGGCAAAGATCGTTCTGTAAAGGAGGAACAATAGTTGAGGCAGCAGTGACAGCTCAGGTCGAGTGTACGGTCTTTCGTGTCTTATAGATAGAAGTCCTAGTCGTCTCTGTACTCTCAGGTCCTTGGAGTTGGTTCATTATGGTTTCATTAACAATTTGAGATTTTGGCTTGTAAGCCTCGAGGTTTTATGTTGCTCCAGTATGTGCTTTGATAGAGCAATGGTTATATGTTATCCTTAAAAAGAGATGGTACAATGTATGTACAAATTGAACAATGATGAATATAAGGTTTTGGTTCTTCCTTAAAAAGTTTTCGTAGAAATGGATTTCTTTGCAAAATGATTTTATTTTTTAGTGATTTTTGTTAATTCATTGATTATGTTTATTCCACTTAATTATTAACGATTTTTTTATCGATTTGGCGATGGTCGTTACAAGTTTTGGTATCAGAGCTTAATGTCGGTTCAGTCTACAGAGACATAGGACTAAGGTGTTGAGTTTGTTTTAGTGTCCTCCAGTATACCCTATAGTGACTTCTGCTTATGCAAAAGATAGGGTAAAGTTTATAAATAACTAGGGAACACGAGGAACACATTGCTGAGAGCAATATTGTTGCACCAAGAGAGGGTACAAGGGATCAGGCAAGAGAAGAACAAGTGCCTAAAAATTCCCATCGTGACCCAATTAGGATAGAGAATCATGTTTTATGCTCTGGTTGGGCTGGTTAGGACAACAATGATGCATATAGTAAACTGGATACTAGCATTACAACCTAGGTTACCAGACCTCAATATAGAAACTTTGTGCTTTGAAAGGGTTCCTGAATGACATAGTCATGTTGGAACAGTGGAAAATGTGGGAAAGATTAACATATGGCAAGAAAGTAGACTCTGCCATAAGTTTAGACAGATAGTAGATATGTGCTGGCAATGCCCAAGAAGGGGAAATAAGCTGAGAATTAAGGGAATGTCATTACAATTCTAGAGACTTGTCTAGTTTTTCTAAAAAGCCAAAGTTTTTGGTGCCACCAGTGCAATAAACGCCTAGTGCATCAGGGTAGTAATCACTATGTAAAGGCAAAAGTCCTAACTTTCCACATGTAAGAACCCATGGCTTAGTTTCTACATCGGTAATAATACCGATAAGATCATGGTACGATGACAAGATATTTTATAGGTAACGACATGTTGAGCATACTAAACTCTTTTCCTTGAAAAGAAGGGAGGAAATGACTCAACAACCGAGGTAAACTCGGCAGGGCTTACGAAAGTTACAGCCCAATAACATATATAGGCAAGAGCAACAACATGAAACAGCTAGACTCTATGTGTTAAGTCAACCTAAAGTGGTAGATGACCACGAGGGGTAACAATCAGATAGAACTTTTTCATTTCGATATGCCTTATCTTGATGTTATCTGATAATCATAAAAAGGATTGTTGTTATGGACCTCCCTATTGATTGCCCTATGGTAACATAGGGAAGTAATGATGAGAACTAGAATTTTTATTCTGTTCAATATTCTTTTAAATGTTCTATAATTGCTCTTATCCGTGTGAAAGAGGATGAGATATGGAAGTGATTCCTAGAGAAAATCTAGGAATGTAAAATCTTGTGTTTGTAATGATACAAAAAGTAGTTCACCAAAAAAATGATACAAAAAGTAAGGAATAAGATAGTACACAAAGTGCATACTACCTAATCTTAGTACTTGTATACCCTGGCTAGGTATTCAACTATTGAAGATAAGGTGTGTATGGAACTCTTAGATTGTTATCTATCTAATTACCCTGATCAAGTAATCATTTTGAGACAATCTTTTGAGTATAATGAAACTGGAAATATGGTATAGACATGTGTATCACATCCTAAGTGCAATAAAATGGATTCTGAGATGATCTCAGATCAATCTATGTATATGAGGAAGTAAAAAGTATAATCCCCATGATAAAGAGAATGAGGACAAGGGAGATGATCCCTGTTCGATAAAGCATGTGTGAATAGTAAAGATATTTTCCCATAATGTGGAAATGGGAAATGTGATAAAATCACAAAAAGTTCATGAACATGTTAGACAATAACAAAGAAAGGAATGATGATATGTAATCATCCTTATAATTCCTATGTCGATGACAAGGAACCTAGGATGAAACAAGTGTAAGTGACTCGTGAATAGTTGAAAGTTCATGCAATAATCAGAGGAGATGATAATATCTTCTCTTAAATAAACAACCCTGCGTAATGATGGGGTGATAAGAGCAATATGTTCCTTTGTGCTCTCCTTTTAGGGACATGGCAATCAAGTGAGTACTACGACACTTGATGTGCATGGATTAGAAATAATCCATTGACGGATACTTAGAAAAGTATCAGTTTACCTTGGACTTTGGTTCCAAGATAAAGATATGTGTAACAAGTAATGTTCCAAGATGAAAGAAAGATCCTTTTATATGTGTGGCATTGGTAATGAAAATAGAGAGATGAAAATGATGAGAATGTGATGTTTTTTTGACACATGTGATAGAAAGTAAGGAATTCTGGTATCTAAGAAATATCAGGTGGTATGGGAAAGTAAAAAAATAACTCCTAATCAGCTGATTTATGTTGGTTACCTGGGATGGCCAATTGTGAAATCAGTCTAGTTACATAAAATAGTATGGACATCATATGTTAGGGGTTTATGCTCTGCATAAACTTAACATTGATAACAATGTACTAATTGAAAGAACAATTATAAAATCATTGTGGGAAAAGCTTTTCAAGCTAAAAATAATAATTCCTTAGAATACCCTTATCAAGATATGTTAAGGAAACTTATACATAACATCTAAAGATACCTCTAATATAAGTTCTTAATTGATAAGTAACCTCCCCTTATGAAAAGAGAATGTAGAACTAATGAGATAGTTGGTACAAGTAATAAGAAAGTTTAGTGTTGTGTCAGTAGATTGTATGATAAGACTGGTAGTCCCAAGAGGGTGACAGAACGTAACTCTGGTCTTTCCTTGAAAGAAAAATGCTAAGATGGATGAGGAGTATGGAAGACTCCCCAGAATCAAGAATCTTGTCACATAAAGTTGTAAGTTAAGAAAGGTGACAAATTAGTGGGGTTTGACACCTGAATCATTCAAAATATGAATAACACTTCTTTGATATAGAAGGTGTTATCTGACACAGTATATATATTGTAAGTCAAAAAAGAAGAGGCAGATGAATATATATATGATAGATTCAAATGATAACCCTGTGTGGAAGGACTTTGTACTGGTCAAAGTTCTATGGCATCTCCATGACATTAAGTTGTTCTGTGGAGACTTGATGATATAATGAATGAATAATATCTGTCTCCCTTTACCTGGGATTTCGGGGATTAAATCCTTGTTAGGGGTTTATAACTTGTAAGGACCCTGATCTGGGTTATGAGATAACCCTATTTGTTTTGGCTAAGTAAGTTGCTTATAAATTTAATATAATGCTCCAAGGTATTTTGTTATCATGTGACACACTTATGTTCCATGTTTGGTCTTGATTGAATGTTGTTTGAGCATTGTTCCTTTGTTTTGGACCAAAGTGCAATTTACCCAAGATGAGGGGATATATTGCAAAATTTCACATGTTGAACATGCCTTAAGTGTTTTAGCATCATAAGGGAAATAATAATGCTATGTGGTGGCTTGTGGAAAGCCTAAATTCCAAGTTTGAACATGTTTGAATAATGTTAGTACCTTGTGCACCCATTTTGGTACAATTTGCAATTTACCAAAAATGTGGTGTTGATGTGAAAATTACCACCTCTATAGTATCCCTACTCCCTCCTAGTATCATGTATAGGATAGAGAAAGAAGTAGGCACCATGTTTGAATCAATTATAAGTGATGGAAATCTTGGTGATGAAATGACCAAGAAAAGGGTTGAATATGAAACCTTAACTTGAGTTGTATCAAGTTGAAAAGCTTATATATGAGTGCCTATCAGCCAAGGAGCCATAGGAGGAGTCCCATATAGTTTTTTTCACTCTTGGAAAATCCCATGACGTGCAAAGAACCTCAAGGAGGCGAGTTGTTTCAGGTTACAACTTCCTTAGTAAAGTTGTGACGAGTTGTGAATAAAGTGATGAATTAATTGATATATCGTATTAAAAAGGATATGTAATGGACGAATACTTATCCCTAAATGATCCTCAAACATTTTTCATGACAAGATAAATGTTTATGCATGCATGTACACATGTCACCCATGCATGGACATGTGGCACCTACTAGCTCAAATTGATGACACCTCATTTTTACACTCCTTCATGAACAACAAGTATATATACCCCTAGTTTCACCCCTTAGTGGAATTTTTTCGGATCTTACCACCCTCCTTCCCTAAGGTATCATGCATAGGATCCATGTATCGTGTAGGAGTGATGTGGTGTCATGCATGGGCCTTGGGTATCACCCATAGTAAGATCATATCACCCAAGTAGGTTGATATCAACCAAGAAGGGTGATATTGGCCATAGTGAAGTGTTTTTGGCCATAAGTGTGGGGGATATCAGCCACAAGTGGTGGCATATCGTGCAAGGGTTGTGTGGTATCATGCATAGGTTCTAGAGCAAGAAGGTGCTCAATGCTTAACCCTAAGGTGAGGTCATGATCATCTTCAACCTTGGATTGAAGCATGATTTTAGGGTTTTGATCTTCCTTTCTTTTCTTCTTCACCAATTAGTTATCCATGGTGATTCCTTGTATATGAAGGAGTTGTGAACAAGCCTTGGAATTTTGATAAGTCATCTTCAACCTTAGGAACGTGGATATTTGGATCTTAGAGCTTTGAAATTGTTCTTAAGGCAGGTTATATAACTTGAACCCAATTATATTATTATGCACCTTCAATTTTGTCATACTTGTTGAACTACTTGCAATTTCAATTTCTCTTGAATAATTGATGATCCTTTGAGTTCTAAAAGCTTCATGGGACTGTTTTCCATGACTTAGAACAGTAAGAACAAAGGTCTAGAGATTGATGATGATGACATCATCAAAGGTAAAGTGATATCGGGTTCAAGCACACAAGCATGCACCTCTAACCCGATATGGTGATGCGCCTACTCCACTAAAATGATATGAATAAGATATTATATCTTCTTGCACGATATGATGGTGTAGTATAAACCTCTTGCATGATAGGATGTCAAGTATAGACTCCATGCACGATACAAGGTTAAATTAATACTTGTAAGTTGATATGAAACCTTAATTTGGGTAACCCGATATGAGTAAAGAAAAGTAAGTATTGCACGATATGGTAGCCCGATACAGAACTCTAGATGACATGTAGCCTATCAAGGACAACCCTAGTTGATGTCTTTCCTGATATGGTAATGAGTTGGTACCTCTTAAACACCATGGGTGACACATACATGTACCATGTGCCCGTCATAACCAACCCTAACCCGCACTAGTACAGGAATGGTCTTTAGTGTCGATTTTTTTAAGCCTGTAGCGTCACTTTTTAACCGACTCCTAAGTGGTCGTCGCTATAAAATTTTACCTATAGGGTCAGTTTTTTTAACCAAAGAAAACCGACACAATAGGCTGTGAAAAACGAGGAAGAAATTGTGGCCAAAGTTGTAAGGTCAGTTATCATGCTCAATCTGTAGACCTTTAGCATCGGTTTTCTTAGATAACTGACCTTAGAAGTTCACTCTAAGGTCAGTTATTTAAGAAAACTGATGCTACAAGTCTAAAGATTGAGCTTGACAATATGTAGACCTATAGCATCGATTTTCTTAAAACACCAACCTTAGAAGTTCACTCTAAGGTCGGTTATTTAAGAAAATCGATGCTACAGGTCTACAGATTGAGCTTGACAATTTGTAGACCTGTAGCATCGCTTTTCTTAAAAAACCGACCTTAGAAGTTCACTCTATGTCGGTTATTTAAGAAAACTGATGCCACAGGTCTACAGACTGAGCTTTAGACCTGTAGCATCGGTTTTTTTTAAAACTGACCTTAGAGTGAACTTCTAAGGTCAGTTTTTTAAGAAAATTGATGCTACAGGTCTATAAATTGTAACCACACACAGCCATGCTACCAGAAGCCAACACGACCGTACTACACAGCACGCCCGTGCTAGGAGAAGCCAACACGGTCGTGCTAAGTGGCACGGCCCGAATACCAGAAGCCAACACGACCGTGCTACACAACACGGTCGTTACAATTTAAAAAAAAAATCTGCACAAATAGAAATAGAACAGAAGAATAAGAAGAACCATGATACAGGAGAGGGGAGCTTTGATGCTCAACCTTCAACATTCCAAACCACACATTCATAACAAAAATGATTCATATATTTAGTTGAGTTACACATAATCACATCATAATTTAAAAAATGATAGATTGCAAGTCTGAGATGATATTAAATGTCAGATACAAAAGTAAATATGAAAGAGTACTAAATCCACATACATAAATGGAGCTGACATATTTAATCCAATGTTATATTGACTTCATTTAGAAAAGCATCTGACCACTCTTCTCGGAATTCATTTAAGTCCTCAAGTGTGTAAGGCTGAGTTGTAAAGATCTTTAACAGAAAATGCACATGCTAATATTTTAAAAAATGACTAAAATCACTTGAAAATTTATGATGTTATTCTTTATTACCAGATCTATAGTCTGAATGTCATATGATGCTTGTTTGACAATAGCTTGCATATATTTCATTACATAGTATCCACAAGCCCATTCATTATTTTTTATAGGACACTACAAATAACGAATTATACTTAATGTTAGTAAACTACTATAAACAGGAGTTGAGATAAGAATATAACATTTGACATATAAGAGTTGAAAATTAATACATATAAGACTAAGTAGTTGTCAAAGTAGCTACCTTGACATTTTTTAAAGTCAATGTCTTTAATTTTGTGGGTATTTGTCCTCCACCTTCACGAAAAGCCTTTATACCCCTATTAATTAAATGATAGTTGGTAAAATAGAAATTCTAAATAAGCTAAAAATGTGTATTGGAGTTTTCTATATTGATGATTCCTTACCTTATCCATACTTCTAATATCAAAGTATTTAGCAAATCATATTGGAACAAATATTGACAACATCAATTAGAGGTTGAAGGTAAACATCAATATCATTTCTAGGTTGCTTGAGCCCTGATATTAATTTTGACAACATCACATACTTATTTTTCATACACAACCAAAGAGGAAGATTGTATATAACAATCATAACAGGCCACGTGCTATGTTGGCTGCTTAATGTACCATAGGGATTCATTCCATCTTTACAGAGTCTAAGTCTTAAGTTTCTTGGTTCTTTACCAAATTGAGGGTATAATAAATCAATTTTCTTCCATTGTGGTGAATCAGATCCATGTCGTAGGACGTCATCATCATTGGCCTTTAACTCCCCATGCTAAGACAAATTTTGTGCATCTTCTTTATTAGCAAATAAGCGTAGAAATCGTGGTATTATTGATAGATACTCATATATGTACCCAGAGAACAAATGAGGAAATACTACTAAAATTTTCTTTATAACTAAACATACATTATACAGTTACATTCTAAGTGAGATTAAATATCCAAAAACAGTCCCAAACTGAGGACTATCTAAAATTTACTCCTAATCGGTAATTTTTGTATGGGTTTCTAAGTTGATACATAAATGTATTATTGTCATATTTATATATTAAGTTAAAAATCATGAATCGATGATCTCATCTATAAACCCTAAAGTGTCAATCTGAGACTACACAATGTCTACCCTCATATTTCTAGAATGTATTTAATGATTACATATGTGATTGGTAACAAAATTTAGATATGAAAGAATAAATATTTTTATTATTGGTTGATTTACTAGTCAAATAAAATGGCACATTGGGAGAGCGAGAATATTATACCTCACTTGTAGGCTGAAGAAGAAATATATGTCAGTTGCATGACAGTAAGAAGAAAATGGAGGAGTGAGGCGGCAGAGACAACTGTTCTACCTTGAGAAGAACCGGACAGTGGGGGAGCTTGTGCGGGAGAAGAACTAGAGAGAGAAGGTGTGCGACCCTTACAATGTCGTAGGCATCGTCGCCTTTCAAGGAAGAAAGCGGCTAGGAGTCATCATCCAAAGTGCACAGAGCCAGAGATGGTGGTCGATCCGGAGGCATCGATGCCGTCCAAAGAAGAAAACGGCGGCTGGGCATTGTCGTCCAAGAAGGGGTGCTGATTTGCCTCTCTTCGGGCACAGAGATGGTTGGGAAGGTGACCTTGGAAGCGGTAGCAATTTGCTTCTCTTTGGGTATGGGAGCAGGAATGGGGAGACGAACAAAATGAACTGAAACACGGTTCGACTTTGGTCTAATATCAGCCCGACCTCTAGGGTCGGTTATCTCAAAAAACCGACGCTACAGGTCGGGTCTGTCGGGTCGGTTATTTGAAAAAACTGACTCTAGAGACTAAGTGGTGCTCGAAATTTTTGAGACCATCTATAAGGTCGGGTATTTGAAAAAACCGACCCTAGAGGTCAGGGTCTATAGGTTCGGTTATTTGAAAAAACTGACCCTAGAGACTAAGTGGTGCCCGAAATTTTTGAGACCATCTATAAGGTTAGGTATTTGAAAAAACTGACCCTAGAGGAGAGGGTCTATAGGGTCAGTTATATGAAAAAACCGACCCTAGAGTTCCAAAGTGGTGCCCACATTTTTTATTGACCCTATAGCATCTGTTATTTCGAAAAACCGACCCTATAGATCGAGGCGCGAAGCCAAAATTGCATGATTTTTTTTCCGCTAGAAACCTGTAAGGTTGGTTTTTTTGATAAAGCTGATGCAATAGTCTATTAGGTCCGTTATTGTAGTAAAATGATGCTATGGGAAGAGACGGTACTGGCCAAAAATGTAGTAGTGCTAACATGGGTGTTGCAACCCAACATTAGATGGTGTAGCCCGACATGGCTTGGTGCCCTTCACTCCTATCAACTTGTGTAATGGGTTGAGAAGAGTTTAACCAATTGTTTGACCTATTACTCATCCTTAATATAGGATGGTACCCTTGAAGGAGGAAATAATATGAATATATTGGGTTGAGCCCGATATGGCAAACCCTAACCCGTCACGGCCAACCCTAGATGGTGAGCCACCCGATATGGTGATTGAATACACCTCTAGCCCAACATGGTGAAGGATTAATACCTCATGCACGACATGGGTAACACATACAAACACCTCTAGCCCGATATGGATGATGATCATATACCTCTAGCCCGATATGGTGAGTGCTCATACACCTCCAACCGGATATTGTGGTTCCTATACACCTACAAACCAATATGGTGAACATATGCACACCTCTAACCCGAGACACCTTGTAAAGGTGAGGGCAAGACACTCTTAGGAGTGATAAGTATAATAACAAGTAATGGTGTGGCTAATACCTTGATAGGTGAAACACCTAAAGTGGTTGATAATGGATAACCTTATGTCAACAATGCCTCAGCCTAAGATGAGTCCATACCACTTGATGATAGTTGGGTAATTCAAGTGTGTGACTTATGGCCAATACATTACAAGATAAATGTGATGGGCTAATGCATAAAGTATTACGATGGGAAATACCTTAATACAAGATAATTGATGAACTAAAGTAAGTTAAAAGTGATGAGGGAAGTGATACATCAAGACATGATAAGTATCACATTCAACACCTCAAGTTTGATACACATTGATGCACCTTAAATCCAATATACTTGGATGAGTAACACATGAAGTGTGTTATGTCAATTGTTACATTGAGATGTAATGAGATTAATGCACTTTGATAAGTGTAGGATACATGACTTGAGAAAGGGTCAAGATAAGTTAATGAAGTATGATGTAATCAATATCCTAGTGAGGATGAGAGAGAAACTCATACCTTGTGTTGATAATCATTCAATGATAAATGATGAGAATAAATAAGTATTATTGAATACTTATGACATCAATGTAAACTCCTAGATGCATGGAGCAATGAATTAGGGTTTGGATTAATAATATGAACATGAAACCCTAATCATCTATAAAGGGAAACCCTAACCCTAATGATGGGTAGGCTGTAATTCTCTAATTACATAAGCCTTGTAAGGCATGTTAAATGGATGTATAACAAGTATAATGATTAATGGCCTTATAAGCCATGTGGTTAGTTGTTGCCTAATAAGAGGTGATAAGATGTTTAATGGCCTTGTGAGCCATGTGGTTAGTTATTGCCTAATAAGAGCTGACAAGACGTTTAATGGCCTTATGAGCCATGTGGTTAGTTGTTGTCTAGTGAGAGGTGACAAGATGTGTGATTGTCTTGTGAGCCATGAAAATACTTGTCCAACAAGTGAAATCAACACCTTGGTCTGAGGACCTAGAGGTAATGGTTACCTGTTAGAGAGGTAACAATGTTATGTGATGATCTAAGGGTTTGAATACCCAGATCCAATAATCATGATAATGAAGAGATGAGAATTCCTAGTAATGTGATAAGGGACTAAGATCCCAAGTATCATGTGTTTTAAAGATTTGGAAAAGTATGTGATAAATGTATTACACCTTTATTTGTAGCATTTGTTGTGATTAATAATGATAACTTTTTTTATGCTAAAACAATGCCTTAATGTACGTAATATATCACTAAAAACTATAAAATGTTACCCTGACCATAAATCCATCAATGTCAGGATTTACTAAATGGTGAAACGGGTTGCTCCGCGACATAACCCGGAATGCATACTTTTGAGTATGTGGGGGCGTAAGTATGGATGGCCATGTGTGAGCCAATCCCCTTATGAGCCTGATATGAATCGGGATTTGGCTATATGCCATATCATGGCTCGAGTGCGACTTCGGTCGTAGACTCGATGTTGACCATGGAAAACTGGCCCGTGGCTCAGAGTATGGTGCTTGTGGCACAATGACTTAGTAACTGGGGATGGTTGTTAGTATATGTTTCCCCTAAGAGAGTGAAGTTGACGTTGTGGCTCTAAGTGTGGATGCCTACATACCCTGGCACAACTTGTTAAGCAGTTGACATTGTCCTGCTAGTGGTCTCGTACTGACCGAGACAAGTGAGGTCATGGAAAATGGCTCTTCCATTGACCTTATATGGTACCAACTTGTGAGAAGTTTGTGGTCATATGGAGATGACCGGGGTATGCGTCATCTCCTCATGGCATAAGTGTGATTATAAAATATGTTCAGCCGTGTAACATATCTGCTTAAGGATCGAATATGAGAAACATTGTTTGATGTGCAATACAGTTATACATCTTAGTGGATAGATGTTATTTATGTTTCTTTACATTCCTTGCAAAGCAGATAGATGATTTATAACTCTACCATGGGTAGATGCAATGTTCTCCTTAAGAAAGGAGATTATCTTATTTTGTTCATACAATGATTACTATTGGTTGTTAATATAAAAGAACCTCTGCTCATTTATAAATACTAAATCTATGATAATAATATGGTCGGAGGAGAGTTATATCTCTTGCTGGGACAATTGTCTCACCCCGTGGGATCCACATTTTTTAGGTGTACGAGGTGGTGAAGATCTTTCTGTAAAGGAGGAACAACAACTGAGGCAACAGTGACAGCTCAGGTCGAGTGTACTGTCTGTCGTGTCTTGTAGATAAAAGTCCTATGTGTCGTCTCTGTACTCTCAGGTCCTTGGAGTTGGTTCGTTATGGTTTCGTGAACAATCTGAGATTTTGGCTTGTAAGACTCGAGGTTTTATGTTTCTCTAGTATGTGCTTTGATAAAGCAATGGTTATATGTTATCCTCAAGAAGAGACGGTACAATGTATGTACAAAGTTAACAATGATGAATATAAGGTTTTGGTTCTTCCTTAAAAAGTTTTCCTAGAAATGGATCTCTTTGCAAAATGATTTTAAACTTTAGTGATTTTTTTAATCTGTTGATTATGTTTATTCTTCTTAATAATGATTTGTTTATTGATTTGGCGACGGTCGTTACAGTTTGTTAGTGTCGAATCCATGGTCTATCAAAGACTTTTTATAGGGGTCCCGCGAACAAGGCGTTGGACAAACATCAGATGTCTCCTTCCAATGGTGAAGCTATCTGATGGCTCGTATGTCAAGATGCATTGGTTAAGATCCGATGGTCTTATTGATCAACATTCACCGGTTCCCCAGATTTTGTGGTATGACAATTCAATGGTTAATCTGAATCATCAGTTGTTGCAACTTGATGGGCGGCCTGCAAGAATATTTACTTAGTTATTCAGAGATGTGATGGTGGACTGACTGTGCGAATCTGATGGCTACATAGGCAATGGTATCTTCCGAGGGTGACAGTAGTCACTTTGCAAATCTATGGTCAAACAATATTCCTTTAAATCTGATAGATGGACTAGACAAACACGATCTGATGGTTCCCTTCAAGGGATGGATGGTTCTTGTAGATAATTATCCTAATTTGTCACTTAGCAACCCTTGTACCCCCTCTATAATGTGTTTGATACATATGCAATACATGTCTTTTAGAATTTATAATGTGCATGACTTATATAGTATTTAATCATATTATTTTTATGATCAACATATTGTCTATAATCACACTAAAGAAATAAATTCATATTCTCTCCCACGTGTATATATAGAATTTTTAAGATGCCATGACATATAAAAGTCCTTCTTGCCAAACTCAAGAACATCTATTGATATTTGAACTCACCCTCCAATTCCATCCCTTTCTAGATTTACAATGGATGTCCTTGTAGGAAAAGGCCATCCCAAAGTACTCTCCAGACTTGACACACGGTGGTATGACAACCAAGAATGGCCTCATGGTCAATACTCAATCAATATACTCCCAAAGCATCACATAAGCTAAGTAGGTGTGGCCCATTTGGTCACTTCTTCCTATAGAAGTATAAAATAAAATGGCCAAGCTATCTCTAGTGACTGAGGGAGGTGTGTAGGATGACACGTCAAGCATGTATGTAAGAAATAATTGATGGATGATGCTAGATCTACCAAGTAACTGATGGAAAGTGTCATTATGATGAACGATGATGCACCAGGAGGTGTTACAAAATTGACAAGCCTATGTAATGACAATAACATGGTTTCTAGCCAATGTCATGCATACACATCCTATTTGTAGTTACCTGTGAAACAAATAAGGGAACACATATAGTTCACCATCATTTTTTCATCTCTACAACTATCTAGCCAACAATGTATCCCCATATAGAAATAGTTCTTATAACCTGATTTTTTCTATTATGGGTTTGAAATTCCCATCATCATTGTGGTTACGATTATCTACATTTTTTCACATGAACATGAACCCTATATGGAAAACAACCTTCAAAACTAGATAGCATAACCCATCCAAGCCTCCATTACTGCATCCTCAAATGTTCCAACTATGAATTGTAGAGGCAGTCAGGAGTGAATATGAGACCAAAAATTGACAGGAGAAAAAATTACATTCCATAGTGGTGGTTGAAACAAAGACAACAATGTGAACCAATAATCATTTCGTTAAATCATTTCACCTACACGACATTTATATGTCACAACTCTATCAATTCTCTTATCTATCATTCACGTATATAAATCATCAATCATGGTGGTGGTATCTCAATTGAAGCATAACAACCAAATAGGTTCAAACATATACTACTCATGTGTGATTCTTTTCTTAGAGACAACTAGCATGACCAACAACTCCATGGTGTCAAAGGCTTGTGCTATCTTCATGCTGTTGTTGGTTTTGGTCCTTTACACTTCTCCTAGTTCCTTACCAAAATCTTCTATCTTCATACAGCCAGTAATGCAATATGTTAAACCCTTATTTGGGGCTTCCTCCCTCATCTTCGTTCTAATTATGCTTATATGATTCTAAGGTCCAAATAAATATATATATATTTTGTAGGAGAGGTGCATCAAGTAGAAAGCTATTGTGTTCATAAGGGACCAAGTGGAACCTTTAAAGGAATATGCTTATATAGTGGTAGTTTCATGAAGTCATGCAATAAGGAAGGCATCCCGATATGGGGTAAGTGCTCTTGGCACTTCACATGTGAGTGCTACAACCATGCTAATGTATTTAAGAGGATGTCTTGCATGGAGGTTGGACCTGGGTGATTTCTTCCTAAGATATAGTAAAAAATAAATGGCACATTGATGAATGTATATTCACCATGAAATTCAATTATCACTTCGGGACCAATTCAACTCTATACATACTATTTCACTCAATAAGAATCATAATGTGTAAAACTACTTAGCTGATTCGATTATCAAGGTTTTAACTAAATATTATTCATTTAATGCAGGTTTTGACCAAACTGAACAAGTAGTCAAGGTCCAACTTCATCTATGGCTCCGATCAAGAAATCTAACCAAGCTATTCCACCCATGCGGTCTCAAGTCCGTTTGAGCCCATGCAGTCCCAAGACCGTTTGAGCCCATGTGGTCTCAAGACCGTTTGAGCCCATGCGGTCCCAAGACCGTTTGAGCCCATGCGGTCCCAAGACCGTTTGAGCCCATGCGGTCCCAAGACCGTTCGAGCCCATGCGGTCTAAAGACCGTTTGCTGCGATTGTGAAGACCGAATGAGCAGTCAAATGCGAGACCGATTGGAGAGATCACTGTCTCAGACCATTTGAACGTCCCAGAAGTGATGACCGAATTAGCAATGAAGACCGCATGGTCACTAGCATTCCAAACCATTTGGATTAGCACATGCATGCAGACCGCATGGAGCAAACCGTTTGATTATTAAACGGTTTCCAAATCGTTTGTTGTTGCCAATTCAAGACCGAATGCAAGATTGTATGATTAAGTAAGTAGCAAACCATTTGACTTGGCTACATGAAACCGTGTAGATGAATTAATGAGAAGACCGTTTGCTGCCATAATATGAAAATCGATTGCAAAATAACAAGCAAATCGTTTAGAGGAGAAGCATGTAAACCGTGTGAGCTAACATGCAAACCGAATGAGTGTACCATGCATGAAGCCATTTAATTAAGCACATTTCAACAAATAGTTTTGCTAAAGTTGGCTTGCAGCTACATGCATGCGAGAGACAAAATGCCATGGGACCGTTTGACTAGCCGCAAGACCGAATGGGAAAATATCATGTTGATCGTATTATAAAGCATGTACCAGAATCGTTTAAGGTCGTTGGCTGCCAAACCAAATGGCTTTTTGTCTGAAACCGTTTGGCCAATAGCTGCAGCAAGACCGAATGGAAAAAGCGTGCACATATAGGACCGACTAGAATTGAAACCGTTTGGATAAAAAAAATACCAGACCGTTTGGATAAGGCTGCTGACCAAAGCACATGCACGAAGCAAACTATGTGAAACAGAAATGATGACCGTTTCTTAATATTGAAGAACGCATGAGCTGTAGACCGCATGGCCAATGGTTTGAAGACCGCATGAGCCACAAGACCGCACGGCCAATTGCCAATCCAAGACCGCATGGCCAATGGCTTCAAAACTGCATGAGCAAGATATTTAGCAAGGTCATTTACTATTGATGTATGAAACCGTTTGGAACATATCTCTTACCAAAACCGTTTGGACTCACACCAAAACCATGAGGGACAGATCTGTGCCTATAAATAGGACCCCAAGGGTCCTCATTTTGGGTATCAGATCTGGACGCCGCCAGGCTGCCCAAACACAGTTCCGATCCAAATCCAGTCCAGTTTACGCCAGTTGCATTTCACCTACTGCCCGTGCTGCAACCAAGGAGGCTAAGGAGAGAAGGAAGACAGAGCGAGGGAGACTGTCTGGTCTGTCTTGGCAACTCCCGTTCACATCCAGATCTACTCCGATACGACGTAGGAGGCTGTATCCTCTTCACCGAGCTGCGACTACCTTCTGCACCGAGTTCATGGCGGATTTTTCTCTCTTTCTCATTCTTCTCGTTTCTCGCATCATGAGCGAGTAGTACCTTTTTGCTGGGGTGCGGGGACTAACCCCGCTGCCCATGCAAATCATGTTCTTTTGTTAAACTCTCCATGGCAATGTATATAACTTCCCATTTTATTGTTAGTTGGTATGTTTGTAGTTGATTATCTACTAGCTTTCATCTTGTTCTTTCCTATATTGTGAAATCTTCTATATGTGGGACGGAATGGCGGTTTACAAGGTTCGACTCTTTGACGAGAACTTATGATAAGATTCCTTGAGGTCGTAAGTGTATGATCCATTAGGGGACGAGACATCTAGCCTACGGTGACACTTTTGTGGTCTAAACATCCCTCAGGGAGGACCACAACCTTAGTTGGATTTTTTATCGTCTTTGTTTATCGCTGATGTTAGTTTGTAGATCTATCTCCTGCTAGCTTATCGATTAATGCGGTTGACTCCCAAACTAGAAATAGAATGAGATTTCTTCGGAGCCGTAAGTAAGTGATCCGGGTGGTGACGAGACATCTGATGCCTAAGGTGATGCTTACGCGAACCTAATGCCCTCACAGGGGGTTCTGCATCAACTCTATTTGGATTGATATATCTTGCCTGGTTCGTTTGTGATTGAATGTGTTTGCGCTTGTAGCGGTGGTGAAACCTGGTACCATCCCAGCGATTCCATATCGTTGATCTAAACCCAACTTTAATTCAGCTTTTACTTTCTTGCAATTAATTTAACTAACCTCAAATCAATCAATCATTCTAAATATTAGTTTTACTTGAGCTAGATTCGATTGACAAGGATTCTTAAAAAGATTGTCCTTTGGGTTCGATCCTTAACTATACTGCGATAAGACTCGTCCGCTTACGGGTGGTATTATTGTACTTTGGTTTTGGTAAAAGCTCGGGGATTCCAACCCTGAGTGAGTTTGTTAGTGCGTTCAAAAATATCACGTCAAATTCTGGCATCGTTGCCGGGGACAACGGAATCAGTCAGTCAAATATAGTTCTTTTAAGACTAATCTAGGATTTTGCTTTTTCTTTTGAAACAATCGATCATCTACTTGAATTTGACTCTACTTTGTGGATCTCATTTTCAAAATCTTTCTATTTTTAGGTACAACCCCAAGGCATAGTGTATGCACCGTTCGGACAGCCCCGGATTCACAGCAAGCTTTGATCCCCAGATAGACAAAACTTTCCATCATCAGATCAGAGAAAATCAAGAAAGGATGGCTCAAGAAGAAGAGATAGCCCGAAGGGTGGCTCAAGCCATCAATGCACAAAGAGAGAGGCTCATGCAAGAAGCCAGGGCTGCGGTTCAGCAGGAAATCCTAGAAGCACAAGCAGCAACACAAGCAGCTGAATTACAAAAGGATCTTAGAGAGTTCTCAATCTCGAAAGTTGCGAATGTTCATCACCCAGTACAGCCTCCTCCCATCAAGGTTGCCAATTTCTAAATAACGGCACATTGGATCACATTACTTCAAAACAACGCTTTTTATGGAAAACAAGCAGAGGACAGTCAAGAACATCTTCTGAGATTCATCGATCTATGTGCTATGACAAAGAAAAATGGAGTCACTGATGATGCCATTCGACTCCGTCTTTTCAAGTATTCCCTTGCTGATAGAGCCATAAGCTGGTACAATTCATTGCAAAGTGAAATACCCATCACCACCTGGGAACAACTCCAAAATGTGTTTCTGGAAAAATTATATCCTCCATCTCTCACATATGAAATTAGGGGCCGGATAACAAATTTCACTCAAGTCCCTGGAGAAACTCTCTTTGAAGCATGGGATAGGTACAAAGAACTTCTACGCAAATGTCCACACCACTGAATTCCTAAGAATCAACTCATCGAAATTTTCTATAGGGGTGTGGATGATGATATTAAGAGGTTTCGAGATTCCTCATCTGGAGGAAACTTCATGCGTCAAAGTTATGACAGCGCATGGAGAGTCATCACCCTGGGAGCAGAAAATCAAGCCAATTGGGGAAGATCTGTAGGTAAAGGAGTCTTAAAGGTAGCTATGGCCGAAGCTATTCCTGAGTACAAGTCTATCGCTGAAACCTTGAAAGTCTTAGTTGCTAAGCAAGACCATATTGAATCATCTTTAGCTGCTATTGGGAGAGGATGTTCACCCACTCGGCAACCGGAACAGGTCAAGTCCACTTCCATGTTCTGTGAAGCATGTAAGAGCACCGATCATTCCACTTTATCATGCAATGTTCTCTATGACGTTGTACTGAGCAATGTATGTGGACAAGGAGATAATGGTCAGATGGAAAATCTTAATGCTATCAATACTATTCCTAGGCAAAGTTATTACAATCCGAATCAGAATAGGAATCACCTAGGTTTTCAATATGGAAACCCCTCTGGAGCAGTAAACTCGCATCAATTTGGTTCAAACAATCAATCAAGAGGCCCACCAAGATTCCAGTATAATCAACAATAGAATTTTGGGAATCAAGGAAATTTCAAGGGGAACTTTTAGAATAGGAACTACAACAATTATCAAAACAACTCTCAGTATTAGAATCTTAATCAATAGCAAAGACAAAAAGCAGGACACGTCTCTTCTGATGACAAGCTATCAGCCATTGAAAAGATGTTGCAAAATCAGCAAACCATGATATCTAACCAACAAGCTCAGCAGAAGGCTATTGAATCTCAATTAGCTCAACTTGCAGCTAGCATAAAGCCACCTGCTGGAGTCTTTGCTGGCCAACCCGAGAATAATCCTAAGCATCTTGAACAGTTGAAGGCAGTCACCACCAGGTCAGGAAAAGATTATTCAAATCCCCCAGTAGAGACACATGTGGTTATTACAGACGAAGATGAACCTGTGATTGTCCAAAACGCAACAACACTAGAGTCTCAATCAAAAGAAGATACGACAAATAAGGGAAGTCTTGAGAAATCTACTGATGAAGAAATTGAAACACCAGAACTTGATATTCCTTTATATAAGCCTCATATACCCTTCCCAGCCCGTCTAAGGCAAACCAAGCTTGATACTAGATTCAATAAGTTTAAAGAAGTTGTGAAGTAACTTCATGTTGATATACCCTTTTTGGATGCTCTGGCTGAGATACCAGCATGGACTAAGTACCTAAGGTCACTCCTCACCAGGAAGTATATAACTGAAGAATATGAGACAATAAAACTGGCTACAACTACATCGGATATCATATTGAGCAAGATGCCAAAGAAACAAAAAGACACGGGATCCTTTGGAATTTCATGTCACATTGGCGACTCATCATGCAAGAAAGGATTGGCAGATCTCGGTGCAAGCATCTCTATTATGCCACTTAGCCTATGCAAAAGACTAGGGTTTGCAGAATTGCTTCCTACTGGTATGACTATACAGCTTGCAGACAATTCGATAAAATGTCTGTTAGGGATCCTCGAAGATGTCCTGGTCAAGGTGGGCAAGGACACATATGTTCCATGCGACTTTGTCATTGTGGACATAAAAGAAGATGCCATATATCCTCTCATTTTTGGTCGTCCATTCCTCGCCACTGCAAGAGCCCTGATAGATGTTGAAGCCGGTACCTTACTGCTCAGATTAGACAAAGAAACTCTCGAATTCAAAGTTTTTGAAAGTATGAGAAGACCAAGTATGCAGGAAGAAGTCTATCTGACTGACTGCATTGAACAAATGTCACTCCTGACTCAAGAGCATCATGAATCAAATGATCCCTTGGAAATTTCTCTAACAAACCCATCAGTGGATGAACCAATCAACAAACGAGTAAAGGATTGCATGGAATCCCTTGACTCTGCTAAAGAAGATGTCGAAGCCACTAGTGAAGAACTCAAAGTTATCGAAACTACAGAAGAAACAAGTGAAAAACAAGAAGCTCTCAAAATGAAACCCCTGCTCGAAGGACTAAAGTACGTGTTTTTGGACGATATCAAGGTTTGCCCAGTAATTATAAATTCTGATCTAATAGCTAAACAAGAAGAGAAACTTCTGAAGGAATTGAGGGAAAGAAAGAAATCCATCGGTTATAAAATGAGTGACCTCACCGGGGTCAGTCAAGCGTTGTGTATGCACAAGATCCCTATGATGGAAGATCACAAACCTACTATAGAGCACCAACGGAAATTGAACCCAAATGTGAAGGAAGTGGTCTGTAGCGAAGTCATTAAATTGCTCACAGCTGGAATAATCTATCTGATATCCGATTCGCCATGGGTGAGCCCAGTGCATGTAGTCCCGAAGAAAGGTGGAACAAATGTTATACAGAATGAAAACAATGAACTCATCCCCACTCGAATAGTCACAGGGTGGAGGATGTGCATATATTATAGAAAATTGAACAAGGCAACTCCAAAAGATCATTTTCCAATGCCCTTCCTTGATCAAGTCCTAGAAAGGTTGGCTCATCAAGAATATTTTTGTTATCTTGATGGTTACTCTGGATTCTATCAAATACCCATACATCCAGATGACCAAGAGAAAACAACCTTTACCAGCCCATTCGGAACATATGCGTTTAAAAGAATGCCATTTGGTCTCTGTAATGCACCCACAACTTTCCAACATTGCATGGCCGCCATATTCGCTGGTCTTACTGAAACAATTATGGAGGTTTTCATGGATGATTTTTCTGTATATGGAGATTCATTTGATTCATGTCTTAAGCACCTCCCCCTGGTCCTCAAATGTTGCGAAGAAGCACATCTTGTGCTAAGTTGGGAAAAGTGCCATTTTATGGTAAAATAAGGCATTGTCCTCGGTCATAGAGTCAACAATAGAGGAATTGAAGTAGATAAAGCCAAGAATGAAGTGATTTCTAAACTGGCTAATCCAACAAATGTAAAAGAAATCCTTTCTTTTCTAGGTCATGCAGTATTTTACAGAAGATTCATAAAGGATTTTTCCAAGATAACTAAGCCAATGACGAACCTACTACTAAAGGATACTGATTACAATTTCAATGAAGAATGTGTCAAAAGCTTCAACACGCTGAAGCAGGCCCTTACTACCACCCCCATCATTAGAGCTCCCGACTGGGACCATCCTTTTGAAATTATGTGTGATGCTAGTGATTATGCAGTGGGTGATGTTTTAGGGCGATGTATAGAAAAGAAACATTATGTGATCTATTATGCATCAAAAACCCTCAATGAGCTCAGAGGAATTGTGCAACTACTGAGAAAGAACTTCTAGCAGTCGTGTATGCCTTTGACAAGTTCAGATCCTACCTAATTGGTTCGAAGGTCATTGTCTACACAGACCACGTTGCCATTCGTTACCTTCTGGAAAAGAAAGATGCAAAACCCAGGTTGATTAGATGGATCCTCCTATTATAAGAATTTGATTTGGAGATAGGAGATAAAAAGGGTACAGAGAATGTTGTAGTAGACCACCTCAGTCGCATCCACACTCTGGATACTAAGAAGATTCTGATCAATGATTCCCTACCAGATGATGAACTAATGAAAGTCTCAGAAGTTGTATCGTGGTACTCAGATTTCATGAATTACCTTGTTGCTGGGGTTATCCATCCTCAATGCACAGGAAATGCACTAAAGAAATTTATGCATGATGTGAAACAATATCACTAGGATGAGCCATATCTCTTTAAACTAGGTGTTGATGGCCTGTATAGACGATGTATTGCCGAAGAAGAAGCTCAACTTATTTTGGAACAATGTCACTCAAAACCAGTGGGAGGACATATGAGCTCTAAAAAGACTGCTTTAAAGGTTTTGCAATGTGGATTCTTCTGGCCAACCATATCCAAAGATTCCTACGATTTTGTCCTATCATGCGACAAATGTCAAAGAACAAGTAATATAACAAAGAGAGATGAGATGCCGCTGAATCTATGGCAAGAAGTAGAAATATTCGATGTTTGGGGGTGGACTACATGGGTCCATTCCCATCTTCTCATGGATTTTCATACATCCTAGTGGCAGTAGATTACGTATCTAACTGGGTTGAAGCTATACCAACCGTCACTAGTGATTCCAAACCCGTCATCAAATTATTCAAAGATATCATTTTCCCCCGTTTCGGAGTGCCACGAACCGTGATATCTGATGGAGGTTCCCACTTCCTTGAAAGAAGGTTTGAGGCTTTACTGAGGAAATACGGTGTAACACACAAGGTAGCCTTGCCTTATCATCCACAAACAAATGGACAGGTAGAGGTCTCTAACCGTCAGCTAAAGGCTATTCTAGAAAAAACTATAGGATGCAATCAAAAGGATTGGGCAACGACAATCAACGATGCCTTATGGGCCTATCGAACTGCTTATAAAACTCCCCTTGGGACTACACATTTTCGATTAATATATGAAAAAGCTTGCCACCTTCCAGTCGAACTGGAACACAAGGCATGGTGGGCAATTAAACAATTGAACTTTGATATGAAAGAAGCAGGCCAAGCCAGGATTCTGCAACTCCAAGAGCTGGATGAACTCAGGAAGACAACTTATGAGAATTCATGAATCTACAAAGAACGTACAAAACTTTGGCACGATGGACATCTGAAAAGAAAAGACATACAAGTGGGAGACCAAGTTCTGCTATTCAACTCAAGGTTGAAGTTATTCCCAGGAAAACTCCGTTCACGCTGGTCTGGACCATACAACGTCAAGAGCATCTCTCCACATGGTGCCTTCTCATTATGGAGTGAAAAGTCAGGTGAATTTGTAACAAATGGTCACTGCTTAAAGAGATATTTCATCTCAACTGACATAGGCACTAAAGCAATGCTGGAACTCACCAATCCAAAAGATCCACCGTGAAGCTGAAGGAACCAGTCGAGCCATCGACATAAAACAAAGGCGCTTGTCGGGAGGCAACCCGATCAATAAATTTGTTTTACTTTCGTTTTCAAATTAGAATGTTTCTTCAATTTTCTTTTTACATCCTAGTTAATATTTTATTAAATACAATTAGCATCACAAGATGCTATTTTAAGATCTAATTTCTCTTTACCTTTGAGATTTTCAGATACAAGGATGTTCGCTGATTGGAACACAACCACACCTGGTGGTCATTCTGGCATGGTTTTTCCCCTCCATCTTGGATTTAGGGTTTGCTCGGGACGAGCAAATCTCTAAGTTCAGGGTAGAGGGTGGATGATATGTACCTCACTTTCCACCTACACCCATCCTTTTCATACTCAAATGTTCACTGTCACATTCTTGATAAAAAAATTCAAATATTTCAAAATTCTTTAATGTTTTTCAAAGAAATTGAACATATACTTGATGAATTTTTGCACTTTCTGGTTTCGTTAAAAGACACTAACTAACTTTCTATGCATTTTCAATCATTATATCCTCCTTAATCGAAGTATATCCTCAAAGGGACCACTCTTTGAAACAAGCCTTTTGATCGAAATCATCTTGTGAAGCTTATGATTCCTAACATCATGACACTTATGCAAAAATGACAATCGTCTGTCGAACTGATAGGGATCAAACACGTCGTGCTTCCTAACTGACTAGTGGAACAATAACATGGAATCTCCACTGGATCCTCATCAAGTCATTATTTGAGCAGAGTACGATAAAGAGAACAACCTAGTGCATTGAATTGTAAATCAAGTTGCATTCTGATCTGAACTCTCTTCTACACCTCTTCTATCATCTCTGTATCCCTCCATTCATCAAAAGGAAACAAAAATAGTCGAATATGTGTCAAACCCTAAGTTCGGGGTGGCACGCCACCTCCCTTTTTATCCGCTTCTTCCATACCCCTCACAAAAAAAATAGGGGCGTACCACCAAAAATGCAATCTCGAGTTGAATAGAGGAGAGATTTGCAAACAAAGATGTCAAAGTGCACACAAAAAGAAATTCAATCTCGAGTCGAATAGAGGAGAGATTCGCACAAAAAAATGCAATAAATAAAATTGCAAAGAAAATAAAAATCTCGAGTTGAATAGAGGAGAGATTTACTTCTTCCTTCCATACCACCTTTCACTCCATTTTCTACCTAATGGCACAATGCATGCCCCCACTATCCTGAAAAGCACCAGTGTCAGATCGGATGCACACTTGTTGTTCTGCGAGTATCTCTGGACTCTTACAAAACTCTTTGACATGCTTGTTGTTGGAAAAAGTGAGGAGGAAGTGATATTGGAAAACGAACTCAGGAACGAAGATATGGTAAAATGTGTTTAGTGGTCTCAGGAGGTTGAGATACTGAGTCATATTGAGCATAAAGAAAACATTCGTGATGTGAAGATGAAGCAATCACACGAATTGAAAGTATTCATTTGGCGACTGTTTCAGATTTTGTGTTACTCGAGGACGAGCAACGTTTAAGTTCGGGCTATTTTGATGAATGTATATTCACCATGAAATTCAATTATCACTTCGGGACTAATTCAACTCTATACATACTATTTCACTCATTATGAATCATAATGTGTAAAACTACTTTGTTGATTCGATTATCAAGTTTTTAACTAAATATTGTTCATTTAATGCAGGTTTTGACAAAACTGAACAAGTAGTCAAGGTCCAACTTCATCTCTGGCTCCGATCAAGAAATCTAAGCAAGCTATTCCACTCATGCGGTCTCAAGACCGTTTGAGCCCATGCGGTCCCAAGACCGTTTGAGCCCATGCGATCTCAAGACCGTTTGAGCCCATGCGGTCCCAAGACCGTTTGAGCCCATGCGGTCCCAAGACCGTTTGAGCCCATGTGGTCCCAAGACTGTTTGCTGCGATTGTGAAGACCGAATGAGCAGTCAAATGCAAGACCGATTGGAGAGATCATGGTCTCAGACCGTTTGAACGTCCGAGAAGTGATGACCAAATTAGAAATGAAGACTGTATGGTCACTAGCATTCCAAACCGTTTGGATTAGCACATGCATGCAGACTGCATGGAGCAAACCGTTTGATTATTAAACGGTTTCCAAATCGTTTGCTGTTGCCAATACAAGACCGAATGCAAGACTGTATGATTAAGTAAGTAGCAAACCATTTGAGTTGGCTGCATGAAACCGTGTAGATGAATTAATGAGAAGACTGTTTGCTGCCATAATATGAAGATCGATTGCAAAATAACAAGCAAATCGTTTAGAGGAGAAGCATGTAAACCGTGTGAGCTACACACGTGAGGACGGAACATGCAAACCGAATGAGTGTACCATGCATGAAGTCATTTAATTAAGCACATTTCAACAAATGGTTTTGATAAAGTTGGCTTGCAGCTACGTGCATGCGAGAGAGCAAATGCCATGGGACCGTTTGACTAGCCGCAAGACCGAATGGGAAAAGATCATGCTGATCGTATTATAAAGCATGTACCAGAATCGTTTAAGGCTGTTGGCTGCCAAACCAAATGGCTTTTTGTCCGAAACCGTTTGGCCAATAGCTGCAGCAAGACCGAATGGAAAAAGAGTGCACATATAGGACCAACTAGAATTGAAACCGTTTGGATAAAAAAAAATATCGGACCGTTTGGATAAGGCTGCTGACCAAAGCACATGCACGGAGCAAACTACGTGAAACAGAAATGATGACCGTTTGTTAATATTGAAGAACGGCATGAGCTGCAGACTACATGACCAATGATTTGTAGACTGCATGAGCTCACAAGACCGCACGGCCACTTGTCAATCCAAGACCGCATGGCCAATGGCTTCAAAATAGCATGAGCAAGATATTTAGCAAGGTCGTTTACTATGATGTATGAAACCATTTGGAACATATCTCTTACCAAAATCATTTGGACTCACACCAAAAGCATGAGGGACAGATATGTGCCTATAAATAGTACCCCAAGGGTCCTCATTTTGGGTATCGGATCCGGATGCTGCCAGGCTACCCGAACATAGTTCCGATCCAAATCCAGTCCAGTTTACGCCAGTTCCATTTCACCTACTGCCCGTGCTGCAACCAAGGAGGCTGACGAGAGAAGGAAGACAGAGTGAGGGAGACTGTCTGGTCTGTCTTGGCAACTCTCGTTCGCATCCAGATCTGCTCCGACACGACATAGGAGGCCGTATCTTCTTCACCGAGATGCGACTACCTTCTGCACCGAGTTCATGGCGGATTTTTCTCTCTTTCTCATTCTTCTTGTTTCTCGCATCATGAGTGAGTAGTACCTTTTTGCTGGGGTGCGGGGACTAACCCCGCTGCCCATGCAAATCATGTTCTTTTGTTAAACTCTCCATGGCAATGTATATAACTTCCCATTTTGTTGTTAGTTGGTATGTTTGTAGTTGATTATCTACTAGCTTTCAGCTTGTTCTTTCCTATATTGTGAAATCTTCTATATGTGGGACGGAATGGTAGTTTACAAGGTTCGACTCTTTGACGAGAACTTCTGACTAGATTCCTTGAGGTTGTAAGTCTATGATCCGTTAGGGGACGAGACATCTAGCCTACGGTGACACTTCTGTGGTCTAAACATCCCTCAGGGAGGACCACAACCTTAGTTAGATTTTGTATCGTCTTTGTTTATCATCGATGTTAGTTTGTAGATCTATCTCCTGATTGCTTATCGATTAATGCGATTGACTCCCAAACTAGAAATAGAATGGGATTTCTTCGGAGTCGTAAGTAAGTGATCCGGGTGGTGACGAGACATCTGATGCCTAAGGTGATGCTTACGTGAACCTAACGCCCTCACGGGGGGTTCTGTAGTAGCTCTATTTGGATTGATATATCTTGTCTGGTTCGTTTGTGATTGAATGTGTTTGCGCGTGTAGCGGTGGTGAAACCTGGTTCCATCCCAGTGATTCCATATCATTGATCTAAACCCAACTTTAATTCAGCTTTTACTTTCTTGCAATTAGTTTAAGTAACCTCAAATCAATCAATCATTCTAAATATTAGTTTTACTTGAGCTAGATTCGACTGACAAGTATTCTTAAAAAGGTTGTCCTTTGGGTTCGATCCTTAACTATATTGCGATAAGACTTGTCCGCTTGCGGGTGGTATTATTGCACTTTGGTTTTGGTAAAAGCTCGGGGATTCCAACCCTGAGTGAGTTTGTTAGTGCGTTCAAAAATATCACGTCACACATTCATCATTATGTCGATCGTGTTGAATGTCGAACTTATTGATGTGTGGGATAAATTGTTTTGCTTACATTTCCTTATATACTTTTTTGTTTGACTTTAGATACCATGGCTTGTTGTAAGTTGGGGTCACTCATCTGATATCAGTTTTAGCCTTTACTAAATGATATCTATGTCACATGTGAATGTATGTATAAAAAGAAAAACTTCAAAAGAATCATCCTATCAAATGGAACCAAGTAGACCACTCTATAAAATAAATTACTTGCAAAGATAATGCCAACCGAATTGGTATTCTTTGGACCAAGGGCAAAAAATGTTGGCTATCTCTTAATTTATTCAAAGATATCATAAAAGTAAAAATTGCATATAATGAACTCCAAAAAATTCTAATTGTGTGGGCATTATTCGATGTTTAGACTGTCTGTATGTCAAAAGCAACATAAGATTTTTCAAATATTTAGGTTGACACTCATATAGACTATAAGTAGAAAGTGAACAACTGACTTCAACTGAGTATGCCTTATACCACACAGTATAAATTTTTTGAATCACTAGTTTCATGTATTTAGCAACACTTTTACACATTGACATGCATAAACATATTATGGTAAAATTGGTTTAGAAAAGTATTTTCACAGTATAAGTACATATTTAGTAATATAAAAAGTTATCTATTGGTTTGGTTTTGTTGTATTTGGATAGAATTCATGCTCAAACTAAACTGAAACATTGTTTAATGGTTTGAAATTTTTTAGAACCAAACCAAACCATTTTCCCCTATAAAACCAAAATGATATGGTTGGTTTGGTTCAAATTGGTTGATTTTAGTGGTTTAATTTGGTTTTCTTCCTAGCCCTACCACCTAGCATAGCCTCGTAGATTCCAACTGCTAAGTGTGGAGGCAATTAACTAAGAACTATAGACTAAACATTGACATGAAAAAACTATGGCCCTCAATGGTGGTTCTAGTAACACCACCGACACTAACCAATAGGAATTCTTTCAAATCATGTCACCTATTCATCATTTGTATATCCTAAGTAACCAAATTCTCTTTTCTAGCCTTAAGTTACATAAATCATTGATTGTAATGTGATGATTTCTCAATATAAGCATACCATCCGAAAAAGCATCAAACAAACACATGTGGGTTTAATTTATATGATCATATAGGGTTGAAATTTTTGACCCATAATTTTCTATGATTCATGTTTGAACAAGTAAAAGCAAGACTAGAAAAACTAGATTGTAGATTCAATAAGTATACATGTATGCATAACCACTTATTTACATAAGATATGTATCATTTGTGGGATATACGTAACTATAATAGCTACAAAGGTACATTTCAACTAAAATATGTTATGTTCTTTGTTTCAACATAGTTAAGAGAATAATACCAGAGTACATATAATTTGTAGCCCTTTGGTATCAAAAATGTTTGAAATAATTTGATTTTATATACACGACATAAACTAGATGCTTTTAGAAATAATCTCAATTAGGAATTTCTTGACCAATCATGAATGAACTAGATTACACAGAATGGAAGCCACAAAAAGTATCAACATATATATAAGTTTCTTCACAGTGGCACAAGCAACAAATATGGAAGCCTCTTCTTTTATTTTAACACACAACTGATCAAAATACAAAATAAGAAGGCTAGTGATTAAACATCACAATTATGATTCTGATATGCCTAATGCGCAACAAGAGTGAAGTTGAATATATCCAACATCATTAAGATATAAAATGTGATTTTCATAAAAAAGCATGCTATAAAGAATAAAAAAATGGATTATTTTTAATTGTGAATCACATTTATTTGTTATTATATTGGGTTTTAAACAATTGTAGTCAACACAAGATCCTTGCTATCGATGTGATTAGATTTATCTAGCAGTTCAATGTAAGAATTGCACGATGGGAAATACATAGTGCATATATTTACTACAACATACTACTCAATCTCTTTAAGTATGTATGTACAAATATGGATGAAACTATTTTCATTATATTATATTTTCTAGAATAATATGAACTTGACTCAAAACTCATAAAATTACAAGAGCCAAGTTCGAACAAAGATTTTTATACAATATATCTACTTAGAGATGGTTCACAAGCCATATACTATATGAAATTGTTCCCAAGCTGTCCCACTAGATATAAATTAAACTGATGTACAATCCTAATTTGACACTTATCAACCCCTTTCTCCCCTCAATGATGTGTCTGATACATAAGAAAAACATTTCCTTTACAATTTGTAATTTGCATGACTCATCTAGTATATAACCATTCATCTAGTATTTAACCATATTATTCTATGTTCTACATATTGTCTAGAAGAACAATATAGAAATAATGCCATATTCTCTCCCACGTTTCTATATAGAATTTTCAAGTTTCCACGACATATAAATTTCCTATTTGCCAAACTCAAGAACATCTATTGATTCTTGACCTCACCCTCCATTCCATCCCTTTTTTACATTTACAATGGATGTCCTTGTAGGAAAAGACCATCCCAGAAAAGTACTCTCCAAACTTGACACACGATGGTATGACACCCAAAAATAGCCTCATGGTCAGTTTTCAATGAATACACTCCTAAAGCATCACACTAAGCTAAGTAGGTTTGGCCCATCTGACACTTCTTCCTATAAAAGTATAAAATAAGATTACCAAGCTATCTCTAGCGAGTGAGGGAGGTGTGTAGGTAGACATGTGAGGTGAGTATGTAAGAAACAACTAGTGGACGTTGCTAGATATACCAAGTAACTGATGGAAAGTGTCATTACAATGAACGATGATGCATAGGGAGGCATGGAAAAATTGACAAGCCTATGTAATGAAAATAATGAGATGTCTAGTCAATGTCAAGCAGACACATCTTGTCCTCAGTTACCTATGAAACACAAAAGGGAACACATATAGTTCACCATCATTTTGTCATCTCACCAGTTAGCTAGCCAACAATGTATCCCTATATAGAAATAGTCAATAAAACTTGAGTTTTTCTTTTGTAGGTTAAATGTTCCCCTCATCACTGAGGTTACGAGTATCTCTATTTTTCCACATGAACTTGAACCATTTATGGAAAATCGCCTTCAAATCCATCTAGCATAACCCATCTAAGCTTCCATCACCACATCCTTAAAGCTTATAATTGTGAATTGTGGAGGCAGTTAGGGGTGAATGTGAGACCAAAAATAGAAAACAGAAAAAATTACTTTGCATAATGGTGGTAGAAAGAAAGACAACAATGCAAACCAATAGTCATTCTATTAAATCAGTTCACCTACTCGGCATATATATATATTAGAAGTAACACAATTCTCTTATCAATCCTTCATGTATATAAATCATCAATCACAAGGTGGTTGTAGTTTGATTGATGCCTAATAGCCAAATAGGATCAAACATATACTACTCAGTGCGATTATTTTCTTAAAGACAATCAACATGACCAACAACTCCATGGTGCCAAAGGCTCGTGCTATCTTCACACTATTGTTGGTTTTTCCGCTCCTCACTTCTCCTGGTTCCTTACGTTAATCTTCTATCTCCTTACAACCAGTCATGTAATATGCTAGACCCTTATTCAGGGTTGCCTCCCCCATATCCATTCCAACTATGTTATATGATTCTAAGGTCCAAATGAATACATTTTTTTTGCAGGAGAGGTTCATCAAGTACAACGATATTCTATTTATAAGGGACCAAGTGGAACCTTTAAAGGCATAGCTTATGTAATGATAGTTGCATGAAGGTTTGCAACAAGGAAGGCATCCCAAGATGGGGGAAGTGCTCTGGGAGGTTCACATGTGAGTGCTACAAATTGTGCTAATGGATTTAAGTTGATGTCATGTGTGCAGGTTTCACCTTGGTGATTGCTTCCTAAGCTATAGTAAAAAATGAATGATATATAGGTCGTTATGTTGACCGTATTGAATTTCGAGTTTAATGATATATAGAATGAACCATTTTGCTTACATTGTCCTATTTACATTTTAGTTTGAATCTAGATACCACACTTGGCTCGTTGTAAGATGGTATCTCTCAACTAATACCAATTTTGGACTTTACTAAATGAGATCTATGTCACATGTAATTGTATGTATAAAAACAAAAACATCAAAAGAATCATCTTATCAAATAACACCAAGTAGAGAAGTCTATATTGATTAGATGCAAAGGGATAATGCCAACTAAATTGGTATTATTTGGGCTATGGGCAGAAAATGTTGGCTATCTCTCAATTGCTTCAACAAAATCTTAAAAGTAAAAACTACAAATAGTGAACTCCAAAAAATGTTGATTGTGTGGGCATTATTCAATGTTTAAACACATATAGACTATAAGTAGAACATTAGAGTGTTTGAATATTTAGGTTGACACACATATAGACTATAAGTAGACAGTGAACAACTAACTTCAACTGAGTATGCCTTATACCACATAGTATAAAATTTTGGAATCACTAGTTTCATGTATTTATCAACAGTTTTACACATTGACATGCATAAATGTATTAAGTATCATAAAATTTGTTTTGAAAAGTATTTTCAAAATATAAGTACATATTTAGTAATACAAAAAATTATATATTTGTTTTGTTTAGTTTGATTTGGTTAAAATTCATGCTCAAACTAAAAGAACCATTGTTTAATGGTTTGAATTTTTTTAGAACCAAACTAAACCATTCTTCCCTATAAAAACAAATTGATCTGGTTGTTTTGGTTCAAATTGGTTGAGTTTAATGGTTTAATTTGGTTTTTTGCCAAGCTCTACCACCTAGAATTTCCCACCAAAGACTCGATCATCATGTCCTCATAGATTTTGACTGCTAAGTGTGGAGGCAATTAACTAAGAACTGGAGACCAAACATTGACATGAAAAAATTATGGCCCTCAATGGTGGTTCTAGTGATAACACCAACACTAATAAATAGTCATTCTTTCAAATTGGGTCACCTATTTGTCACTTGTATATCCCAAGTAACAAAGTACTCTTGTCTAGCCTTAAAGTATATAAATAATTGATTGTAATGTAATGATTGTTGACCTAAGTGTTATGCATTGTTCATATTTTGATAATGACTTAACCATTCCATTCATATGTATCTAATATGTTTGTTAAAGATTGATTTTATGCATTAGGTACATGAAAAAGGATCAAATCACTCAAGCCCTAGCTTGGCTTAGTTCAAGTCAAAAGCAATACAAAAGCACTTTTGTGGAAAACACTCCAAACCACCTTAGAATATTTTTCTAATCATTTGTATTGATGATATGACTTGTAAATAAGATGAGAAAAAATCAGGGACAACTAATTCCAATGTTTGATCAAATAAAATCCATTTTGTAAAATTCATCACTGGCACTTCATCGGTCGAGTTGGCAACTCGACCGATCCTTGATGGATTTTGGAAATGAATGTTGATCGGTCGAGTTTCACTTTCACCGAACTTGACGGATCCCTTTGTAGTCCAAACTCAATTTAATTAAGTGGATCCATCGAGTTACCTCAGGACAAAATTGACTGATGGTTTAAATTGGGTTTGTCACATAGTGTGATTGGTCAAGTTATCTTTATTGAAAATCGACCAAATGCACTATACAGAGAATGCATAAAAATGATTCTAACCGTTGGAGGGGTGCAAAACTTAAAATTATATATGTTGCAACCCTAAAAATGGTTAGTAAATTGTTAGAAGTGTTAGTACACTCTAGTGGACAACCCCAACTATAAATAGGATCTCTTAGATTTCATTCCAAGGTTTCTCATTCATGCTATTCAAGGTCCTTGCTATAGTTGAGTGTTTTTTGTCCACGTGAGCCCCTTTCTCTCTCTTGACAACTGAATTCGTCATTATGAGTGAGATAGGACATGTGTGAAGAGAGATACCCATTTGTATGCTTGTAATGATCTCAATCTTCTTCTTTCCCATCCCTTTCTCAAAAGCTCTTGCTTGGTGAAAGCTTCTCCAAGAAAAGGAGAAGGAACATGCTTCTTCAGTTGGAGAAGAATGTGCTCAAGGCTACTCCGAGTGAAGGAGATGATGAAGGAAGAAGATCCAAGGAGCTGAGTGGGTAAATCCTCAAGGTGAAAGACTCCTTGCATGAAGGGGAGGACCTTAGTGAAGGCATAAAACGGATTGCAAGAGTGGGTAAGACCTTTTTGAAGTAGAAGACTAGCTCTTAGATAGGTAAGACCTTGATTGTAAGGTTCTTGTCTCCCTTGACCATAAAGGGAAGCTGGGTATCCTTGTCCTAAAAATATAAGGTCATTTATTGTAACTTTTATAAGTGAATATAAGGAGTAGACAAGCTTAAGAAATCCTAGAGTTTGACCTCTCTTGGTAGTGGACTGACTCTCTCCTAGTTGGGAGAGTGGAACCACTCTAAAATAGCTTGTCCAATCGGTTGCTTTCTGCAACCACTGAACACTTGCATGCAACAAAGGGTGATACAAACTAGGTTGGGTATGGACCACATAGACCACTAACGCTCTTGTTGCGGTCACAACAACACCTAGACCTCATGTAGCGATCGATACACTAGGTCACCAAGGAAACCAAGGTCGATACATATCACTACAAGACAAACCCCTTCGATCAAACCACCTCTAGACTACCATGGTCGAAGAAACATCACTAGGGTTAGTGTAGTGGTCATAACACTCATCCAAGATTGGTTTTGCGGTCACTACACACTCAAACCCTAGCAAGGTTGACACTCAACAACAAGGCAACTCAATGAAACCCTAAATTCACCATGTGATGTCACATCATCAACCATTGTCCAAGCAAGGCACCCCATATCATCATCTTCTCTCTCATGATTCTAAGGCACAAGAAAAATACTATACATGTAACAAATTGCAAGATAACCTCCACTTATGTGTAAATTACAACATGGTCCAAAACAAGAAACATAGCTCAAACATCAACCAAATAAGATCAAACTGAAAACATAAGAATGTCACATGTTATAAAAGCATCTATAAAGATTAGATTAAATTTCTAAGCATCTTATTAAGAAAGGAAAGCATACTCAAGCACTAATCTAGTTCAGGGGTCTTACAAAAAACCTCAGCAACACCTCTGGTAGCTTGAGGCAAACTTGTCAAATCAAATCACTATGTGCACAGTGGACAAAAAGCTATGAAACCACCTACTGACCATGGGGAATAGAGGAAGAAGCTTAAAAGTGAAAATTGTCAACTCAATAATAGAAACACAAAAGGGATATGTTGCTTACTTTGTAGAAGCCCATCAATGGTAGGGGAAGGATAATCCTTGATATTAATACATGGACGAAACAACGACTATCACTACCTTTGAGAGTACAAACGGGGTTCATGGACCTGACATTGTGTCCAAGAGAAAGATACAAAACCACTTTGTAAGGGAAGAATGAAGAACATGGAAGCTCATTGCAATCCAAATTACTACAAGGCAGTTGGACTTGTGTAAACAACATGTGTGGTCCCCTGCCACTGTGAGGGCCAAGTATCGAGTCAACACTTTGAGCCAACAAAGACGAAGATAGAACTTTTTGACATTTAGTGAAGAGATGGATCTAGGGTTTGAGTAAGGTATATATAGTTTTGGTTGATTGACCTGAGTTGGTTGTGATCAGAATCCCTCTATGATGTGAGCCCAAATACATGATGCCTAAGGGAATCGAAAGGGAGCCGACTCTGAACATTTCCTAGAGGTTGAAGACAATTACAATTAGGTGTGTCCAGTTTACCCTATATCTGGTAGGTAGGCAAGGACACACTGTCCTCCTCACAATCATAAAAATCAAAATTTCCATAATATTTATCTTTTTTTTTGTATTATCTTGTAAAATAAATTTGTCTTTGAAAAATGACCTCTGCAAAATCTTATATTTATGCATAGCTTCCCCTTATCGTGCATATAATAATTCATGACTTTGTTTCACATAATTATCAAACAAAATCTGTAAATAAAATATTTAGATTTGAAATTCCATAAACTATAATAAATTCAAGGAATCTCATCTCGCTATAGAATTGGTCAATTTAGCAAATAATTTTACTATGTGAGACCCATCCATCTTTGAAGTCAAACAAACCGCTATGTTCTAAGATATCAACAAAACCATCACCGTTAATTATCTTCAATATGCAAAATTATAGACTATTATATTTAATTGTAAAATATATTTGAAGTCTCGTCAGAATTGATTTAATATCTTACCATATTAAAATAAGCCTAAACCATCTCTAAGTTTCACATATTAATAATATGAACCCTATTAAATGTAAAAATTGCACAAAAGATTCAAAGGTTCTTAACTTTTCTATAAAGTACATATTTTAAAAAATATCTTAGACAAGACCCTTCTTAAAAAGTTGATATATCACAATACTACCCACCTTATAGGAATTTTATCATTAGAGCTTGGATAGTCTGCCAGCCATAGCATTACAAATAGTTTATGTACACTAAATTTCTAGTGGTATCTTATAGGTTCTTTACCGTGCTAACAATGTAATATTAATATGTCTAAACATGAATGTATAGCATAATTACAAAATCTATCATGTTAAATGAGTCTTGAGATCTAAATTGTACCTTCATTATCTACAACGACAAAGACTCCGTAAGGGACCTGTAACACCTTATCTCCTTTGTGACACAAATTCTTGGGAAAATTTAACTTAATGTGACCCTCTTCATTGCAATAGCAGCAAGTATTGTTACCCGTCCTAGAGACTCCATCGTGGATCCTTAATGTGACCCTCTTGTTTTGATTGAACTACGATCACACGTCAATCGGTTGGAGTGGATCCATGAGCCAAAAAACCTCATACAAAACGCAACAATGTAGTAGAAGCGTGATCTGCTTTGATAGAATCCATTTCCACTTTATGAGTAGGGTTAGCGGAACAGTTTTTTCGGCCTAATATTCTTGAATGCATATTTAAGCAATATGCAAAAATCGTCCCTCTCACACATTCACACCTTTCATAATAGGAAACATTAATGAATTTACATGTTAATTGGATTTGTAACTGACCGGGTATACGCTCCATATAAAATAAAATATCAGAAGTATTCGAACACTCATCAAACAAATTTCACGACATATCAATTCAACCATGTCACTGGACATCTATATTGGTAAATCCAGACAATCATCCGTTTGATGCAAGTCATATTCCGCTAAATTACATTTTAAACCTAATAATGTAAAATGAAATGAAGACCATTCACCAATGTCTTCGCTTGGCCCAATGTGCGAATTTGCGTGAGCATCTGTGCGTGTTGTCCACCATGCTGTCTACTAGTCTTTGTGGTCAAATGCACACTAGTCATGCCATATCTAAGTGATGGCCTGTGGTAGGAAATGTGGGACAAAAGATCCATGTTACCACACAACACATCACTCATAATACAATGGGAGTGCTGTTACTAGAGTTATCAGTGATCCAAGTCGAATATACGGCTACATCACCTATTGCAAAATGAAGATGATGCTACACACACGTGGTTAGTTTATGAGGAAAATGTTGCACATAGCACGAGGTGTCGTATTCTATATAGTCTAACTTTCATAGAATGAAATGAATGAAGAACATCAATACAAAGATAAAATTAGAAGAGAATACAGTTCGCCATGTGGTAGAAGTATTGGTGAACGCCGCAGCAAATCATAATGATCTTTATATGCAACATCATATAATGGCACACTGACATCGTCCATCTAGTAGGCGTAGCTGCACATGCCGTATTTACATGATGACCGCCGTGAGCAGCGGTTGCCACACCTGCCGCAGTTCTCGTCGTCGTGCATGACTCCGACACAGTTTCCGTCGCAGCACATCTGGCCGAAGCGGCACGCACGGTCGCACCTTCCGCAGTTGTTGATGTCGTTGCTAAGGTTGACACACACAGGCCCTGGCAGCAGTCAGGACAAGGGCTCGACGAGGTGCCGCACATCTCGGGGAACCTCATGCACGACGAAGGGAGCGGCGATTTTGACAGGCGCCCATTCTGCTGCCAACCTGGTCCCTGATAATCCTGTGCCATGACGTCGAAGGTCGCCATGGCCAGAAACAGTTAGTAACTGAGGATGAGGGGAAGGGATATGACCATCGTGTTGTGTCGATGTTGGTCCATTGGCCATGAATTTATAGGGAGTATGGTCACTAGAAGAAAAGGCATTTTGGGTGAAGGTTATGCACATATAATCTGTGAAGGTTTTACTGATAGACCCAAAGTTTTAACCTTCACGCAAAAGGATTAGGCGGGAAGACAAAATTTCCCGCTTATTAACTAATGGCCCAGATCCTCAAATGAAATTTGATGGCTCAGATCAATAGGCAAAACAGAAAACCTATAAATCCTTTTCACGGCTCTAGCCGCCGGTCTCAATATCCCCTGTTTCCAGAACAACCGCCGCGCAGCAAAGAAAAGTCCCCCAGTGCCCTGCGGATTTGCTGCACCCGATTTGGATAGGAGCAGGCTGCTCCTTGTCGCAGATGGTGTGCGCTTGTCGACGAGCTCCCTGTATCAGGTCCATGGACACCCCTTCTTCTTCTACTGACCTTCAGACCCCCTCCGTATTGTGTCTTTCCCTTTCCAAAATCAGCAGTGCGTCACTTCCTGGTTGATCAATCTCAAGTTGGCCACCACTATCCCCCCTTCACTTGACCTGCGGAGCTCTCGGACTTGGTCCATGTTGCAGCCATCCGCAGGTCACTGACCACCACCACAACAACGTCGGCAACTCCGAGACCCCTATTGCTTGTTGTGGCGACCAGCCAAGTCCCCCCAGTGACGAAGTAAAAACTACGGATGACAGAATACAAGCGGACCAGCGAGCGATCGTCGGATTTCGCCCACGCCTGCTTGCGTTTCTACCGTGAAGTGACCAAGGTTGGCTTTTGTCCACGCAGTTGCTGCTCGCCGCACCTGGCTTTTGTCCAGTGCTCCTACGTGTCTGTAAGCTTCTTTCTCTAGTTCTCCTCTGTCCTCACGGTTACCACACCACAACACACCTCTTCCTCCAAGCACACTGCCTGTCCTGACCTTCTCCCCCTTGTCCACCCTCTGTCGCCCTAGTTGCGCCGACTCCAGTGTGTGTCGTGGCAGAGGAGTAGTGGAGTGGGAAAGTAGCTAGCAAGACGATCGAGGACGAAAGAGTGTGTGGGGGATAGAAACCAGTCAGATCAGCGCGATCTAAAGAAACGTTGCCTCCATCTTTATCGGAAGGGAAAAGCAGAATAAACAAATATTATTCTTCCTTATTGCTTGATGATCTGCAAGTTCTGAATATGCACATTTTGTTTATTGTCGTACACTACTGTCCAACAATTTCGATAGAAAAGTTGACTTTTGCAGCCACAAAAGATTAATTTGTTATTAGATAGTACATGATTCGATGCTCCAGACAGTGGTCGCGATTGCTTTTCAATCCATTAGGGGTCGTTTGTGTACCGTCATTAAGACTACCGGCATTTTATACATAGGATATTTACCAGCGGTAATTCATTGAATCGGTTTAAACGGGTCCTGCTGCAGTGGCGATGCGCCTGGGCAGCTCTGGTGAGATGCGGGACGACAGAAAGGTGGTGATCTAAAAGCCTGTCAATTTTGATGGGCTTTGAAACTGCTATATTTAGTTAATAAATCTCAATTATCATGGTATTCGTGATCACCGTCCAATAGATATAATACAGCTGCATCAGTATAAGAATGCCGCATTTTAGAGTTTTTCTTCCAAACTAGGCCTTAATGTACATCAAATGATTGCTTTTCACTATTTATTTATGCAACGTCAAAACAAATGTCTCCTAGGTGAAAATAACATCCACAAGTTATGTCTTTTTACTTGTTGTTAACTTTTATTTCCATATGACCGTTCATATTCATGGAAAGGCTACTCGTATCCATAGATCAAGAACAACAATCTGTGAAAATTTGTTTTTCTTTATCCAATGTGCTCTCCATATAATGTCTTTTCTATTTCTTCCCATCTGTCTCTCTCTCTCGTGAGGAGGAGAAGGTTGCCTTTTCCTTTTTGTACAATATTGTTTACACGCATGTGATTAATTACATTTGTTGGCATGATGTTTCTTATTTAATTTCATCTAAATTAACTCTAAAAGGGGTTATTATTTATATTGTTATTTTGAAATTGTTTTCTTTTGATTATAACAACGTATAATGTAGGCTTGTAAGTAATCTATTTATTTGCAATGGCATCAATCACCACGCATATATATTAATTTTAGTTATATAGAGTAAAATTTTCTTTGTTTGTCTCTCAATTCCAATTGTATAGTTATTTTTCTTCTGATTTGAATTAAGTATTTTTTTACAAATGCTTTTTACCTTTTTCATATAGTATTGACTTAAAGATATGCCTCCAAAGAAGAAGCTAAAGTCGATTCAAGAAGTAATGCAAGAAAAGAATTCAATTTGTGGATCTAAGACTCTAGACAGTCAACAAAACCCCAACTCTTCAAATGGGACACCTTCAAGAGAAACTTCATCTATATCATCCCCTGATCAATTGTTGTCTTCCATAGCACGTAAATAAGTATAATGTTATTATCATTATAAATTATGCATGTCTTGCCATACTATTCACAATTATTTGTTATTTCTCATGTAGGTGCGGCTCGAGTAAAAACAGAAATGATAAAAATCAACCAAATAGCATCTGAAGGAGGTGAATCTCTTATTATAAAAAGTATATTTAAAATGAGGACCTGAATATTTGTTTCACATTTATAATATTACTAGTAATTGCACGTGCTCTGCACGTGACTTCTATCTACAATTGATGGGGCATATCATAAACAAATTTTATGCATCACTATGTCATATAACAATATATAAAATCTAATATGATTTGTTGAAGTAGTATAAAACATATTTTTTTTGGTGAATTATAAAAAATTAGTTGAATTATAAAACATATATATTGATAAAAGGAAAAAGATTGTATCCCATCCAATTCTCATTCTATAGTTGGCAGTCCTTATTTTCTATTATGAAATTATGTCTGTGTCTTGGAAATTTGGCTCAGATGATTGGTACCCATATTTTTTTTATTCCTTGACATTGATCTGTATCTATATTTATATTGTTAATTACATTCTATCAAACTTCTTATTTTATAATGCCTTCAACATTTTACCTTTTCATCCATGTTATCCCTCTCTTTATTTTACATCAATTGTCACATTTAGTTTTCAAAGACATCTATGTATGGTAAAAAAAATTATAATCAAAATAGTCATATCTTGTACATGGAATAATGGAGAAAATGATAATATGTGTATCATAGATGACAATATATGATTTCTAGAGTACATTTGTATATTAGTTATGTTATATTGTGGTGATTCTTTTCTAATGATTTATTTTCCCTTATTGGCCCATTATCATTATCATTTTAGCATGTAGAGAATGACAATATATCATTAAGATGTGTATTAGTGAAGTTCATATGAAAAAATAGTTCTCATTTTTTAGCAGTTGATATTATATTAAATACAACTAAGTTTACTAATTGATTACTTTTGAGCATCACATTCTATCATCTCACTTGATTTCTTTTTAGAAAGTGAGCATGAAAGGTAGAAAATGTCTTGGGACTGTTTGATTTGAACATACTAAGTTACTTTTCTTAAACATGTTGTAGTTTCAGTCTGATATTAACTCATATGCATATACATAGATATAATAATTTGTGAACTATAAGGAGGAAAAACACTTCTTTATTTTTTCATATGGTTGGAAAAGATGTTATATTCAAGTTAAATAGCTAAATTTAGGGAAATACATCTCTCAGTGGGAATTTGTTTCATTAGTATTATTGCATCTATATGATACATATAGTAATTATTTTGTTGTCATAATCACGAGGTGATTTGGATAATAACGACAACGAGGAAATTTTTATGAAGCACTTTTCTTTCTTGTTATATTTTTCTGGAGCAATAAACCCCCATGAGATCACCACTTATAACAATTAGAAGAAAAAACATTTAATGAATTTAATCTTTTATGATATGTATTGAATACATTGTTGTTGTATGTGTTCATGGTAATAGAACTTACTACAATTGGCACTTGTCCTCATATCACATAGCCAAGTGTGCATTTTTCTGTCGGTTCAACTAATATGTCTGACTGAACTGTTATTCACAAATTGTTTCTTCAATTCCTAGTTGAAGCAGCTAGATAAAAGGAGGTGAGGTTGATAACAACATCTAAAGTCTTAGCTTCACATGTTGTGATAGGGATGGACCTTTCCTTGGTGACCATGGTAATTATAATTATAAAAATTAGCTTAATGTATTTTTGTATAAGTTGAACATTCACTACTTATGGTAGATATTGTTGATTTTATTAACTAATTAGCAAAACATAAATGTTTTGGAAACATCTATAAATAAAACTTATTTAATAACCAATTGAAGTTATATGATTGGTGCTCGTTAATAAATAACTATTTATGTAATGATAGGGGCTCATAGTCTATTACATTACATTTATCTTTGAGGTTGAATTTTTCAAAATACTTATTGACTTTTATTCTAAATATAATACTGCCTTCTTACATTACAATTTTAAAACGATAGGTGTGTCTTAATTGTAGTTCACTTGTGTACTTTGATACTAATTAATGTTTTACAATTTCTTGTCTTTTATATTTAGGTTTTACATGTTATACAATATGAAAATTGTGATATATCAAGCGACATGGAATAATAAAACTAAGATATCATATTCTAGATTTTCTTTGTGTTGTTTCTATTGTGTGGGATCTCTTAAGAGTGGTAGCATGATAAGTGAAAGAATAATTATAGCAAAACTAGAGTTCAAGTTCTCAATCATATTATCAACCACTATGCCTTGATTGTGCATCGAATGAAGAAAAATATTATATAGAAAACCTAATGATAAATAAAAAAGTTAACACTCTTATGTACATGTAATATTTAATAATAAGTGTATTCTTTATCTTGATGTATTTTCATGGGTCAGAATGTAATGTGTGTAGGTTACCTTAAACATTGATTAAAACTTATATAGTCCATTATTCAATCATCCACTAAAAAAATTTGTATTGTATTTCTTCGACTCAAATTGAATTATGCTATTTGGTATTTATAATACATATTTTAGATCAATTTCTAGGATTGAAAATTTTAAATGTTTTTACATGAGTTTTGCTTTTTTGGCCATCTTTCCTTTTTTCGGGGCATAACTCGAAGAAGAGGCAATAACCAAATAATAGGCTAAGAAAGGGTTAAGGAATCCCAAGGAAGCTAGAATCCCAAGTAATCTAGAGTCAGTGTGGGATATCCTGTGGACCTGCCAAAAGCAAATTCTTAGATATCTACAAAATGATACAATAATTATCAGACATTTACATTTTCGACAATCTCTTAGGCCATATATAGGAGAAGAGAAGGTTATAACTTGAAAGTGCAATTGTCATATATGAAGTTAGAAAAAACATAAACTTTGATGGCAAAGAAATAAAATTATAAAACAAGATAATATCCATGTTTATTTTGACATCTTCATGTGTTTTGACATGTCAAAATTAAGCTACATGTAAATTGGTTGGTCTAACTCGTATACTTTATACTAAAGTTCTACTACAAATAGAATTAGTCACACATGCTTTTTTATTGAATTGATGTTTATTGTCTAATAATAAGATTCATATTTTCTATAATAAATGAAGCTTGTTTACTCACTTGTATACAAGATACATATTCGTCAGATATGGAATTCAAAATTTGTATATCGGTTTTCCTAACCTGTACCACAATCAAGGAATAATGGTATATATTAATAATTATGGTATCGTTAAATTGTGACCGTTTGTGCACCAAAGATCTAATATTTAGTTGATTTAACGGTGTGTATTATTGTTTAAATTTTGAAATCATCAAATTTTAACCATATGGATCTTATGTGACCATGCATATATTGACATTATCAAAACATGTAACAAAAATTGAACTTCACATTGAAAAAAATTAATTGATGGATCAGTTAAGTATAAATCATAACTCAACCTATTAAATCATTATTCTATAAAAAGGTACCATTGTATTGATAGGAAACAGATAAAAGATTATCGTCTTAACTCGATAGAAACTAAAAAAAATTGTTTTTATTGTGTGACATGCACTGATGTACCTAATTAAGTTCACAGTAGGTTTGGAAGCCATGTAGAGCTGCAGGAAATTGTGATCTATTGGAATGAACACGTTAAATAAAGAGTGAGGTACCCGCTTAAGACTACGATGGAGGGGCATATGAAGACCATGTGAAATTATTTCCGTACAGAGCAACAAGCAGTTGTGATCTATTGGAAAGAACACAATGGATAAACATGGAAATTAACCAGGAGGAACACACATTTATATTGGATATCTAAGAATGATCCAACAACAAAAAAACCTGACTTCATTTGTTGTCGAGGGGGACCAATCCTACACATGAATGACGGAAATGAGTAAGAACTTGGTTGTGATCAGTATGTTATATAGTAACTTAAATTCAAAGTATACCTTGGATGTTTGGTATGTTGCGCCAGAACTATCATAATCAAGTTGCACGTCTTCTAAGAAACAATATTTAAACCCTGAATTGTAGCAAGTAGAATTGGGAGTTGAGGAAGGAAAGACATATTCATCTATGAAATTGGTTGAAGCGTAGAACACTTCCATGTCTTGGCATAATGATAAGAAGCCACGACCAGTGGGAGCCGTTCTTTGGAGGGAGAAGATACGATGATTTGAATTCCTAGTCGACAAAATTGTCTCGATTACTGATCTTTCATGGTTAATATCCATGCTTCAATTATTTACAGATGCGTAGTATAGAATTTTGGCATAGCTAATATGACGATCACCTCAAGAAGATTGGAAGGGCATGTATGTATACCTGGATCTGGGGTGTAACCCAATTGGGACTCGATCGGGATCCCTCAACAGATGGCTCACATCAGCAGGAGGAACCCTGAGCAGTGGGTGCACATGTGATCCAGGCGATCAACGGCATGAAGCCGAGCATATTCTTGCACGATCCAACAATGGCCTCATTCTTCTGGGTGTGCCTTGACAATGACGAAGAGTGGACAGTTAACAGTCGCGGCTTGCTGGAGTTCGTAGAGCAATCGGAAGAAGCTCTTGGAATGTATGGAATATTTTGAACCCCAGATGCCTACATCAACTAAGTACTTGGTCATAGTAGTCAAGGTGATGAGCACCTATACCATCACCATAAGGCACAACCACCCGACGACGATGAAGAAAAGGGTGAGGCAACATGCGCAGTGCTTCCACCAATCACAGGGGAATAATTGTCGAAGAAACTCCATGCCTGGATCTGCATCATATGGTCAAGTCAACGACCAGTGGCCACATGAAGCGGAGACAACATGTCCACCACCAGCTACGCCATCGTGTACAACACCAACATGATTTCATGGTATGAATCGTATCCTTAAAAAAGTAGTTGGCACCAGTGCTTCATATGTTAGAAAAATTCCAGCAACATCGCACAACTCATTATAGAAGTGGCGTTGATCATGAGATGAAAGAGACCACCACCTTAAAAGTTTGTAGCACCGATGCACTTAGAAAACTTACCGTCCTTGTGGAAGTGGTCGATATGGAGAATGTTTTATATACAAAAGTCCAAACTTTGTGCTTTCTACGAAGGTGTTGTGTGAGGCGCTGTCGGAGCTTCCTCCGAGGTCTTCTGTGAGGCACCGCCGTGCCGGATTACAAAAAATCTTTCCTCTTATAATTATACAGAGATGAAGAGTCTCCATCACATAGGAAAATTGTAGCCTGTTTGGGACTGTACGTAAACGCTTAAACGTGTTTATCTTCCAAGTTTTTCTATTATCCAGATAGGAAAAAGTGGTGACCAGTTAATGATAGTTTTAACTGAAGAGTCCTCCTACAAATCAAACACGGGAATAAGTGGACGGAGACGAGTATTGTCTCTTAGTATGATAAAATAGTAGATAATTGTGGATAGCAAAAGAATACTTGTGTGTACGGTTGATTCAACATTTTTCAATTTCGTGGACATTGGGCAGGACGGAAACGAGTAAAACCAAGACCGTGCTTAGTATGGTAAGATAGTAGATTTGTCTACAATGCCAAATGAAAATAAAGGCGGTGCATCTTCTGAACATACCAATATTGGTACTTACTATAGTAGTATAATTATGTCCAAATAATATAGCAGCTATCAATAATTTTATATATTGTAGGTAACACATTAGGAGACCGATCAATGGTGGATCTAGTGTTAAATTATCAAGCCCATTTGATGTGGATAGTAGACAAGATTCAACTACACAGAGCACTTTAGCCAGTTAGTTAACTAACATTGTGTAGCTCTAAGTTTAAACACATTTTGTACTCTTTTTAGACATTGCTACGATGACAATTAGAGATATATCTAAAGTTAAATATTTTCTCTACTCTTATTAGACATTTCTACCATGACAGGTAGAAATAGATTTTCCTAGCACTAGTAGTTATGGTTGATAGATTTGCACAACCTTTTTATGTACCTTATTTGACATGGCATAAACTTTCTTTATTAGTAGATAATGGAGTTGGTAGAGGGAGCAATGGTGGATCTAGTCTTCGAACACCTATCATTCATGGAGTTGGTAGAGGAAATTCATTCATTAAAGAAAATCCAATTGGTGTGTTACCAATTTTTAGTAAGAGTTGGTAGAGGAAATTCATTCAATAAAGGAAAGATGGCCAATGTAAACTCCATATTATCTCATGAAGGTAACTTTCTTGTATAATTTTTTCACTAAATAATGTTCAACTCTACATAAAGTTTTATATTATTACTATATTGGTTTGTAGAAGTAGACATGTTAGAGTAGTTCAACTTTTACTTTTAGGACCTAATGGAGTTGGAAGAGAGAACTACGGTGGCTCTAATATTCGAACACCCATCAATCATGGAGCTGGTAGAGGAAATCTATTCACTAAAGAAAATCTAGTTGGTGGGTTACCAATTTTTCATTAGAGTATTTGATGCCTGATATACATTGGCCTCCTATAACTAGTTCTAACTATTGTTTATTAATGTTTGTAATCATGTGATGTTAACAATCTAGGGGTTCCTCAAAGGAAAGGTAAAATGGCCAATGTGAACAACATATTAACTCAAGAAGGTAAATTTTTTGTATAATTTTTTCACTAGATAATTTTAAACTCTACATAAAGTTTTCTATTATTACTATATTGTCTTGTGGAAGTAGACATGTTAGAGTAGTTCAACTTTTGCTTTTAGGACCTAATGGAGTTGGAAGAGAGAATAATGGTGGATCTAATATTCGAACACCCTTCACTCATGGAGCTGGTAGAGGAAATCTGTTCACTAAAGAAAATCTAGTTGGTGGGTTACTGATTTTCAGTTAGAGTATTTAACGCATCATATACATTAGCCTCCTATAACTAGTGCTAATTGTTTTTAATTATTGGTTTTGAACATGCGATGTTAACAATATAGGGGATCCTCAAGGGAAAGGAAAAATGGCCAATGTCAACACCATATTATCTCGAGAAGGTAACTTTCTTGTATATTTTTTAAACTAAATAATGTTAAACTCTACATGAAGTTTAAATTTATTACTCTATTGGCTTGTGGAAGTACACATGTTAGAGTAATTCAACTTTTTCTTTTAGGACCTAATGGAGTTGGAAGAGAGAACAATGGTAGATCTAATATTCGAACACCCATAACTCATGGAACTGGTAGAGGAAATTCATTCACTAAAGAAAATCTAGTTGGTGGGTTACCAATTTTTAGTAAGTGTATTTGATGCCTCATATACATTGGCCTCCTATAACTAGTGCTAACAGTTGTTAATTATCATTTTTGAATATATGATGTTAACAATTTCGGGGATTCTCAAGGGAAAGGAAAAATGGCCAATGTCAACACCATATTATCTCGAGAAGGTAACTTTCTTGTATATTTTTTCACTATATAATGTTAAACTCTACATGAAGTTGTATAATATTACTATAGTGGCTTGTGGAAGTAGACATGTTATAGTAGTTCAACTTTTGCTTTTAGGACCTAATGGAGTTGGAAGAGAGAACTATGGTGGCTCTAATATTCGAACACCCATCAATCATGGAGCTGGTAGAGGAAATCCATTCACTAAAGAAAATCTAGTTGGTGGGTTACTGATTTTCAGTTAGAGTATTTAACGCATCATATACATTAGCCTCCTATAACTAGTGCTAATTGTTGTTAATTATTGGTTTTGAACATGCGATGTTAACAATATAGGGGATCCTCAAGGGAAAGGAAAAATGGCCAATGCCAACACCATATTATCTCGAGAAGGTAACTTTCTTGTATATTTTTTTAAACTAAATAATGTTAAACTCTACATGAAGTTTAAATTTATTACTCTATTGGCTTGTGGAAGTAGACATGTTAGAGTAGTTCAACTTTTTCTTTTCGGACCTAATGGAGTTGGAAGAGAGAACAATGGTAGATCTAATATTCGAACACCCATAACTCATGGAACTAGTAGAGGAAATTCATTCACTTAAGAAAATCTAGTTGGTGGGTTACCAATTTTTAGTAAGTGTATTTGATGCCTCATATACATTGGCCTCCTATAACTAGTGCTAACTGTTGTTAATTATCATTTTTGAATATATGACGTTAACAATTTAGGGGATTCTCAAGGGAAAGGAAAAATGGCCAATGTCAACACCATATTATCTCGAGAAGGTAACTTTCTTGTATATTTTTTTCACTATATAATGGTAAACTCTACATGAAGTTGTATAATATTACTATAGTGGCTTGTGGAAGTAGACATGTTATAGTAGTTCAACTTTTGCTTTTAGGACCTAATGGAGTTGGAAGAGAGAATAATGGTGGATCTAATATTCGAACATCCATCACTCATGGTGCTGGTAAAGGAAATTCATTCATTAATGAAAATCTAGTTGGTGGGTTAGCAATTTTTAGTAAGAGTATTTGATGCCTCATGTACACATGCCTCTAATAACTAGTTCTAACTATTTTTAATTACTATTTTTGAACATGTGATGTTTACAATCTAGGGACTCCTCAAGGGAAAGGAGAAATGACCAATGCGAACAACATATTATCTCAAGAAGGTAACTTTCTTGTATATTTTTTTTATAAAATAATGTTAAACTCTACATAAAGTTTCATATTATTACTATATTTGCATGTGGAAGTAGAGATATTACATGAGTTGAATTTTTGCTTTTAGGACTTAATGAAGCTGAAATAGAGAACAATAATGGATCTAGTCTTCGAAGACCCATCACTCATAAATTTGGTAGTGGAGATTCTATATCTGATAGAGGATATGTCCCTATAGAAAGAAATTTAGGTGGTTTGAGTGATGATATCTCTAATATACAATTACCCACCCGGAAAAAGTTCCAAAGTACAAAAAATTCATTTGTTAATAATTTCCAATCTGGTGAGAAACTTACACTTTTATGCACTTTGTATCATCTACGTCCATTTTTTTATATGGTCTTAGTTTTTCTGTGTAACTTGTTTATATATGACTATATAATTATAACATTGTTATGACAAACCTACTTGACTATATATTAACTGTAATGATATTATATTGTAGAAAAAGGTAAAGGAGTTGTTAATCTTAATGATGATCCATATTTTGGTAACAATGAGGAGCAAAATAACGTCTATAATGAACCTGGTTTGTTACTTATACTTTTTGCAAATATATGACGTTTAAATTCCATTTTTCTATTTTGTTATCTAAATATGTCTCATATGTAAAACTATTTTTTTATATTTTATCCAGAATTTTCTACATGTCCTAGTGGAAATGAAGATATCAATATTGATGTAGATCCAAATATTGGTAAGAACATTGGAAAAGTAATTACATTGCGTTCAAATATTTTAATAGTTGTCTGCTAATATTTTTATCATAGGTAATTTAGAAGTTGGTGAGGAGACTTTAAGTCCCCTAGAGGTTCAAAGTAGAATCCATTTCTCTAATATGAACTTTGAAATTGGTAAGATATTTTTTGTTATTTCATTCATGTTACTCAAACTTCAACTCATAGACTTACTTAATATTCCAGGGAGGGAAATGCCTCATAGAGAAGTTGATGATACTCCTAGAGAAGAAGAAGAGACACCTATGATGCAGAAGAGATCATATAGAATGAGGAGATCAAGCTGTAGAGCTACAACTTGTCTTGGAAGATATTCAGATCTTACAGGTCTATAGAATTGAATATCATTTTAATTAAGTCTTCAACTTATTTGCTGAAGTTACTTTATGTTCACATAAAAATGTTTATTCGGAGGAAACTGAGAAAAGAAAAGGTCGTGGTTGGACAACATATGCATCGATGAAACTTCCCCTTGGAAAAACCCACCATGAGTGCACGACATTACAAAATTTTCCTGTTGGTAATGAAGCCAATACTTTATCAAATTTTTTAGGCTTGAAGGCTATAGATACTAACTCTTTCCCACTCCACATGAGATGGGATGATAAACAAGAGAAAAGTTTTAATAGTGTTTGGGAGGAAGTCAAGGTATCTCATTTAAGCGTATTCATGGATATCATATTTATTGATATATCTTATACTAACTATTTTTATTTATTATGTATAGAAATTATTTGTTTTTAAGAGTCAGGAAAAGAACATGCTTCCTGTTATGTATATAGTAAGGAGGTGGTGCAGGGAAAAAAATGAAAAATAGCAAATCAACATTTCGATATTATTTAAAGTCACGCTTGAATGATTTGCCTATTGAAGTAATTCACAAGTCTCCAGAATGAAGGGTTAGTCAAGAGCAGTGGGAACAACTATTAATCTATTGGGGTAAAGAAGAAGTAAAGGTAATGATTATAGTTTTAAAATATAAATAGAAGATAAAGAAATGATTTTAATAGTTTTTATTTGAATTTCTTTCTATCCAGACAGAGGCAGAACAAAATGCACTAAACCGCTCTATGACAAGAGTTACATATGGACTTGGGAGCAAATCCATTATGCAAAAAGAATTTGATATTGTGATTACTTTTCATTATGACATATAGAATTTTCTTATTATAGTACTTTTTTGTGTGTAATTATGAATATACTTATTGATATGGTTTATTGTTATTAGATGTTACAAGGGGAACAACCTTCTGCGTTGAAAACTTACATATTTTCCCACCAAAAAAAGAATGGCCAGTTTGTAGATGAAACAAGTCAGAGGATAGTGGTACATAACTAAATATGTTATTTCCTTCATATTTCATACAATGGATATTTTTTTTACTTTTTCTTATATTATAAAATCTTTGTCTTTATAGGAGGAGGTTGAAAATGAAGCAATACGTCGAAATGTGCAAGATAGCCACAACCTACTTGACATGCTACCTGTATACGATCATGTACACGATGGTCACCATGGTGGATATCAAAGAGGTTGTGGAGTTGGTGTGACAAGACAAATTTTGAAGGAGGCATCTGGCATGATGATAGCACATCAATGTTATGAAGAAATTGAAAAAGAAGCCAAATTTTATTCTCAAAAACTTGCTGAAGCTAAGCTCAAGATGACACAAATGATGGATCAGGTTTGGAAAACATCTTTCTATGTATTCATGTTTAGAAAATAGGGTGCATATCATAATAATTTATTGATTTTGTTATCATGTGTGACCTTCATATGTTGTAAATGAATAGGGTGAATCCACTTCTTCTCATGTTCAACCTTCAAATGATGGTGTTGGATTGGGTTCTAAGTATGGAGACTCAAGTAATAACAACGTGATGAGTTCTCATGGCCAATATGAAGACATGGAAATGATGCACTAAAGTCATACGTCATTGTCAATATGCAAGGATTTATATTATAATTCATTTTTTGTAGTATAAATGGTACTTAGTAGCATGTGTCAATAGCTTTTATGCATTCACAATGTTGATGTGAATCAACTCGAAAGCTTTATGTAAACACTTGGATGGTCTACTTGGTGTTTTTGTGCAACGCATGTATGTGCATATACTTATTAGTTTTGTATGGATGCTCACATCAAGTTTAAGTTGAATCATGTGGTATTTCATATAAGGCATGTTCTAGAATTGAATCATTGAGTTTCTCATTTCAATCTTGATACTACGTCAATCTAATCTGAATTAATCACTTGTCCATTGTCTTACATTTCTTCTCCTTTTCTTGATCCTTTTCTTCTGAATGAATCTACATATCACAATCCCGTTTTCTTAGTTTTCTACTCCTCAAGAAAAGGTTTCTATATCTCTTTCGTTCTGTTGGTGTATTGTTTTACATTTCTTCTCGTTTCTTAATCCTCTTCTTCTGAATAAATTTGTAGGTCACAATCCCGTTATGGTCAAACGACATAGCACAATATCACGCCTTCCCCTGATCCCAGTCGCCTCTGTGTAAACTTACCCAGATCACAGCACCTGCAGTGCCCAAGAAACTAGCTAACGTAGCGCTGTGAAAGACGATCCGTGGACGAGGAAGAAAGGTATGTCCTACTTTCGGTTTTACACACCTTCTACTAGGCCACGCTGCTCTTAACATGCAGCGGATAGTGATGAATCTATATTTTGTGACTTTATAACAGGCTCAAAGCAGCAGGCGTCGATATTGTTCGTGACGATTCTTCTTATTAGTGAGCTGATCCCCGAGCAATGGTACCTAATGTCAAATGGTAGTGATGGGTGAGATGATGGTCTAAACCAACATAGATTATGATCTAGAGAGGGGTATAACCTTCATGCATGACTAGATCATTCTTGTATTCTATTTCTGTAGCAGTTTATGGTGAAGGTTATTACCATCACACATTGAATGGGCGAAGCTCTTTTGGAAGATGTTCTTTGGCCCACGGTTCTAGTATTCGTGAAGGTTCTAACCTTCACACAAGTGATAATTGTGAAGGTCATAACCTTCACAAAAAGGGCAATCTGTTGTAGTGGGTGCATGTACGATTCATAATCTGTTCACGTTAGGGGAGGGGGGAGACACATTGAACGTTTGCATTTGCTTGATGTACTCAACTTATGACACTACTAAAAAGTAGTACATCGGTGACAACCAAGTATGTCGCCTTTAACTTGAAAGATTACATACTTCACAGTGGTCTGTTAAATGTCTGTCATCTTTCAAATGTGATCTATACACTATGTAGGCTTAAGTGATACACGTCACCTATACCTGATTTCTAGCTATTGATAAGTCACAATAGGTGACATCATTAAATGTCATTCCAACTAAAAGATTACAAGAAATGCTGTCATAATCAATATAAAATCACATGTACATATGTCACGCATGACATCACCCACCAATCAAAATGAAAGACCACAATTAGACCAACTTGTCCATTGATCAAGCAAAATCATGTGTATGTGCACAAAACTGAACACCTCTGAATCCAAAATTGATACTTGTATTGATACAAACATGATTTACATGGGGAGAATTTTTTTCCTTGCCCCTTATAAATTATACAAACTCAAATCAGAAAGCTACTTTCTAAGTAAATAGCTTCCAACTTCTCTTGAGTCCCAATCTCTTTGAGACACTCCTGATCACCAGCAACATCGTCAGGAACTAGTCCCCTAAATCAAACAGTGAGTGCCTGAGCTCAGGGTAGTCACCCCCCTCTTCAGCATGGTAATTATAGCTGCTAGCACATTTTCCCTCTTCAGTATGGTAATTATAGTTGTTGGCACATGTGTTGGGAGCGCTTCTGATAAGACACCAACATAGTAGAGAATGCTTTTCTAGCGTAGGTTGCATCCAGGTCGTCATCCTCATCGTGGTTGGTGATGACAAGTGCGTGGATCTTCTGAGAAATGTTGCTTAGCAGGTACTTCTCCTCGATGAGGCCAAGTAGTAGTGGCAGGCAGGTTTTTACGGCCACAGTGGCCCTGTGCTTAGCAGTTGTTGAGTTGGCCCTCAACAATGCCAACAAGACGGAGATGGCCTTCTTCAAGAAAATGGAAGCATGCCTTCTACTCATCTTTGGATGTGGTCTATCATATACAGTTGCTGCAATGTACTGGCTGGTGCGGCTAAGGCTAATTAAACCTTCCTAAAATAGAAAAAATTCTTGATGGAATGAGTTGAGCATAATTGTAGGATTTTGATTGAAGGTTGAAGACAAAGGGGTATGAATTCAAACACAAAAAAAAATGTTGAAACTAGAGGAGGGCTTATATAAACATCTAGAAAGTAAAGATGTTGATGCGCAAGAGAGTTACATATAAAACTGATGTATACTTTGTATTACCAGAATCACACTAATATTATTTCTACTTGGATTGGAGTTCTGCTGTTGAGAGTGCACCATAAATATCCAGCAATGCTAGTTTAGTCATGTAAATCTACGTGACAAACTTTTCAGCACGGCTAAAGCCAAAACCACATAGCACACTGAAATCACATAAAATATCAGGAGGTCTAATTGACTCACCAAACTGTTCATCCTCCCCTGCCAGTACCATAGTCACTCAAAGGCCATTTTCTTTGCAAAAAATGCATGCCATTCACAGCCACTCTGGCACCTATTTGCATTTTTCAAATAAGAACATGCACCACTTATGCAAAAGATAATCCATGCATCATTTCCTGGTGAAAAGGAAAAAGAAATTAGTTCTACCAGCAATAAGAATCCAACTTTGCAAATTTTGAAACATTGTTTATTGCACTACAGTAATTAAACAAGTAGAGACAGTTTCCACAATGAAAACATTATTCAAATATAAAGACAATTTTTGTTGCAAAAAAATTGTGTACTGTAAATCTAAGATTACATATAATAAGAACCTCCACCTTGAAAAATCTTAGAATAGATAGACAAATCCATGCACTCCAAATCTTTATTTTAGTCCAAAGTAGTTGAATACTATTGGCATAAGGTGCAACACTAAATTTTGGATATGATAAGTAAAATAAAATTGAGATAAAACATAATAATTGATGTTAGAACTCCAATTACTCACTCATATATGAAGAGAAAAAGCAACATAGAAAATGAAAGAGAGTTCTTTCTATTGGTATGTATGCCTTGAGAGCCAATCATGGGATGATTGGTGGGAAACATTAATATTGATTTGATAAAGATCAAAGGCAAGCTTCCAATTCTGTCTGGTTCAGTCATATGAGATAATGATAGAACATATTGAATGTCTAGAGAATGACAATACTCAATGATGTATGCTTTCAGGTTGAGGACCTGAACGGTGAGATCATACAAATGCTAAGAGTTTGTACATTCTCATTATATCCCTAGTTGGATGTCAATGTGGAAGGTAGATAGACAACAATGACACACAAGACTAGATTGTGGTGTTGGTTTGTAAGGACCCTGGCCTGCGTTTAGGGTTTACCCTGTTTGTTTTGCTTGATCTTGGTGCTTTGGTGCTCACTAATCACCTTTAGTGGTGATTAGGGTTTTGTTGAGCTTTGTTGAGAGTTCGAGGGGCTACTTGCAAATAACCCAAGTTTAGGGTTTTGTGGGCAAGTTTGCCATCTTGTGAGATGTTTTCCCTCTTTGCTTCCTCTAGGGTTGAGAGGAAGGCTTGGGCTTGTTGTTTGAGTCCTTTGGGCCTGAGTTGAGCTTGTTTGGGCCTTGGAGTTCCTTGTTTGGGCTTGCTTGAGCCTTGTGTCGCCCATGGCAGGTGGTGTGTCGCCCAGTGGCCTGGTGTGTCGCCCAGTATAGCTTGCTTGTGTCGCCCATGTGGCTTGACCTTGGCTGGTGACACATGGTGCACATCTTGGACAAGTGTCTCTTGGCTTGCTAGTGTGTTGGCTTGAACCCTAGGACAAGTGTCCCTTGGGTGGGCGACACATAGCATGGTTGTACCTTGGTTTCTCCTCCCCTTCTTCCTATATAGGTAGCTCTTCTCCTTGCCTTAGTCTCCTTTGGTCCTTTGGTCTCCCCTCCACCCTTGGTGCACGATATCCCTCTCCATCTTGCTTGTGTTGGCCGATACACTTCCTTGGAGCTGAAGAGGTGGCCGATACACCTTCTTGGAGTAGCTTGGTGGACGATAGCTTTGGACCCTGAAGTGCTTTGGAGCTTTGGTGGCCGACAACCTTGGAGCTCAAAGTGCATCCTCTTCCTTGGAGCTTAAGGCGGGTTGCATAGCTTCTAACCCTAACTCCTTTACCTCTTGCTTGATCTTATGCATGTTAGTGGACTAGCTTAGCTCCTTGTTTTTGTACTTTGCTAAGTGTACCTTAGTGGTCGATATCCCCCTTAGGGTTGTAGGGTCCCTTTGTGTACCTTTCTTTCTAGGGTTTGGGGCTTCCTTGAGTTGGAGGTTGAAGGTGATCTAGGGTTGGGCGATACCCCCCCCTTCCTTGTGAGTGTGTTGGGCGACACACTTGCCCTTAAGTTGAACGATATGATGCTTTAGGGTTGCAGTTCCTTGAGTTGGAGGTCGATAGGTTGACCTAGCTTGAGTGTTGGCCGACATGGTGACCATGTTGGGCGACATGGTGCTCTCTCTGGTGGCCGACATGGCACCTTGATGGGCGATGGAGTGAGCTAAGGTCTGGTTGGCCAATATGATGGGAGACATAGTGATGTCCCTTGCGTTTTGGTTAATGCTCTTGGTGTTGGGCAACACCCTTGCTCTCATGTTGCACGACATAGTAGGGTTCTTTGTTGGACGATAGGCTGATGTGCCTTATGGCCAATAGGGTTAGTATCTTGGTGGACAATACCTCTCCCTTGTGTTAGCCGATATCCATGTAGGCCGATAGGGTTAGTAGCATGTTGGACGATACCCTTGCCCATGATGGGCGATAGAGTGAGCTTAGTGTGTTGGCCGACAAGCTTGGTGGGCGTCATGCCTTGTGCCCATGCTGGCCGATATGGTTGATGGCATGTTAGACGATAGGCTTTGTGCCCTAATGGCCGATAGGGTTAGTACCATGGTGGCCGATACCATGTTGGGCGACATGCCTCGGGCCATGATGGCCGATAAGGTTAGTACCATGGTGGCCGATACCATGTTGGGCGACATGCCTTGGGCCATGATGGCCGATAGGGTTAGTGTGGTGGCCGATACCCATGTTGATTGATAGGCTACAGATGAGGGTTGTGAGGCTATAGTGAGGGTATGAGTTTCTTTGGTGACGGTCCCTCATGTGGTAGAAGTGCATTCTTATACATTAACCAATAAACAATGGTAGCGTTTGTGATATCATCAATATATATATATGATACCTTGCAAATAAATAGGATGCTAATGATAGTAACAATGATGTTAGCCCTAATGTATTAGGTGCATGATGTGACCATTATGCTTAAATTAGTAATGATTGTGAGAATGATGATAGTTACACTATTAGTTTGTTTTATTATAATAATGATTGTCATAAAGATGCTAAGTGATAGTTATATTAAAGGTTGCTTCATGATAAAGATGACAATAGTTGATGGCATAATAATGACCTTGTTAATACTAGTGTCGGTTCGGTAAACTCAACATGATTTCTATATACTTGGATTGCTTGTATAATCCTGAGATTGAGGGTAAGCATCAGTATGGTTTGAATAATGATGTACTTGATACCCTTGATTACCAAATAACTGTCATATTGATAAGTAGATTACCTTGAATGATATTTCATGATAGTGAGCATCTCCCTTATGTTGAATCTTCAATTATAGTACACCCTAACCTTGCAGGTGATGTTTTAGCCATAAGAAGGCTATGAAATTTATGAGTATCATTACTTGATAATTATCCTATGAGGCTGTATGTAGGATATGTTGGTCCCATGATGATGATGTGAGCCTTGAGAGGCAGTAACAATACATGATGAGGGGTTGAGACCCTGTGGTATGTGATGATCCTTGAGATGGATCTGGATGGTTGGAAAGAGGCCAAGTGATAACATGTGATGTTGGATCCTTAAGATGGATCAGGTTGATATGAATAGATCATAATATAATGTTCTTTACTTTCTGTTATACCTTGCATGTCATACAACTTGGTTGAATCTTGCAATCCATCTAAAAGATACTAATTAAGCACAGTGAAATACATCATGTAGTTTGCCCTGGCCATAGATCCATCATCGTCAGGACTTGGTAATGGTGAAACAGGTTTTCCTACGGGTTAACCTGGAAGCGCATGTTGTTGAATATGTGTATGTTGCTCCTAGCCTGAAAATGAGGAGGTAAGAGTGTAACTTCGGTTGCAGACTCAGATATGTGTGTAGAGCATGGTGAACAGGCCCATGGCTCAGGATATGTGATGTATGGAGCATGAATGCGTTCATGGCTCAGAGCACGGTGATCAGGCCCGTGGTTCAGTTTTACTAGCGCCGAGACCTGTACCAAGGTGGGCTAGAGAAATGGGTAGCCTATGGAGCTAACCCTGTGGCTTAGACCACTTCAGCATGCGACTGCGGTCCTGCTCGTGTTGTACTCATGTACTGACCATGAGGTGGGAGGTCGTGGAGTCTGACTCTTCCATTGACCTTGTATGGCACCGGTTTGGGTTTCGTAACCGAAGGTTGGATTTGAATGGTACGGTTCAAATCCTCAGGGCATAATAACACGTAATACAGCCATTTAGTATTTACTGATCAAATCAAACATGAAACATTGGTTGAGGCCTTGTTTGGGTAATATTCCATTATACCTTGCAGGTTATGTGGTAATCTACCTTATCTTGATAATCAGGTTATGTGACATTATATTCTGTTCTAATAATCCTGTTACATGTTGATATATCTCATCTTGATAGTCATGATTCTTTTGAAAGACATCTGGTTAAATGCTTTGGTACAGCCGGTATACTTGTCGGTAAGAGTAAATCTTGCTATATATATATATATATAATTGCGTCTGATATATCTGCTCACGTTATAGTTTGCTGTTATAATTATTTTTGCTGAGGTTTTGTAGTTGCGGTGGGGAGCTATGTTTCCCGCTGGGACAATTGTTCAATTGTCTCACCCCGCTGGTTTTCACCCTTTTTAGGTGGTCGAGGTAGACGTGGTCATGGTTGTGGTGTTGCGGACGAGCGGCTTGAGGAACAGTAGAAGGCAAGTGTTGGACATGCTGCTGTTTTGGATGTTTTGTAGTAGAGTCTAGAGTCATCCCTGTACTCTCAGGTCCTTGGCAGTGTTTTGACGATGTTTCACGAAGATCGTTCGATGATATCTTTATATCCTGCTGTTGGCCGGATGTGGGCCTTTATGTATATATGAACAGGTGGTGAACTCATGTGATGGATGGACAGTTGTTCCTGAGCTGTGGACACGTGTCAGATCTTATGTATGTGCATGTTTATATGACATGTTTCTGTGCAGGATGAGGACTGGAAAGTAATAGTTTCACAGTTTATCAGTTTTCCACAATCGGTTTTAATTAACCCGTGTTTTGCAAATCTGTGGTTATGGTGTTTTCCGCACGTTTTCGCGTAACACCTCATTATCTGTGTGATAATGGGATGTGTTGCCACAAGTTTTGGTATCAGAGCTCTAGGTTCGCTGAGTCTACAGGGATCTAGGACTAGGTTGAGTCTGTTCTTATGAGTTCTCCAGGTTATCTTACAAAAATCTTCTGCCCTCAGCAGAAGAAAAGCCAAGATGTCTGGAAACCACGAAGAACATGCTCCTGAGCATAGTGATGCTACATCGGTTGATGGAGCAGATGGACGGGCACATGAAGATCGGGTGCCTGAGGTCCCCCAACCAGACCCAACCATACTTGAACACCCTGCCTACCAACAGCTTATGGGGCAGTTAATGGCTATGATGAATCTCATGGTTGAGCGATTACCAGTGCCTCCTCCACAAGCACAGGTTCCCCATGGAGAAGCATCGGGTATTGGGAAGACCTTTGAGCGGCTTCGCCGAGTCAGAGCTTCGGATTATGCTGGAACGGTTGATCCAGCGGATGCAGATCTGTGGCTGACGAGTCTTGAAAAGGCTTTCCGGATCCTCGACATCCCCGAAGTAGACAAAGTAAAGCATGCTGTCTACCTTTTGAAGGGTAGTGCTGGTCACTGGTGGACCATCGAGGAAGAGAAGCGGCCTAGTGAGGTGATCTGTTGGGAAGTGTTTCGGCGTGAGTTCGTCACCAGATACTTTCTGAAGATGTACCTGGATGAGAAGATCAGTCAGTTTGAGAAGTTGCGGCAAGGAACGATGAACATCACCGAGTATGAAGATAAGTTTATGGATCTGTTGAGGTTCTGTCCTCACATGGCGGCGACAGATGATGAACGGATCAGACGTTTCGAGAAGGGTTTGAGTGTTGAATTGACAACCCATGTGTCTGCGCTGGAAAACCGAGAGCGGTTTGCTACGTTTGTGGAATCAGTTCGACGGATCGAGAGGACAGTAAGGGAGAAAAGAGAGTCGGTGTCTCTTAAAAGACCTGCTCAGTTTCAAGGCCGAAGGTTTGGTGGCTTCAAGAAACCCAGGTTTTCAGCACCGTCAGGGATGAGAAGTGCTGGTGTACCATCTCAGTGGTCTCTGAGTAAGGGAAAAGGTTATGTTTCTTCACCATCTAAGGCGCACAGTTCAGCTTCGGTGGCAGTGACAGGGCCATCTAGGCCACGAGTTGACAATAGAGCATGTCATCTCTGTGGACAAGTCGGGCATTGGAAGTTCAATTGCCCGAATAGAGATGTTGAAGTGACGCAGCAACCGAGGCAGAGTTTCCAGAAGTCTGAGAGGCCACAGCCTAGTGGTAGCAGAGGACAAGGACGCGGTCAAGCGTGTCAAGCTGGATCGTCTGCTCAAGGGAGCAGAGGTCGTGGACAACAAGCTACGGCTTGATTCTATGCCATGAATCAGCCGGAGGCGATAGTCAACCCGCGAGTGGTGACAGGTCAGATGGAGTTATTTCATTCTAATATGTCTTCTTCTTGCTTTATATCTGTTCTGGTTGACCCGGGTGCTACACACTCTTTTATCACCTATAGTATGCTTGAAAACTGTCATCTACCTGTTAGTTGTAAGAAGGATAGCTTGTTGTTAGAAACCCCTCTTGATGGTTCCTCTTTGCTTCGAGAAGAGTGTCCATCTTGTGTTTTGTCTTTTTCGGGACACATCATTCAGGTGGATCTCATACCGCTTGATATGCATGGTTTTGATGTTATCCTTGGGACGGATACCTTATAGAAGTATAAGGTTGTCTTGGACTGTGGTTCCAAGCAGGCGGTGTTTGATGTTGCTGGAGAGAAGTGGATCTTCCAGGGAGATAGGAAGATTCTTCCGACGTGTCTGGTGTCAGCTATGGTGGCAGATAGGTTGTTGCGACAAGGATGTGAGGCGTTCTTAGCTCACGTTGTGGATACCGTTGTGGATACCAAGGTGAAAGGCCTTAACCTTGAAGAAGTGTCAGTGGTCCGAGAGTTTGTAGATGTGTTTCCCGAGGAGTTTCCTGGTGTTCCTCCACCCCGAGAGATCGATTTTGAGATCAATCTGGTTCCGGGAACGCAGCCGATTGCACAGACACCTTATAGGATGGCTCCAACAGAGATGGTAGAGTTGAAGAAGCAGTTACAAGAGTTGTTGGAGAAAGGTTTCATCAGACCGAGCACGTCACCTTGGGGTGCTCCCGTGTTGTTCGTTAAGAAGAAGGATGGTTCGATGCGGTTGTGTATAGACTACCGACAGTTGAACAAGGTCACGATCAAGAATAAGTACCCGTTGTCGAGGATAGACAACCTGTTCAATCAGTTGCGTGGTGCTACAGTGTTTTCGAAGATCGATCTACAGTCTGGATATCATCAGTTGAGGATAAAGGCGGATGACATACCAAAGTCAGCCTTTAGGATGAGGTATGGTCATTTTGAGTTTTTGGTTATGCCGTTTGGGTTAACCAATGCACCTGCTGCTTTCATGGACCTGATGAACAGAGTGTTTCGTCCGTTCTTAGATCAGTTTGTTGTAGTTTTTATAGACGACATCTTGATCTATAGTCGGAATCGGCTAGAGCATGAGCAACATCTTTGTCAAGCGTTGACGCTCCTTCGTCAACATCAGTTGTATGCTAAGTTTAGTAAGTGTGAGTTCTGGTTGGATGAAGTGACTTTATTAGGTCATGTGATATCTACTGAAGGAGTCAAAGTAGATCCGAAGAAAGTGGAATCCGTTGCGGATTGGGAACAGCCGAAGACGCCGACGGAAGTTCGTAGTTTCCTTGGTCTAGCAGGATACTACCGGAGGTTTATCAAGGACTTCAGTTCGATAGCTCTACCGATGACGAAGTTGACCAGGAAGGATGTACCTTTTGTTTGGAATGATCGATGTCAGCAAGCTTTCCAAAGTTTGAAGGAAAAGCTAACCAGTGCTCCAGTGTTGATCTTGCCAGAATCTGGAAAAGGCTATGTTGTTTTCTGTGATGCGTCCAAGAAAGGTTTGGGTTGTGTGCTGATGCAGGAAGATCATGTGGTTTCTTTTGCTTCGCGACAGCTTAAGAAACATGAGGAGAACTATCCGACCCATGACTTGGAGCTGGCAGCAGTGGTTCATGCGTTAAAGATTTGGAGACACTATCTTTATGGGTAAGTGTGTCAGATCTTTACAGATCACAAGAATCTGAAGTACATCTTCTCACAACAAGAGTTGAACATGCGACAGTGTCGGTGGATGGATTTGATCAATGATTATGATTGCACTATCGAGTATCATCCTGGTAAGGCGAATGTGGTAGCAGACGCACTTAGAAGAAAGTCTTCTACTCCCAAGAAGGAACAAATGAGTTCTTTGGTATGCCATAGGCGGGACATGTTAGTCTCCTTACGGCAGATGAACGTACAGATGGAGGTTTCCTCATTAGCTGGACTTTTAGCACAGATGCAAATCAAGCCCACGTTGAGATAGCAGATCAAGGATGCACAGCAAACGGATGATACAGTACAGCTAATCAGATCAGAGTTTTGCAGCGAAAAGCGTGATGGGTTCCATGAGTCCGAGGATGGAGTGGTTTGCTATCATAATAGGATGGTGGTTCCAGATGCTGATAATCTGAGGAAGTTGGTGCTCGAGGAAGCACACACGTCGATGTATGCTATGCACCCAGGCATCACCAAAATGTATCATAGTCTGAAGGACTTGTACTGGTGGCCCGACTTGAAGAAAGATGTAGCTGAGTTTGTGTCAAGGTGTGCGGTGTGTCAGCAAGTCAAGGCTGAGCATCAAAAGTCGGCAGGTACGTTGCAACCTTTGCCTATACCACAGTGGAAATGGGATCATATAACCATGGATTTCGTAGTTGGTCTACCCAGGACAACTAAGAATCATGATTCCATTTGGGTGATAGTGGACAGATTAACGAAGTCTGCCCATTTCATACCTGTGAAGACCACATATACAGCTGAAAAGCTCGCTCGAGTATATGTGGATGAGATAGTTCGTTTGCATGGTGTGCCAACAACGATAGTTTCTGATAGAGGTCCTCAGTTTACAAGTCGTTTTTGGGAACAGTTGCACAGGGCGATGGGAACGCAGTTGAAGTTCAATACCGCTTTTCACCCGCAGACAGATGGACAGTCTGAGAGGACTATTCAGACTTTGGAGGATCTTCTTCATGCTTGTGTTTTGCAGTTCCTAGGCAGTTGGGACGTACATCTCAGTTTGATAGAGTTTGCCTACAACAATAGCTATCAGCGGAGCATTGACATGGCTCCCTATGAGGCTTTGTATGGGAGGAAGTGCAGATCTCCTTTGTGTTGGTATGAATCAGGTGAATATCAGCTTTTGGGCCCTGAGTTAGTACAGCAAACGACAGAAAAGATCAAGGTGATACAACAACAGTTGAAAACGGCACAAGACAGGCAGAAGTCTTATGCAGACACTCGTCGACGACCTTTGGAGTTCCAGGTGGGAGACAAGGTGTATCTTAAAGTCTCTCCGTGGAAAGGTGTGCTGAGGTTTGGACGGAAGGGTAAGTTAGCTCCCAGATATATGGGGCCTTACTCAGTCATAGCACGTGTTGGCAAGGTGGCTTATGAGTTAGAGTTGCCTCCAGAGTTGCACAGGTTACATCCAGTGTTCCATGTCAGTATGCTGAAGAAAAGTCATCCGGATACAGGAACAATGATACAACTAGTTGAAGTTGAGCTTGACAAAGATGTGACTTATGAAGAGGGTCCTATGATGATCCTTGACAGAAGAGTCAAGAAGCTGAAGAGAAAGGATCTGGTTCTTGTGAAGGTCCTTTGGCATCACCGTGGCGTTGAGGAAGCCACGTGGGAGCTTGAGGAAGAGATGAGGACGAAGTATCCCTCGCTTTTCTCTTCGGATTTCGGGGACGAAATCCTTTTGTAGAGGTTTATGGCTGTAAGGACCCTGACCTGCGTTTAGGGTTTACCCTGTTTGTTTTGCTTGATCTTGGTGCTTTGGTGCTCGCTAATCACCTTTAGTGGTGATTAGGGTTTTGTTGAGCTTTGTTGAGAGTTCGAGGGGCTACTTGCAAATAACCCAAGTTTAGGGTTTTGTGGGCAAGTTTGCCATCTTGTGAGATGTTTTCCCTCTTTGCTTCCTCTAGGGTTGAGAGGAAGGCTTGGGCTTGTTGTTTGAGTCCTTTGGGCCTGAGTTGAGCTTGTTTGGGCCTTGGAGTTCCTTGTTTGGGCTAGCTTGAGCCTTGTGTCGCCCAAGGCAGGTGGTGTGTCGCCTAGTGGCCTGGTGTGTCACCCAGTATAGCTTGCTTGTGTCGCCCATGTGGCTTGACCTTGGCTGGTGACACATGGTGCACATCTTGGACAAGTGTCTCTTGGCTTGCTAGTGTGTTGGCTTGAACCCTAGGACAAGTGTCCCTTGGGTGGGCGACACATAGCATGGTTGTACCTTGGTTTCTCCTCCCCTTCTTCCTATATAGGTAGCTCTTCTCCTTGCCTTAGTCTCCTTTGGTCCTTTGGTCTCCCCTCCACCCTTGGTGCATGATATCCCTCTCCATCTTGCTTGTGTTGTCCGATACACTTCCTTGGAGCTGAAGAGGTGGCCGATACACCTTCCTGGAGCAGCTTGGTGGATGATAGCTTTGGACCCTGAAGTGCTTTGGAGCTTTGGTGGCCGACAACCTTGGAGCTCAAAGTGCATCCTCTTCCTTGGAGCTTAAGGCGGGTTGCATAGCTTCTAACCCTAACTCCTTTACCTCTTGCTTGATCTTATGCATGTTAGTAGACTAGCTTAGCTCCTTGTTTTTGTACTTTGCTAAGTGTACCTTAGTGGCCGATATCCCCCTTAGGGTTGTAGGGTCCCTTTGTGTACCTTGCTTTCTAGGGTTTGGGGCTTCCTTGAGTTGGAGGTTGAAGGTGACCTAGGGTTGGACGATACCCCCCCCTTCCTTGTGAGTGTGTTGGGCGACACACTTGCCCTTAAGTTGAACGATATGATGCTTTAGGGTTGGAGTTCCTTGAGTTGGAGGTCGATAGGTTGACCTAGCTTGAGTGTTGGCCGACATGGTGACCATGTTGGGCGACATGGTGCTCTCTCTAGTGGCCGACATGGCACCTTGATGGGCGATGGAGTGAGCTAAGGTCTGGTTGGCCGATATGATGGGAGACATAGTGATGTCCCTTGCGTTTTGGTTAATGCTCTTGGTGTTGGGCAACACCCTTGCTCTCATGTTGCACGACATAGTAGGGTTCTTTGTTGGATGATAGGCTGATGTGCCTTATGGCCGATAGGGTTAGTATCTTGGTGGACGATACCTCTCCCTTGTGTTAGCCGATATCCATGTAGGCCGATAGGGTTAGTATCATGTTGGACGATACCCTTGCCCATGATGGGGATAGAGTGAGCTTAGTGTGTTGGCCGACAAGCTTGGTGGGCGTCATGCCTTGTGCCCATGCTGGCCGATATGGTTGATGGCATGTTAGACGATAGGATTTGTGCCCTAATGGACGATAGGGTTAGTACCATGGTGGCCGATACCATGTTGGGTGACATGCCTTGGGCCATGATGGCCGATAGGGTTAGTACCATGGTGGCCGATACCATGTTGGGCGACATGCCTTGGGCCATGATGGCCGATAGGGTTAGTGTGGTGGCCGATACCCATGTTGATTGATAGGCTACAGATGAGGGTTGTGAGGCTATAGTGAGGGTATGAGTTTCTTTGGTGACGGTCCCTCATGTGGTAGAAGTGGATGCTTATACATTAACCAATAAACAATGGTAGCGTTTGTGATATCATCAATATATATATATATGATACCTTGCAAATAAATAGGATGCTAATGATAGTAACAATGATGTTAGCCCTAATGTATTAGGTGCATGATGTGACCTTTATGCTTAAATTAGTAATGATTGTGAGAATGATGATAGTTACACTATTAGTTTGTTTTATTATAATAATGATTGTCATAAAGATGCTAAGTGATAGTTATATTAAAGGTTGCTTCATGATAAAGATGACAATAGTTGATGGCATAATAATGACCTTGTTAATACTAGTGTCGGTTCGGTAAACTCAACATGATTTCTATATACTTGGATTGCTTGTATAATCCTGAGATTGAGGGTAAGCATCAGTATGGTTTGAATAATGATGTACTTGATACCCTTGATTACCAAATAACTGTCATATTGATAAGTAGATTACCTTGAATGATATTTCATGATAGTGAGCATCTCCCTTATGTTGAATCTTCAATTATAGTACACCCTAACCTTGCAGGTGATATTTTAGCCATAAGAAGGCTATGAAATTTATGAGTATCATTACTTGATAATAATCCTATGAGGCTGTATGTAGGATATGTTGGTCCCATGATGATGATGTGAGCCTTGAGAGGCAGTAACAATACATGATGAGGGGTTGAGACCCTGTGGTATGTGATGATCCTTGAGATGGATCTGGATGGTTGGCAAGAGGCCAAGGGATAACATGTGATGTTGGATCCTTAAGATGGATCAGGTTGATATGAATAGATCATAATATAATGTTCTTTACTTTCTGTTATACCTTGCATGTCATACAACTTGGTTGCATCTTGCAATCCATCTAAAAGATACTAATTAAGCACAGTGAAATACATCATGTAGTTTGCCCTAGCCATAGATCCATCATCGTCAGGACTTGGTGATGGTGAAACAGGTTTCCCTACGGGTTAACCTGGAAGCGCATGTTGTTGAATATGTGTAGGTTGCTCCTAGCCTGAAAATGAGGAGGTAAGAGTGTAACTTCGGTTGCAGACTCAGATATGTGTGTAGAGCATGGTGAACAGGCCCATGGCTCAGGATATGTGATGTATGGAGCATGAATGCGTTCATGGCTCAGAGCACGGTGATCAGGCCCGTGGTTCAGTTTTACTAGCACTGAGACCTGTACCAAAGTGGGCTAGAGAAATGGGTAGCCTATGGAGCTAACCCTGTGGCTTAGACCACTTCAGCATGCGATTGCGGTCCTGCTCGTGTTGTACTCATGTACTGACCATGAGGTGGGAGGTCGTGGAGTCCGGCTCTTCCATTAACCTTGTATGGCACCGGTTTGGGTTTCGTAACCGAAGGTTGGATTTGAATGGTACGGTTCAAATCCTCAGGGCATAATAACACGTAATACAGCCGTTTAGTATTTACTGATCAAATCAAACACAAAACATTGGTTGAGGCCTTGTTTGGGTAATGTTCCGTTATACCTTGCAGGTTATGTGGTAATCTACCTTATCTTGATAATCAGGTTATGTGACATTATATTCTGTTCTAATAATCCTGTTACATGTTGATATATCTCATCTTGATAGTCATGATTCTTTTGAAAGACATCTGGTTAAATGCTTTGGTACAGCCGGTATACTTGTCGGTAAGAGTAAATCTTGCTATATATATATATATATATATATATATATATATATATATATATATATATATATATATAATTGCGTCTGATATATCTGCTCACGTTATAGTTTGCTGTTATAATTATTTTTGCTGAGGTTCTGTAGTTGCGGTGGGGAGCTATGTTTCCCGCTGGGACAATTGTTCAATTGTCTCACCCCGCTGGTTTTCACCCTTTTTAGGTGGTCGAGGTAGACGTGGTCGTGGTTGTGGTGTTGCGGACGAGCGGCTTGAGGAACAGTAGAAGGCAAGCGTTGGACATGCTGCTGTTTTGGATGTTTTGTAGTAGAGTCTAGAGTCATCCCTATACTCTCAGGTCCTTGGCAGTGTTTTGACGATGTTTCACGAAGATCGTTCGATGATATCTGTATATCCTGCTGTTGGCCAGATGTGGGCCTTTATGTATATATGAACAGGTGGTGAACTCATGTGATGGATGGACAGCTGTTCCTGAGCTGTGGACACGTGTCAGATCTTGTGTATGTGCATGTTTATATGACATGTTTCTGTGCAGGATGAGGGCTGGAAAGTAATAGTTTCACAGTTTATCAGTTTTCCGCAATCGGTTTTAATTAACCCGTGTTTTGCAAATCTGTGTTTATGGTGTTTTCCGCACGTTTTCGCGTAACACCTCATTATCTGTGTGATAATGGGATGTGTTGCCACATGGTTGATGACATAATCTCATTAGTCATGATATGGAGATATCAAACCAAATACATAGGTACTTGTTAGAGAACAAGTGTACCAGACAAACTCATCGTGAGTTTGACACATGGAACCATGACATGGTAGTCACAGTTAGTTCTCACAGAGATGGTGGTGACTGTGATTCTTTGACCTGAAATCACTACACTCAACACATGTCGGTGGGTACACTTTGACATCATCAAACACAATCCTGAAACATGGGTTGTTATAAAGGTGATGGTTGGGTGGATTTGACACATGGGGCTTTTGAGGGGTGAGTGATAGATATGGGATTTTTCCCTCCTGAGGGAGTTTGATATCCATGGCCACATGATGAGTAGGAAAGAGATAGGCATACACGCATGTGTGAATCAGTATGTGATATTGATGTCATACATATCTGCTCCAATCTACTCTCACATCAAGAAAGTGAATGAATATTGACATGATGACTGTTCTATGCCTTGAGTTCATTCGAGATATCAATGACAAAGGAATTATACATACACTGTAACACCATTCAAGAATTTTAGGATTGAAAGTTGTTCTCCAAATTTCTATTTCACTTGGGTAGCATTGATGTGCAACTAGGCACCGCTCTTTGCTTGTGAAGTCATAAGTGTTATGGACTTTCACTGCCAACGTGAAATGGACCTGCAGGGTCACACACATATGATTTAACCTGAAAGAGGAGTTTATCCACAAACAATGTTTAGATTCATTACTAAAGGAGTTTAGTAGTTCAATTAAACACTAAATTAATTGATAGTTCAAAATCATAGTGTTCAAGGTGTTGGACTGATTGATTGGAGTATCAGATTGATTGAAACTGCAATTGACTAATTTGCACAAGTCTGCTGCCCCAACCGATCGGCTCACGAGATGAACCGATCGGCTCAGGTTGGTGAACCGATCGGCTCAACTGGTGAGACGATCGACTCATGTGCAATGAGACGATCGGCTCAATTGTTGAACCGGTTGGATCATGTGACCAACCGGGATCATTTGGAAATTCAGAAGACTATTTTGCAAATACAATTTGTTTCACTTGTACAAATTTGATTTGGACAAGGATTAATATTTGATTAATCAGAGATAAATATGAAAGTCAATTTGAGTTGGATCAGGGCCACAAACCGATCAGCTCAGAGCTCTAGCCGATCGGCTCAGAGCCCCAGACGATCGGCTCAGGTCCCAAATGATTGGCTAAGGACCTGAAATGATTATTTCTGGGTGTGAAACGATTAGTTCAGCTGGCGCAGGTTGGTTGTTTTGTGGAAAATCTTGAACCCTTCTACTCCTACTTTAATCTCGCATTGCCCGGGATAGAGAACCATGTCCCATGACCATCCTATATATAGGGGTATTGGGGGCTTCTCAACAGAATAACTCAGAACACCAGTTGCTCTGTAAAGTTGTCGTTCTCTCTGGTTTTGGTAACCGAGAGAGAGCCTGAGCAAGTGCCTGCTTAGGGAGGTACAACAAGGGAAAGAAAATTGTAGAAAAGCAACTGGTTGCAGGAGAGTGTGTTGGTGACTAGTACGCCAACAGGAGGGTGTGACTCCTTCTGATTCCTTGTGGGACAAGGAGATCAGAGTACCAGGTGGTCCATGTGGACTACTTCAGAGGTGGGAGACTTCTATCGCTCAGAGGACAGTTGTCAATCCAGACAGTCTCGGTGAGACCAAGAGTTGCATAGACATCGTCCAAGATCAGAGATGAAGATCGCGTAAGCTGTGAGGTAATGTCATTGAGCAAGCCTTGGGATAAGGTACGCCTCTACAAACCATCCTTCCTATTGTATAGACGTTGACGCGATTCCTTATTCTGGGTTTGGGAGGAGAAAAAATTTGGTTTCTGCTGCCTTCTTTACCTCCCTATAAAACACAACAGTGGTATCAGAGTCATGTCAACTGCTCTATAATTTAGGATTATCGATATGATCGATTTTGGTTTATCACCTTTATTTATTGCATACCATGCGAATAAAATTTGATTTATACATGTCCAATCCTAAATCTACAAATCCCAATATACATATATGATATGTAATATGAATGCACTCGATACGCGTCATCCTTAAACGAGTTTTGTGGTGGATGTATAGCGTGGTTATGGCCAATAAACCCTATGTATGTGTGCTTGGTTGAATGTGGTTGCTTGCATCTCGGTCTACGCACTGATTCCCTATCTCCTATTCCTGATGTAACTCGAGATAACTCGAGATTTCTTTCCTACCTTTGCTCCCCCCAAATGTAACTCGGGGTTTACCAATTCAAATGTAAAATAGGATAGATCTTTTATTTCTTGTTATGTCAAAGAACGGCAGACAATCTGACGATGACTGAGACGATCAGTTCAAGGAGTGAACCGATTGGTTGGCGATCCAAATGACCGGTTCGAGGAGTGAGATGAGTGGGTGGCAGCCATGAGGATATGCACGATGACTAGGCAAACTGATTGGTTGGAGGAGCCAACTGATCGGCTGGTGGCACCCAACCGACCGGCCTGATGGCGAGCCGATCAATCATGGAGATGAGTTGATCAAACCAAGAACGACATATCACAAAGTTCATCTTGTATAGGTTTCATGTGATGTAGACCTAGATGACCGTGATTCCTCTTGGCTCAAGGAATCACATTAGGATGGCCATAATCATCACTTTTATCGTTTCACATGTTTTATGTGGGATATAGCATGTATATGATACGTACTATGTATTGTGGTGATTGGATATGTATATGTACCTATAAAACCAAATCCTTCATTAAATATTAAAGTTTTAGATGCCTTCCAAATGCGACACACGTGAAAAGCTTGATCGGACATGTGTGGGCACGCCCTAGTGTGGTGCACCGTCTATCTTGTGGAAGCATGAAGGATGAATATGTGGGTCTGCCCTAGCAGGGTGCATATTCATCGTGTTGGCTTTGGGTCAGACTTAACAAGGTGACCTAGATAGGATCTACCACTTTGAGGCATGGAGGTGATCATAGTAAGGAGTTGCATATGACATATTTCAAGAGTTGCATATGATGCAATTGGCTAGAGTTTCCTACCTGGAAGATCTAAGTTGTAGGTGACAGCCCTAGATGGTCCATGGCTTAGATGATTTTAGGATCTTGACCTACTAGAAGATTGTATGATGCAATCTTCCGAATTGATGGTGAGGACTATCAATTTGAACAAAAATAGTGGGAGCGATAATTAATTTAAGTTCTAATTATATCGTCAACCTTTCAAATCAATCAAATAAGTCAAAATTGAGTTTTGGACTAAAATTGCATATATTTCCTTTTGTAGTTCAAATGACAAGAAACAACAATCACTTTTCATTACGATCGGTCCTTGAAAAGGACAAGCTGAATGGGACTAACTTCCATGACTGGTTTAGGACATTCAAAATTGTTCTCACTCAAGAGAAAAAGCTCTATGTCCTGGATACTACAATTCTAGAGGAACCTACTCCTACCGCACCAAAGGCAGAAAGGGATGATTATAAGAAGCTTTCTGATGATGCCATTGATGTAAAGTGTTTGATGTTGTGCTCCATGAACCACGAGTTGTAGAGACAACATGAGAACATGGGTGTCATTGAGATGATTCAAAATCTCAAGAACATGTATGAAGATCAAGCACAAAAAGAGAGATATGATGTCTCCAGGGTGTTGTTCAAGTGTGTCATGACAGAAGGAGATCCAGTTGGTCCTCACATGCTCAAGATGATTGGGTATGTGGAGAACCTGATGAGACTGGGATTTCCTCTCAGCCAAGAGTTGGCTACTGACGTGATACTGCAATCGTTGCTAGAATCATACAATCAGTTTGTGATGAACTACAACATGAACAACTTTGACAAGCCGATGACAGAGTTGTTGGGCATGTTGAGAACAGCTGAGACATAGATGAAGAAGAACAAGACTAAGTTTGTGATGATGATCAGTGACAAGAAAAGCAAGTCCAAGCACAAGGGCAAAGGTTAGGCTAAGAAAGGTTCTGATGCTAGCCAGTAACCCAAGGCGTCTTCAGCTCTCAAGGCCAAGGGAGGCGTGACCAAGAGAGGAAATTGCCAAAATTGTCAAAAGTCAAGATATTGGAAAAGGAATTGTCCACTCTATCTGGAAGAACTAAAGAAGAAGGAGGCGACAGACGTCTCCACCTGAAGGTTTCATGAAATAAACTTGTAACACTTTTGAGGTATATGATACTAAGATATAAAGTGTAAAGCACTCAATAAATGGGGCAAGTGTTGCCACCATAGATAGGAGTACTTTAGTTTATTTTCAGCCTTAAAGGCATGTAATAGAGTTATGAACTGCTATTTCATATTTGCCAATAGAAAGAAACACATTATTTTTTGCATATTGTATGACAATGATGGCAATTAATAAAATTGATGTTTCAATCTTTGTGGAAATGCCTTGTTTATCTTGTGTTACTTGGTATGCATAAGATAAAATGATACCTGAAAGTTATTGATAACTCAAACAATCAAATTAGCATTTCATCTCTAGTTTCCATATGATTGATAAATCTAGACTCTTTTGGTTAACATGATTAATCAATCTTCACTAATAGTAGTGGGAGAATGATTATCCTATTAGGTATAATACATGAGATGTATTTACGTACCTATTGGAGCAAATGCTAATACTTCAAGCGGTATCTAGAGAAATACCAATATGAATATCTTGAAGTGTTCAAGAATATCATAGATGAAGTACGGATTTGGTAAAGTGTTAATTCTTGATGAGATCAATGAATGAAATACTTAGACCAAATGTTTGAGAACCTTGTGAGTAATTATGATAATGTATCATAGTGAGCTCATGATTAAGGCATGGTGATGTCTAAATCAACAAGGAATCATACTCCAAGGAGTTAGAGGATGATTATCAAATAACTAGTTTCTTATTAAATAAACAATACCCCACACTAATAAAGAACATTAAGAATCACAAGGAGTTGTGAGTTCTTATATCCTTGATAGATACACCTTGATTATCTATGTGATGAGTTGGTCATGTGATGAGTCAACTATCTAGATGAATATGAGGAACCAGATCTTGACTTATGGTTTATGACCATTACATCCTAAATGACTTCCATGTAAACCTTAAGGTATGACCTTGATGGTATCACCCATTGGGATGAAATCCATAAGTGCAAATGAGTCTTAAGCGTTAAGACACATGGATAACATTTCAAGAAGGATGATGCTTGTTAATTGCAACTTAATGACTAAAAGATTTGGCATACGGATACTAAAACTGCATTCCTATGAGGAATAAAACAAGGATGTGTACGTGAAACCACCTATAAGGTTTATGAATCCATTAATGCAAATAAAGTCTATAAGTTACAATGGACTAATCAATGTGATTGATTAAGTACAAGCAACTCAGAGCTGGATCTTTACTTTGATGATATAGTCAAAGGGTTTGACTAATATGACAAAGATAAAGAAGGGATCTGTGATTTTGTGGGAGCGTATTCACATTCCACATGTTGATGTGAAATGGAAATGTTCTAGAATGGAAATCCAAAGAGGAAATTATCTTTAAGGAAGAAAGAGATGTTTCCTATGTGATACGAATAGAGTTCTATAGAGATAGTTCTCAAAAATCTCCTGACCTAAAAAGAGAGAGCATACAGTGGAAATTTGTACTGAAGGGTTCAGTATGCAAAGATTAAATGGGAGAAAACTTGTCCATGTTACGTGGAGTTAGTATCCCAAGACCAGGTGTCCAATTCTTATGAAGAATGGAAACACTAAGAATAGATATGGATCTATCATGTATGTAATCATCCCATTATCTTGCATGTATGGGCATAGCAAGAATAAACTACATTCATCATCATGTATGTAGGACATGGCAATATGATGTGCTCATCCTGATAACTCGTATGTGGGACATGACGAGTGGATGTCTGTCTAGTTCCAGTAAGGGTTACTGGAATACCATGTGAACTTGATAAGTACTTGAGAAGTACTAGTTCTATGGAAATAAGGAAGGGTTCACTGTAAAGAGTTACACTTATGTGAACTTTTGAAAAGGATAGAAAATTAATTGTAAAATATATATGAGATATATAAAAGTGAATGTTTGTTGATAATTGGAAACGTTCCAATAAAGTTGTTTAAAAGGAAAAGCTAAGTATCTATGTATTAGAGAACAACAGTGGATACTATATGGATCTGGAAGTTCATGAGATGAACTTATAGATATTTTGGTCATTGATGACAAGTTAAGAGTGCTTGGTCATGCAATGTGGCTAAAAGTTAGCAAATGAATAACAAGATCTCATATTACGGAAACTCCATCTCATACGTATGACGTATAGCGAAGAGATAAGAGACATGCAGTTAATACCGACTTTGGCAAGGTGTTGTTATAACTCACTATGGTAGCACTAGAGCATGGCAACATGTGGGGCATGTTTGAAGATCACTATGAATATGATTCAAGGGTGATTGGCTTGCAGTGCAAGTGGGAGTCTGTTGGTATGTATGCCCTGAGAGCCAATCATGGGATGATTGATGGGATACATTAAGATTGATTTGATAAAGATCAAAAGCAAGCTTCCAATTCTTTCTGGTTCAGTCATATGAGATAATGATAGAACAGATTGAATGTCTAGAGAATGACAAGTACTCAATGATGTTGGCTAAATAGACATCTATAAATTCCTTTGTTTTGATTATGACAAACATTTCATTCTTATTAATCTAACGAGCTACTTGAGTGTGCAGAATGACAAAGCAACAAGGGAAAATCTACAAGCTTACATATTTATATTTTCATGCAATGTAATCACTATTGTAAAAACATGTACAAAAATATAATGTACAAGTACTTAGAATTGCATGTAAATCAAGCGTTAGATTCTCCCTAGCTAAACACCACAGTTAGACAAGTCATCCTATTCAAATAGGATTACTTATGCACACTCACACACATACTTAGTGCCTAAATTGAAACCTTGAAACAGGATCAATCTCGGTAGACAAACCCCTCGACCGAGACACTCTCGGTCGACAAACTTCTCGACCGAGAAAGATCCCAAGTAGCCGTTAGACACAACAAACAAGTTAGTTGGCAGTTGAAGAAAGACGTTGCAAATCACTTGTTCCAGAGAGCCTGTCGGTCGACAAAAGTTCGACCGAGTAGGTGTCTCGGTCGACCATTTGTCGACCGAGATGGTCTCTGACAGCAACTGCAGAATAAATTAATTAGCCGTTGTTAAAGCAACAACTTTGTACCTAACGGCTAGTTAAGCACTTAGAAACCCCTAGAAGTTGTCTAGAACGTCCTTAAGCATCCTTAGGCCATCCCTATAAATACGACAATCCATAGGACACTCAAAACTCACTTGTTACACTTGAGAAATACTTGAGCATACTTGAGCATACTTGAGCAATCTGTTGCAAGCAAATTGAGCACTGTGATCATTGGCCTACTTTCCCCTTAGCTCAAATTCGTGTCCTATAGGCTAGCATCTCCTTACTACAGCACTTACACTTCTACACTCATTGGTTAGGAGATCAATATGATTGATATAGGCAAATCAAGCCTTGTGCTTAAAAGGATAAGTTGTAATTTCTATTTTCTTTCTTGTTCCTTTTTATCCTTTGTATTCTCCTTGCTACTCCTAGGGTTGGAGGCTACAGATTGGAGAGAGTTTGACTTCTCAGGTGGAGAAGGGGACTTCAAGATACTTCAAGAAGGCTATCGCACGGGAAGCTACTTCAAGAAGGCTATTGCAACGGGAAGCTACTTCAAGAGGAAGGCTGCTTCAAGGTAGTGCAATTACTTCTAGGTGAAGGTTGCTTCAAGGTTGGGCGATTACTTCTAGGTGAAGGCTGCTTGAAGGGTTTAGGAAAAGAAATTGTATTTTATGTAAAATCCTAGCGAGGTAATAAAATAAATTTCTTTTCAAATCCCGGTTGGGTAAGCAACCGGGTAGTGGACTGACTTCCTTAGTGTTTGCTAAGGTTGGAACCACTCTAAACTCTTGTCTTCTTGTCCAATATCTTTGTGATTGTTTGTTTGAGTTAAATAATTGTTAAAATTGTTATAAAACTCTATTCACCCCCCCCCCTCTAGTAGTTTTTAGTTGGTATCAGAGCAGGGCTTCAAGGAACCCTAACAAGGTCTTGAAGAATGGAGGGAAATGGTGAAAGGTGTTGTTTGGACAAAACCACAACATGCTGCAATTGGTGTTTAGGAACAAGCCACAAAACAACCGGATGCCCATGGAGATCAAAGGAAGAGCACAAAGAATGTCTTATTGCTACAACTAGTGAAGAAGAAGAAGAGGTAAGTCTTTTTTATTTATCTAAAGAAGAACTAGTTGCTATTATTGAAGAGACACATAATAAATATGTTGAGTGCAAAAAGAAATTAAAGAAATCAAATAAAGAAAATGATGATCTAAATGTTAAACTTATTGCTCTTGCATCTAAAAATGAGGATCTCAAAGAGGGAAATAAATATTCTGAGCTTAAGTTAAAATCTATGGAAGCCGATTGCAAGCTCCTTTCTGTTGAAAATTCAAACTTGCAGACTCAAGTAAACGATCTTCAAAAACAACCATTATTATGCACTCATATAGATTATGACACTATTGTTAAAGAAAGAAATTTATTATCATCTAATCTAGACCAAGCAAAACTAGATATTAAGAAGAGAATGGAAGAGATTGCCAAGTTACAACAAAAAGTCAGTAATTTAAATAATAATGGCATTCTTGATCAAATCCTAGATAATTCCTATCATCAAATTGGGAGAAGAGGACTAGGTTATAAGCCTAAAGGGAAGTCCTATCAACCTAGTTGGAAAAAGTCACAAACCCATCAAACTATATATGTACCTAAAGGAACAAATACATTTTTACCAAAGAACAACCTAGAACAAAACCATAGAAAACGACTTGAGGTTGATTCTATATGTTGCCATTATTGCTCACGTCTTGGACATTACTCTTTTTCATGTCCTTATAAGAGAAAAGATGTCGAGTTTGTTTGGGTTCCAAAACCGCCAAACTAAATGAACAAAATCAAGTTGAGATATGACCAAAGACATTAGTTGCATATTTCTATGTCTATCTCAACTCAACATAGTGAGATTACAAATGTAAATGAAATTAATATTAGTTTATTCCCTAGATGATTTAAAGTTGAAACTGAAATTATGCTTAGTCAAAGAAAATTCCTATTTTCACATGATTGTTCGTAAAAGTATTTTCTGGTCTATTCATATACTAATCATGTAATGGAATTATCATTGTATGCTGATAACATGCTTTCATCATTGGGTGCGCATAGATAATGAAAATTGTATGCACGGATCCATGAAAATATATAGGCAAACAAAATAATTTATTAGTTATATGTTAGTGCTTGCAACACAATCCATAAATTAGTATCTTTGAAGATTTGAGACAATTAATTGTACCTAAGAATCTTAAGTATTATGCTTCAGCTTGACATTTAATGCAGATATTTTACTCAACATATTCAATCTGAAAATCTGCAAAATTAGCCTCTTGGTCAAAACAAAATTTGACCAAGGGGCGCTATGGTCGTAGTCAAATTCGACCTAAAATAAGTTTGACATAATAACTATTTTGGATAACCTTTTATGATTAAAAGAAATTAATTTATGATCACAACTTGTCCCAATATTGTCAATAATAAACACAATATTACTCCCTTGGAAAATCTATATATGTGTGATCTACAAAAATAGTCTTAAAAATCAGCTTCAAATTCGTACTCAGTAAGTCTCTCGGTCGACGAACTCTTCGACCGAAAACATCTCGGTCAGTCCCTCTCTCTCGACCGATAGAATCTATACAGATTTAGTATCAGACACACTTTCGGTCGACAAATGTTCGACCGAGACAATGTCGGTCGACAATTGTTCGACCGAAAAATAGCCGTTGGATATAACTGTTGCAAACCGACCGTTATGACTATTTATATGGACATCATTTTAATGTACTTAATCTTCGAATACTTTTGATAAAGGTCAAAATCAAAATTTAAAATCAATTGTGACCTTAGAAGCCTTAAATTGCTTTAATTGTAAGATTAAGGGGGAGCTCATCAAAACAAATTTGATTATTTGATTAAGAAGCTTGCAAAAACATTATTTGGAGCTTGTTACGACCTTAGTATTTTTTTTTTTTGGTTATGAAGAAATCTATGAATTTCAGAAAAATGATATAACTTGTACTTAAAGGAACTCTCTAAACAAATCGGGGCTTAACATCCCTTGCATTTTGATGGAGACATTTTTATGTACTCTGAGATTAACGGATTCTCATATCATTTTATGGGCTTAACATCCCTTGTAAAATGGATGAGAAATCAATACATATGCCATGAACCTAACAGGATCTCATATCATTTCAAGGCTTAACATCCTTTGCACATGATTGAGAAACAAATTGTGGCTAAATTAGACAAAAATGATATTAAATCCATGTAGAATATCTATCTAAGGGGGGGCATAGTATCTAATTAAGGGGGAGTTTTTATTCTTAACGGTTATCTTTTTGAAATGACAAAGGGGGAGAGATAAATATAAAACTAAAATTTAGAAATTATGTAAAACTCAATTAATGAGTTTCATAAATAAACTCTTGGCTTTACATTGAAAGTTGCTATATTCCCAAATGATCTGGATTTCATGTTCCATAATTCATGGGGAATAATAAGCACACATTTTATACACAAGAGAAAAAGCTACAAAAGGTAATCTAAAGGTATGAAACTCATATGTTTTATATTTCCTTTATTTATATTTTGGAAATGTTTGTCATCTTCAAAAAGGGGTAGATTGTTGGCTAAATAGACATCTATAAATCCCTTTGTTTTGATTATGACAAACATTTCATTCTTATTAATCTAACGAGCTACTTGAGTGTGCAGAATGACAAAGCAACAAGGGAAAATCTACAAGCTTACATATTTATATTTTCATGCAATGTAATCACTATTGTAAAAACTTGTACAAAAATATAATGTACAAGTACTTAGAATTGCATGTAAATCAAGCGTTAGATTCTCCCTAGCTAAACACCACAGTTAGACAAGTCATCCTATTCAAATAGGATTACTTATGCACACTTACACACATACTTAGTGCCTAAATTGAAACCTTGAAACAGGATCAATCTCGGTCGACAAACCCCTCGACCGAGACACTCTCGGTCGACAAACTTCTCGACCGAGAAAGATCCCAAGTAGCCGTTAGACACAACAGACAAGTTAGTTGGCAGTTGAAGAAAGACGTTGCAAATCACTTGTTCCAGAGAGCCTGTCGGTCGACAAAAGTTCGACCGAGTAGGTGTCTCGGTCGACCATTTGTCGACCGAGATGGTCTCTGACAGCAACTGCAGAATAAATTAATTAGCCGTTGTTAAAGCAACAACTTTGTACCTAACGGCTAGTTAAGCACTTAGAAACCCCTAGAAGTTGTCTAGAACGTCCTTAAGCATCCTTAGGCCATCCCTATAAATAGGACAAGCCATAGGACACTCAAAACTCACTTGTTACACTTGAGAAATACTTGAGCATACTTGAGCAATCTGTTGCAAGCAAATTGAGCACTGTGATCATTGGCCTACTTTCCCCTTAGCTCAAATTCGTGTCCTATAGGCTAGCATCTCCTTACTACAACACTTACACTTCTACACTCATTGGTTAGGAGATCAATACGCTTGATATAGGCAAATCAACCCTTGTGCTTAAAAGGATAAGTTGTAATTTCTATTTTCTTTCTTGTTCCTTTTTATCATTTGTATTCTCCTTGCTACTCCTAGGGTTGGAGGCTGCAGATTGGAGAGAGTTTGACTTCTCAGGTGGAGAAGGGGACTTCAAGCTACTTCAAGAAGGCTATCGCACGGGAAGCTACTTCAAGAAGGCTATTGCAACGGGAAGCTACTTCAAGAGGAAGGCTGCTTCAAGGTGGTGCAATTACTTCTAGGTGAAGGCTGCTTCAAGGTTGGGCGATTACTTCTAGGTGAAGGCTGCTTGAAGGGTTTAGGAAAAGAAATTGTATTTTATGTAAAATCCTAGCGAGGTAATAAAATAAATTTCTTTTCAAATCCCGGTTGGGTAAGCAACCGGGTAGTGGATTGACTTCCTTAGTGTTTGCTAAGGTTGGAACCACTCTAAACTCTTGTCTTCTTGTCCAATATCTTTGTGATTGTTTGTTTGAGTTAAATAATTGTTAAAATTGTTATAAAACTCTATTCACCCCCCCTCTAGTAGTTTTCAAATGATGTATGCTTTCAGGTTGAGGACCTGAACGGTGAGATCATACGGATGCTAAGAGTTTATACATTCTTATTATGTCCCTAGTTGGATGTCATTGTGGAAGGTAGATAGATAGAAATGACACACAAGACTAGATTGTGGTGTTGGTTGATGACAGAATCTCATTAGTAATGGTATGGAGATATCAAACCAAACACATCGGTACTTGTTAGAGAACAAGTGTACCGGAAAGACCCACCGTGAGTTTGACACATGGAACCATGACATGGTAGTCACATTCAATTCTCACAGTGATGGTGGTGAGTGTGATTCTTTGACCTGAAATCACTACACTCAACACACGTCATTGGGTACACTTTGACATCATCAAATACAGTCCTGAAAAATGAGTTATTATAAAGGTGATGATTGGGTGGATTTGACACATGGGGCTTTTGAGGGGTGAGTGATAGATTGGGTGGATTTGTCCCTCCTGAGGGAGTTTGATATCCATGGCCACTTGATGAGTGGGATTGATATAGACGTGCACACATGTGTGAATCAATATGTGATATTGATGTCGTACATACACTACTACAGAAATAGCGTTCAGTGTCACTTTTCTGAGCGTCGGTTATTAAGGAAAACTGACGCCTATAATATTAGGCGTCGGTTATTTAGGCAAACCGACGTCTATATTCGAAGACCAGCCAGACACGGGTACCACTTTGTATTTAGCGTCGGCTTACTATTACCAACCGATGCCTAAAAGTGCCCGCGAAATCCAATTTTCGAGCGAAAAAAATTTGGGCCACATAAAGCGTCGGTTTTTTAACTATTCACCGACACCTATTTAAAATGAAATTTTGCGCGAAAAGTTCCACTTTAGGTGTCGGTTATCCTTGGATAACCGACGCTGATAATAGTTCCCGCCAACTAACTTGGGGTCGGTTTTTTACTATCAACCGACGCCGAAGATAATAGGCGTCGGTTATCTTATATAACCGACGTCGTTGCCCAACTTAATAGAGGCCCGATCACCCACTCTTCCCCCTTTCTTCCTGTTTCATCGATTCTGTGCGCTAGCTCGTCACCGCTCTCCCAAAATCGCCGCCTGCTGCTTCTCGCTCGCCGCCGACGATCCGTGCTGCTGCTCTGTGTCACCGCCGCCGCCCGCCGTCTTCCTTCTTGCGCCGCCGCCGCCCGCTCCTTCCTCCCTACTCCTTGCTCCGCCGCCGCTTCCTCCGTGCCTTGGCATCGCCGCTGGTTGTCTTCTTCCTTGGCTCCGGCCGCCGCCGCTGTCTTCTTCCTGGAGCTCACCGCGCCTGCCCTGCGCCGCCGTCTTCTTCCTTGCCTCCAGCCTTGTTCTCAAGCAGGTACCTGCCGACCTACCCAGGCGGCAACCAGGCACCTAGGCGGCCAGGCGTTCACCTAGGGTTTGCCCAGGCGCCCAGCCTAGTTAGGCCTCTGGGATGCCTAGGCGATGCTTGGGCTACGCCAAGGCACAATGTTGCTGTGTATTTTTTTTTTAAATTAAGTTATTTACTGATTTGTGTTTATTTATGTACTGATTTGTATTTATTTATGTATTGTTTCAAGAATTAATTGATCATCTGCTGCTTCCCGCCGTCTCCCTAATTGTCGCCTGCTCACCTGCCTGCTTGCCTGCCTACTCGCCTACCCTCCGTCTCGCCCAAACAGAGGTAAATCCTATTTTATTACACTCCTTGATCTTTAATCACATAGACTTAATCAACATTGCTACTTGTATGATCCTAGTGATTATTATACTATTTGTATGATCCTAGAAAGTGAACAATCATTGTTCTTTATATTACTTGTACATTGGTATAAATTAGAATGAACAATCACTAAATTATATATTGTTTGTATGGAGTCCGGCTTCATTGTAGATATCTATTATTGTGTTTGTTGGCCTAGAAACCCGTCCAAAATTGACTCATTAGGAGTAAATCTTGGATAGTCCCTGGTTTGGGACTGTTCTTGAACACCTAATCTCACTTAGGATGTAAGTGTATAATGTGTATTGGGTTTTTGAGAAAATTTCGGCAGCATTTCCCCATTTGTTCTCTAAGTACATATGTACTTAGAGAACAACGGGGAAATGCTGCCGAAATTTTCTCGAAAACCCAATACACATTATACACTTACTAGTGAGATTAGGTGTTCAAGGATGGGATAGGTGGTACACATTTATTATATATAAGAATGACATCAAATGTGTTTTTTGGCCTAGAAACTCGTCCAAGATTGACTCATTAGGAGTAAATCTTGGATAGTCCCCGGTTTGGGACTGTTCATGAACACCTAATCTCACTTAGGATGTAAGTGTATAATGTGTATTGGGTTTTCGAGAAAATTTCGGCAGCATTTCCCCGTTTGTTCTCTAAGTACATATGTACTTAGAGAACAACGGGGAAATGCTGCCGAAATTTTCTTGAAAACCCAATACACATTATACACTTTCTAGTGAGATTAGGTGTTCAAGGATGGGATAGGTGGTACACATTTACTATATATAAGAATGACATCAAATGTGTTTGTTGGCCTAGAAACTCGTCCAAGATTGACTCATTAGGAGTAAATCTTGGATAGTCTCCGGTTTTGGACTGTTCATGAACACCTAATCTCACTTAGGATGTAAGTGTATAATGTGTATTGGGTTTTCGAGAAAATTTCGGTAGCATTTCCCCGTTTGTTCTCTTAGTACATATGTACTTAGAGAACAGCGGGGAAATGCTGCCGAAATTTTCTCGAAAACCCAATACACATTATACACTTACTAGTGAGATTAGGTATTCAAGGATGGGATAGGTGGTACACATTTATTATATATAATAATGACATCACATTATACACTTAGGATGTAAGTGTATACCCTAATCTTTTCCTAATATATACTTGTTTCCTAATATATACTTGTTTTCTCTGATCATAGAATGGATAGATCATGGATGTCCATTTGTAATCGTTGCACCCCAGAGTTTATATCTGGTCTTGATCAGTTTATTAGATTTTCCGAGGAACATAGGAAAAAACCTACAGATAGGTTCTATTGTCCATGTAGGCATTGTGGTAACAACTTGAAAGTCAACACTGGTGAGGAAATCAAAAGTCATGTCATGTGCAACGGGATTGTACAAGGCTATACAGAATGGCACTGGCATGGAGAGATTTCAAAATCGAAACCAGTAGATGTCGATAGCAGTGCTTGGGTGGAAGAAGATATTGCCTCCGATGACGTAAATGTGAACGAACCAGTTCCAGCAGACATCATTGATGCGATGCTGGATAGTTGTAGGGTAGAGCACACTGATCCACCTCCTATCTTTATATCTACTCCAATCTACTCTGAGATCAATAAAGTGAACGAAGGTTGACAGGATGACTGTTCCATGTCTTGAGTTCATTCGGGATATCAGTGACAAAGGAATTATACATTCACTGTAACACCATTCATGAATTGTAGGATTGAAAGTTGTTCTCCAACTTTCTATTTCACTTGGGTAGCATTGATGTGAGACTAGGCACCGCTCTTTTCTTGTGAAGTCATAAGTGTTATGGACTTTCACTGCCAACGTGAAATGGACCTGTAGGATCATATACATAGGATTTAACTTGGAAGAGGAGTTTATCCACAAACAATGTTTAGATTGATTACTAAAGGAGTTTAGTAGTCCAATTAAACACTCAATTAATTGATAGCTCAAAATCATAGTGTTCAAGGTGTTGGACTGATTGATTGAAACTGCAATTGACTGGTTTGCACAACTCTGCTACCCCAATCGATCGGCTCATGAGATGAACCAATCGGCTCAGGTTGGTGAACTGATCGGCTCAACTAGTGAGACGATCGACTCATGTGCAATGAGATGATCGGCTCAATTGTTGAACTAGTCAGCTCGTGTGACCAACCGAGATCATTTGGAAAGTCAGAAGACTATTTTGCGAATACAAATTGTTTCACTTGTACAAATTCAATTTGGACAAGGATTAATATTTGATTAATTGGAAACAAATATGAAAGTCAATTTGAGTTGGATCAGGACCAAGAACCGATCAGCTCAGAGCTATAGCCGATCGGCTCAGAGCCCCAAACGATCGGCTCAGGTCCCAAATGATTAGCTCAGGACCTGAAACCATCGTTTCAGGGTGTGAAACGATCAGTTCAGCTGGCGTAGGTTGGTTGTTTTGTAGAAAATATTGAACCATTCTACTCCTGCTTTAATCTCGCATTGCCCGGGGTAGAGAACCCTGTCCCATGTCCCTCCTATATATAGGGGTATTGGGGGCTTCTCAACAGAACAACTCAGAATACCAGTTGCTCTGCAAAGTTGTCGTTCTCTCTGGTTTTGGTAATCGAGAGAGAGCTCGAGCAAGTGCTACCCGATACGGGAGACACAGCAAGGGAAAGACAACTACAGAAAAGCAACTGGTTGCAGGAGAGTGTGTTGGTGACTAGTACGCCAACAGGAGGGTACATCTCCTTCTGATTCCTTGTGGGACAAGGATATCAGAGTTCCAGGTGGTCCATGTGGACTACTTCAGAGGCGGGAGACTTTTGCTGCTCGGAGGACAACCGTCAATCCCGACAGTCCCGGTGAGACCAGGAGCTACACAGACCCCGTCCAAGACCAGAGGTGAAGACCATGCAAGCCGCAAGGTAACATCACCGAGAAAGCCTCGGGACAAGGTATGCCTCTACAAACCATCCTTCCTATTGTATATACGTTGATGCGATTCCTTATTCTGGGTTTGGGAGGAGAAATGTTTTTGTTTTCACTGCCTTCTCATCCTCCCTATAAAACCCAACACTTTCCCCATACACAAAAGCATGTATGAACCTAGTACATACATATTTGACAAAGAGGGCAGTCCCCCATTAGAAGAGCTCCCATATATCAAATTGATGTAGTCATGATGAAACTATTTTGAAGCAAAAAGAGATTAAGGACTCCAAAGTGATGATCTTATGATGCCGCAATATATTTTTACAAATTGGAATACCAACTGCATTATAATTTATCATTGTTGCAGGATAATATGAAGATCTTCTAGAAACATTGATCATACTTGAATCTTGACTCAATATTTGAGTATGATCCATTAATCATAAACCATGGTCTCTAGTGAGTTGAAAGTGTAGGAGCATGCATCTCTGGCAGCTGTATGTCAGCCACGTGTTGGTGTCTACCATACATGATGAGGAGAGGCAAGAAGAACAAGGGGTCATAGGGTGAGAGACTCACCCTGGAGTTTGAGAGCAAACAAGAAGCTGAGAGAGAGGGCTGCAACCGCTGATACGTAGTGGCCATAAAAGTCAAGTTTTTTGCAAGCAACATGAGTGACAGTATTCAAGGAAAATGAGGACATAGTACGTACAAGAAGATTGGAGATCGTGGAGTCAAGGCGAGCAACTCAGGGACCAAGGGTGCTATTGATGGTGCACTTGAGGGGAGAAAGATGCAGCAAGGTGAACAAAAGTCACTCATGGCAGAAGGGAAAGGCTAAAAGGTGTAACCCCAACTCATGAAAGGGACCATACCAAAACCTATAGTCAGACAACCAAGCTTTGGTCCATCAAGGGTAGTACAGCGGGTTGGAAGGAGACCTGTGTTGATGAAAGAGATGTTGCGAGGAGTCCAGTAGCTAGAACTTTCCATGGTTCCCTTGGTCCCAAAGAAAGGTTATCAATTGATGGAATTTGTTCCTTAGGCCCACCTACATAAGGTGCAAGAAAAATGGCAGAACACCTCATGTTCCATGTACTCAATGTTGCCCTACATCTCCTACCTAATAAGAAATCTTGGGTGCAACATGCTTGGAAATATGAAGTGTTATACAAGGTTAACTCACAAAGCCAAAGGGTTACTTTTTGCATCTTTCCTTGGAAAGAGACTGCAACAGAATCATTAATGTCGTTCCTTGGTTCTTTGAAGTCATGCTTGTTCTCATGCAAAGTTTATGGTTATTGAGGCAGTCTATTGGGGGCCATCTAGTCGGTCAGTCGTCAAAGGAAAGGTTGCCCATCCACCTGCTTAACAAGAAAGTTTTGGATTCCTGCCTGGACCAAGTGGGTGGCTAGGCGGCCGCCTAACCCACCTGGACGACCCACAAGCATGGTGGGAGGCCGCTTTATTTTATTTTGAGCCCATTAACAACTTTTTATGGATTTTTCATTATTGTTATTTGTGTCTAGTTATAGTATAATACTTCAACATCAACATTGGTTTGGAGAGTGATGGTGGACTTTGTGCTATTTAATCTGATGGTCGCATTGAAGGAGTAACAATCAGACCTCTAACAACCACATTGTAGGTGACCAAGAAGATCATGGTTGGCATTTTGCATACTATCCTTGTACCGGCCCCAACAATTCCAGACGCACCTTCCCATTTTCATGCATTTACAATGCATGTGGGCTCCATGGCCAGTTTGACAATCCACATACCTAGAACGATGAATATTGTGGGTCAAGACCTCAATGTTACCATGGGGACCAGATCTTTACTCTTGGAGTAAAGTCTTTAGTCAGGCGTGGGACATGTTTGTGGTGTCACAGTGTCATTCAAATTTAGATGGCATTCCTTACACATTCTTCATGACTAAATGGGTATGCATTATTGAAATCCCTTATAAGGACATTAATTATATATATATATATATCTAGGACATTTAAATGAGGGTAGGGATTTGCATGATAGATACTTATCCCTTTATGATGACGTTGATGTCCGCTCATATAATAGGGAGGATCGGAATGTGTATGCACCCCTCATTCCTTTTGTCAATATTGAATTTACACCTTGGGTCCACCCATAGTAAGTATACCATGACTATTCTAGTATGCACCCCTTCCATTGAAGCATCCATCTTTTATCTTACCTCTTCCCCTCTAATGCGAGGAAATACTAGGGTGAGCATGTTAGACTCGCCTACACTGATGGATGATGGTTTCGTTTCCTTTGATGAGCTCTCTACATAAGAGTTATGCAAGACATTTGTCCTTGCTCTCCCATACACAATGTTGCCAACCGAAAAAGATGCCAAAGGACAATGAAGGAGGTGCGCCAATAAATACAAGCACCAAGGCATCCATACACAACCACTGATGTTGCTCTACTTATGCATATTCCTATAGGAGACATGGTTGATCAGGACCAATGACCCTCACATGCCAATGAAGGAACCCCATAAGAAGAACATGGATCCCAGTCACCTATGGAGACATAAGAGGCACACATCCAAGTAGTGCACTGACAAGGTTGCCCAATGACCCATCTCGCATCGAACACCCAAGGCGGTGCCACCTTGCATTGACAAAGGAAAATCTAAAGATTAGTTCTCTCACAGCTACTTTGATGGCCATCATCACTAAAACAAAGACTGCAACTGTAATGACCCATTTTCAAATTAGTCGTCTAATTAGGGTTTACTTGGATGATGGTATGCTTAACTAAATTGATCATGGTTTAAAGCTTGATTAATGATGGTAGTTAAGTTTTGATGTGTTAAATATAATGAGAAAGTTTAATCATACTTTGATCCAAATAATTAGGGTTAAAAATTTGGAAACCCTAATCGGCCCAAATTAGGGTTTTGATGACATATGAATACAAAATTTGATAAATATAATGTCTCACTAAATGATTTGTAGTATTTTATGTGTAACTCTGATTTAATTCACATTTAAATATGATTTGTATATATACAATTTGAACACTCTTGAAAAACATCAGAATTTTTGAAGAATGTTATGACCTGTTTATTGGTCCAGTTTAAAACATGACTGATCATATTTTCAGATTGATATAGCAATGTGGAAATTGAATTTTATCTTTTTATTAGTATATCCAATTGATCTCAAATTTTAATTGTTGTTGTTAAAATCCATTATAGACACGATATTAAATTGGTGTATTTTTTGGATGATTTTTGATCTCTACGGAGAGGGGTTTCGGTCGAGTTCTGTGAAGGACAAACTCGATCGACCATGCTGATGACTGCAATATAGCAGTATAGTATTTGATTTTTATTTATTTGTTGGTAACTCCAAATGATCTAAAAAATTTATTATATCTTATAAACTCAATTTCAGACATTTGGTTAAAGTTTCATAATTTTTGGATTATGACGTTTGAGTTCTTAAACGTGTGGTTTCGGTCCAGTTTATAACTTAGTCGACCAACCTGTATGAGCAAAATAAAAATACATTGATGGGCTTGTTTGCAAATGTTCTAAGCACCTCAATTCATCTATTTCACTAACCTAACACACAAGGAGATCTCATAACTCATCCTTCTTGTTAAAGAAATGAAATTCTTGAGAGAGAGGAGAGCTAGGGTTTTGAGTAGAGAAAGTGGTAGAGATGTTGACCTAGGGTTTCTCTATCCAAGATATGACAAAATCAAGTAAGTTTAGCTTCTTTGCATAGCATTTCCTGGTGAATCTTCTCTCACATGTCAAGATTCCATCCCTCCTCTGATTTGATTCGAAATCACATCAAATCTCCCCCTTTTCTCACTCTTTCGCTTTTAATCCCCATTTCTAGGGTTTCCGAGTTGAGAGGAGAAAGAATTGGATTCTTTTGTGAGAGTTTGATTGGGTTTCCTCAAATTCAGAGGTTGGCCTACGAGATTAAGGTGCTTGGAACCTGATGTGAGTGTTTTTCTCCCTCCTGAGCTTTGTATTCATGTTGAAAGCATAATTCTATCTGGCTAAAATAATTAGAAACCTTGTTTGTACATGTATGTGATTGAATTTGATTTGTGAAAGATATTGGGGGTCCAATTCTACTGATTTTGATTATTTATCATTGATTGGAACTTGATTAGTTCCTGATATGTTAATTGAGTATCCATGGGTTTTTCTTATGGGTAGATGACTATGCTATTTCATGTGAATTTTTCCTAAAAATCAGCCCAATGGCCGATATGTTTAGAATTGATTTGACATGTGTAAAATCATATTTGAATTGTACTAGATTGTACGATACAAGTGTATTGTTGAATGCTAATGGAATTGAATGACCACATATCCAAATTAGGATTTGTGTTGCGGAAGTGAATGAAATGAGTCAATTAATTAATGTATACTTATGATTGATGAATGAAATGTGTGAAAATGGAAACTAGGGTTTCTATGTTTGTGAATAACCCTAATGAACCCTTGAGTCGTGATTGGATTACTAAATGATATGATTATTATGATATGTTGAACTAAGGAATGACTTATTGAAAATCCTAAAAGTTTATTATTAAGACGATTATGAGTGATAAAGTTAGAACTTGTATATGATGTTGTAAATGTGATCAAATGATGAAGTTGAAGGTATTAATACTTCAATTGAATATGATGAGTCTTACTAATATCATCTAAGTCTAGTGCATTTGTTTTTTTTTTTGGAAAAAAATAGGAGGCTTTCTTATTCACCCCGCCCTCCCTTTGCAAGCTCTAAATGATTTACAAACAAAAGTCTAGTATCTAGAGTGAGACTCTCACTCAAGAAACTCGGACAAGAACTCAAAACATGTTCCCCAACCTCCGCTTTAATCCCCCATTTAGCCAGAGCATCGACCATCTTGTTCATGTTCCTAGGGTTAAAGATAACAGCGGTAGAGCTCCTTCTGCCCAGCAGATGAATACAGACATTGACTGTAGGTCTATACTTGGCAGTCGTCTAGATCTTTCGGTTGATGTAATCACAAGCAGACTTATGGTCGGACACCACCACCAACTCCCCTTCAAGGGATTGTATAGCATCCATGCCCCTAGTAATAGCCTGTAGCTGGATAGCTGTAACGTCTTTCAGCTCAGACGTTCTGCTACCACCCCGAATCCAGAGGCCCCCATTGTTCCTCAGCACAAAGCCAGTCGCAGCCCGTCCCATTCTTTTACAGAAAGCCCCATCAACATTCAATATATTATCCTGGGAAGCAAGCATATCCCACTTCCTCCGTGTGTTGGGATTCACCTTAGAAGGAACGTCCTGGACATGCTTCAAAGCCTTCAGAGCCATATTGATTTGGCTTTGAATTTTGTGGAACGTTTGGGACCTGGTGTGGGTAATGTTTTCAAAGATAGCTTCATTTCTACATTTCCAAATATCCTCCAGGATAATAGCAGCCACTCCCTGCGACAAAGATACTCCTCCTTCCGCTTCAGATTTATGGATAGCCAACTCTTCAGGCTTTGCTGATTTCCATTCTGAAAGCCGTACTCCACAGAAAACTTCTCTCAGATGGGAATGACATTGTTTTAGTATAATAAAGAATGATCATTGTTGATTATGGGAATGACATTAGTAGTCAATGGCATGGTACACTTATCTAAATATAAGAAATGATATGATGAAAAAATGTATTGATGGTGATGGAAAGTTAAATATGAAACTAATGAAGTCATTATGATGAATTCTTTAATCCTTTGTTTTAATTACATGTGGCTTAAGAGTTAAGTCAAATTTAATGAACCATACTAAAACTAGACTTTGATGAATATCAATAAAAAGATAAGTATTGTATATTAAGTGAGTTAAAAATGATTGGTTCTAGTAATTTAATGAACATGACATGAGAGAAGTTGAGATTAATGAATATGAAATTGAAGGAAAAAGATGAGAATTAGTAGACGAATTTAAGAAACAAACTGTAATACTAAAATGTTGATCTAGATGGTTGTAATGAATAACAATCTCAAATGAGGGATTAAGGAATGTACATAATTGTAGTTTAATTCAACAAAAATATGAAACTCAAGTATTTGAATTGATTTACAAGAATGTGTTCTTGTATTGTGATTGTTTGTTAGAATACTTGTACTACGAGAATGAACTATTTTGATGGAATTCAAATGATAATCAACATGTGTTGATTAGTAACCCGTATGATGAATGTGAAATAAATGAAGAAGAGAACTAAGTCTATTATGCATGTATATGCATGAAATGTATTTGCATCTATTGAGATTGTATGGAACAAGCATATGTTGTATGATAAATCTATTCTGAATATGATGAATGATACATGATGTCTATATGCTTTTACTGTTTCTAGTTCTAATGCCTCTACTAATATTTGTTAAGAATTGTGATATATAATGAACTGATAAGAAATATGTTGAAATTGAATTTAATATGCACTCCTTACATATTGAGAAAGCCTGATAAGGGTAAATATTGCATAATGAGACCATGTCCAGGGTTTAAAGCCCACTAATGATGATAAAACCCTGATGAGGTAAATGTTGGACAATGAGATTATGTCTGGAGAAGAAAGCCCACTATTGATGATTGTTGTGAGATGATGTAGAAGATAGAAATAATCATGTGTTGCAATCTATAGATTTATTGTGCTTCTTACTTTGATCATTTTCCTTATTGATAAACTTGATTTGTTCCATCTTATTCTAGTTACGTGAGAATACACAGATATAATATATGATGTTTTGAATTCTTTTAAGATGAGTAAAAGAGATTAATAACAAGTGAAATGATGGAACATATAGTTAGGTGCCTTGAACACCGTGAGTTTCCCCTGAGGACCACACTGGGGAAACAAAACAGATATCCTTGTAGTAATCGATGAATTATGAGAAGGATTTCCAGAGTGTGGATCGAGACCTTAAAGGTTAGACCACCATGGTTTAGGAGCGAGTCATGTGGAGTGGTTCTGGCCCTAAATCCTTGCTGTGAAAGTCTATGTCCAGATGGAATAAACTCTGATGAAATGAAATATGTGAAATGTGAAATGAAAAATATGTGAAATATTGTGATATGTGATATATTGTTTTGCTGGTTCCTATCCTGTGTACCCGAGATGAGGACGTGAGCCTCTTTAGGCAACCCTGAGGTGGCCATGGTCTGTTGTTGATATCTTAGGGTGGTCGGCTAAACCCTAAGATAGTGACAGTGAGTCGTTGAAACAAGAATCAGGTGTGGCGACTTCTACTTGGTGAGGTACAAGCCAAGTAGTTTCAAGGCAAATGAATAAAAGATGATAAGCCGTGTAGAACATGATTTGAATGATTATTACATTCCTTGTAATACTACTTGATGATTTTTCATTGTTGATTATACTTCTTGTTGTGGAAAGTAATCATGTTGCTACAGACATTTTCTATTTTGTATTATGATATTTCATGTTGACAAGTTATAAATGATGGGATTCATATCCATTATGATTATGAGTTGGATTTCTTACTATTTGATAGTATTGCTTGGTAGATATGTATTATGTGTACTTCAGCTTTAGGATTGTAGGATGTGTTCCTGGTCCGACTAGTGGAGTGTCACAAATATAATGTTATAGTTATGTATTGATTCAAAATGCTTAGAACTTGACTTATTACTCATGCTGTAGGATTCTTAATCTGAACTAAGAAGTATATGTTGATTTGTTCATAGACTTGCTCTAAAAGTTGTTTCAAATTTATAATTGGTTTAAGTGATTACCTTATCTGTTGGATTAGATTACCATTGTAAGTTAGATATGACTTATGATAGTACTATCTATTAGACTTTTCAATATGTGCATGTTTCTATTAAGTTAATTATACTTAATCTGATGCTGATGCATGTACCTAGCGTGAGTGCGAGGTATCCACTCACTGGGGCTCTATATGAGTCTCATGAGGTTGTTTCAAATGTTTTTAGGTATAATGATATCCAACAGAGAGGTCGTGACAAAGAAGATATAAATAGCATAATCTAGATAGATTAGAATGTCCATGTACTCTCTCGTTCCCGAGATGGGTTGTAGATTAATTTTGTTCATCAATGTACATGTATCTGTTGTAAACTGAACCGCATATGAGAACAAGATTTGATTCTAGATTTAATGGAGTTGAATATTATTTGTGATATATGAATGTGATGTCCTTGATGTGACATTAATTTATGAGTTTGTGAAGAAATAAAAAGGAAAAATTTATATGTCTTTTTCATATATTGTTTAATTGCCTTTGTCGAGAATTCATTATTTTATTTCATAATCTGGGTTTAGGTTTGCGATTATCTCTAATGGTTGGTATTTATGCTGATTAAAAGAGTGGGTGCCGATAGCAACACCTCTCCCTGTAAGATTACCACTCTTCCCCAATGGTTGGACTTCTTTTTCTAACCATGAAGAGGTCAGAGGTGGCAGGTATGACAGTCTTACGGCACTAGGGCATGGTGTGTGCATGTCATCAACTCTACTCCACAAACCATCCAACTACATGCATTAACATGTCGAATAACGGATGTGCGTCACTGTTGTGTATGGCTACACACACCGATAGAGAGGCACAACCTCTGGGCCACAATCAATGTCCTTGCTCACTCCATTGTTGGTCACTAGATCCTAATGAGGGATCTCAACTGCACATGCTTCTTTACTTAGTTAATATTTTTAAGCGTTTGACAATTGGACATATTATTTAAAGCACTTCACACCAAATGATGTGAGACCATGAGGCAACTAGGTTGTTTTTGGCTACCTAGCACATCCTAAACAACTAGTGTTCCCTCTTTCGTTCAACTAAAGTTATATTGTATAAGGATACATCATTGTATATTTACAATTTAATTCTATTTTGAAGAGTTTCTTCCTCTATTCATTTTAAGTCAAGTCAAATTATTTCTATCATGATGAGTGCTTAGAGGCACAATTATCATCTGATGTCTACCTAATGTAATTCTGTTTTTAGTTTATTAACAACATGATAAAAATGGAATAAATCACAAGTTATGCATTCTTATGAAGCCCTCTAGAAAATTGAATCTCGCCTTTTTAAATACTATAGAGAAAATAGGAAATAATCTATTACATGGATCTACACTAGGAATTAATGTATCCATCCTTATTTTTACATGCCACCATCTCAAACAATTTAATACATTAAAGACAATTCACATAGTCTAAAAAAATATTTTTGAGTAACTAACACTTACTGTATGGCATTATCATTCTTTGATAGTTCATCTTCAGTGTCCCTCCATCCTAATCTATCATTCTTCTACAAGAATAATATGTTTGAAAGTCAAACTAAATTGAAATTGATTGAAGATATTACTATATATATTGATTATATACATGATACTACCCAATACTGTATGTAGAAAGACTATCATTAATTGATTAAAGAGCACAAACCTCTTAAATTCGAACTACAACAGACATGAGAAATAAGATATAGCTTGAGTAAAAGAAAATCCATTTTATATATAGGAAGAGATATTATCACATATCAAGAAGTAAGGAGCATATTACCTCAAATTCAACCTGACGTGTGCAACTTTCACTCTAAGACTCCGTTCATCTTTGTTTTGGACTGTTGAGAATCAGTACTCGTCAAAGAAGTCATGAAATTGTAGTCATAGCCACTCTAGTGCAGTCTTTGTGTCTAATAGAATGCCTAGGCTAGTACTTGTAGGTGTGGAGAGTGTACAAAAAGGTGAATAATAGAGTAGAATTTTGACAAACCCTCCAATTTAAATAAAGAGGGTGAACATAGTTCTGAATAGTGAATTTAAAATGAATTCATAACTACTGAAGGGGGTGTGTTGGTCAATGTGTCATTTTTGTTACTTTACCTTGTGTGCAAGATCTTGCACTTGGCTTGAGGGGCGGCCTCCTACTGTCCTACTTTACCCCTCCATCGTCGGCCAACCTCCAGCTCCCTCATACCAATTCTCATTGTATTGAATGCTCAAAGTTGGACTATTCTTTTGGCGATCTGATTAGTTGGCTGACGCCACCTCCCAAATGCATCTAGTCTACAAGAGACTACTTGGAACCTAGAAAGGCTTGTCGTAGGAGCTAATCATTATAATTGTGACGCAAGGGAACATCAACACTGAAAGGCATATGGTTGAGCATGTTGTCTATGTCGGCAACACCACAAGGTTACAAAGAAACTAATGGACTAAAATATATCAAGACATGGGGAAAAGGAATCAGAGATATTGTGAAGGGTGAAAAGAAAGAGAAAGGTGATAGCTTACATGGGAGGATGTGCCGCTGCCGTTGGTTTCAAGCTCTGGAGACAACGGGAGATTCTAGTCCTGGGGTTGAAAGATGTAGCATGTCTGACCCAAGGTATGCTCGGCCTCCCAGGGACATCCTCGATGATCTACACATGCAATTTTCTAGATGGAGTGGATGGGTTTGGTGGGGGTTTTCCAGATCGTGCATCCCGCATGTGGGAACAAAAGCGAGCGAGAGACCAGCTGAGGGGGTGGGTTGGAATGTGAGGAATCGAGGGAGGGAGAGAGAGGAGCGATTAGTGCGCCTGAGTGGGGGAATAAGGGGAAGTGTGGGATTAACAGAATGAAGACCTGAGGGTTTGCTTGAAACATTTGTGCTCCCTCAGCTTACTTTCACTATATTATGTTTAGATCCCTGTTCTCAAGGACCGATAGTGTGATAGGCGAAAATCACTTTGCCTACCATTTCAAGCTTTACACTTGGGTCCTTGACAAGCCAAACAACCTCTAAAACTAGGATTGCCAAATTTACATATCAAAATTAGTGAACTCCACATGGTTTGACCTTCAAACAAATGATTGCATACTTAAATTTTGTCAGTACAAAATATATATTTTAATTATTTTGGCAGTGTTGGAAATTTGCATATGATGTGGTGTATATAAGTCAATCCCTTTGTGACTTCACAATATGAATGATATATGTCACCATATATCAAAATTGCATCAGGGTGAGCGTAGACCCTCATTATGTGAGTTCTCTCTCATGATGAGTGAGAGGAATTACATCAAGGAGGATCGATATGGCAAGTTAGAAATTTATAGATGAATTTATAATTAACGTGCATAACGCAAATTGGTCTTCAAACCCTAAAAATGGAAGCTTCCCTAAGTTTAGGTATGAGGATGAGGGATGTACAACTAAACTCTTTGAATAACTTTTCCACTTCAGAAGAAGTTAATATTGCAATTCATATCTCATCACCAACATAAGACGTACTTATCGAAGATAGCATCAAATCCAACTTGGTCTAGGGATTATGAACTTTAGCTTATTTCCTAATTTCCTAACTGATCAACTAGTCAACCGGTTGACAATCAATTGATATAATGAATTGTTAATTTGTGATTCAATCGAATGACTTGTTTAGTCAAATGATTTGATTGAAAATCAGGCTAAACATAATTCAAAACCATTCTAATTATGTGTGTGATTACTTAGCCCCTATTTCCACATCAAATCCCAACCACTACTTATTTACCGCTTCATTCTCCAATGTATATCATCACAACCATAATCCCTTAACCACTTATAAAACAACTCATAAACTAAAACTAAACCTTATTACACTTCTAGCAAATTAAAGTTGATCTAGGCTCACCTTTGGCATACCTACTTGAACCCATATCCGTGTCTCGACCACCTTGACCATGAATAGCTCATTTTGATCTATGAGGAGGCTAAAATTGTTTGGACTAGATCATGGTACCTACACGAAGGCCTTCGTGATGCTAATTCAACTCTTTGAGTGGTAATTATATTTTTCCCATTGTTTGTGAAGTTGCAACCTCAAATTGATTGTAAGAGTATGTATGTTTGACATGCTTGCTTTCTTTGTCTAACCTTGCATTTTTCACAAAGAGTTGACTAGAAGTCATATTTTCCAATTTAGTTGGTTTGTTAGGTGTTTTCCGCTTTGAGCTCTCCTCCATGTTAGGGTAACATTGCAGAGCATATGTTCAACAAAAATTATTGGAGAGACGTTAAAAAGTCAAATTATGCAGTTGCTGCCATGTAGAAAGACAAGTATGATATGGAAGAAACCTATATCCTAACAATGTCCTTTCACATCAAGTCCTTATAAGTGCATCAGGGTTGATCACCCTTAACAATAGAGGTTTTAGTGATGGACTCCTTGAAAAGGAGGTGGACCCTAGTGATATGGATAGTCTTCTCACATAAAGTCCCTAGAAATTTATTTGTGTGGTTTGATGGCCATATCATGGCAATGTCCTCTCACAGTAAGTCTCTAAATATGCATTTGGGACGATATCTGACAATGTCATCTCACAACAAGTCCTTTGACATGTGGGAGGAGCCAGAACCCATATCATGAGAGGAGCCCATATCATGAGAGTGTCCTCTCACAACAAGTGCCTAAAAATCCATGTGAGAGGATACATGGCCCATATCATGAGAATATCCTCTGACATGAAGTCCCTTGAAATGCATTTGTGAGTAGTTGGAGCCCATATTGTGAAAGTGTCGTCTTACAATTAAGTTTTATGCATTTGTGAGGAATCGGGCCCATATCATGAGAATGTCCTCTCACAAAAAGTCCCCCAATATGCATTTACAAGGAGAAAAATCATGTATCATAATAGTCGCCTCTCACAACATGTCCAAATAATTACTTTTGATTGGACTTGGTGCCCATATCATGTCGTGACCACTCACAACAAGTCCATGGAAATGCTTCTAGGTGGATTTGGTGCCCATATCATGACAATGTCCACTCATATAAGTCATTATAAATGCATTTAGGAAGTGAAAACCTAATTGGATTACACATCAACCAATATAAGACACATCTATATATCTCACAGAACTACAATTCAAGCAGAGGGTTATTGAGGAATCTCTAGGAGTTGAAATTGATTCTCTACCAACAAGATATCTCTATTTTCCTCTAGTTGGGGGCAACCTCCAGGCCAAACACTTCATAGAATGCACTAACAAGCTTGAAGAGATGATCACCCGTTGGCCTCTAACCAAGACCTTGATGGCTGGCTGAATCACCATGACAAAGTCTGCCATCAAGGGGTTGCTCATGTTATGGGTTCAACAAGGGGAAATTCCTCAGGCGGTGCTAGAAAGAATGGAGATGTCTATGGACAATTTTAACTAGGCTGGTGGAACACATCCAATGAAGTACGCCACACTTGCTTTGAAGAATGAAGAAGGTGGTGTGGGACTAAAACAAACTCAGGATATAGCAAATTGGGCTATGTTCCTAAGAATTATCAAGTATAATCAAGGTGGTTCAACCTGGGCAAAGTGGATGAGGAGGAGGTACCCGAAGGGGCTAGAGTTCAAATCAAATACAAGGTAGGGGTTCTACAGGGTACTAAACATAATGATGATGTTATGGAAGCAAGTCAAACACTACTTCTTCCTCCATAGAATTTATACATGGAAGTTTAAGATACCACATCCTGACATTTGGGAACTTGTTCGCAATACATGAGATATCAACAGCTGCACAAGGTACATATGGACAAAATTTGAGGTCCCAAGTGGTCCCTCTGTCTATATTGGGCAACATTTGAAAACCTTCCAACCATGTATAGGATCCAAAAATGGTATGCTGGAACATTCAACTCATGCTATATGTGTGAAGGAGGTGAGGAATCACACAAGCATCTATTTCAAGAATGTAGATTTTTATGGGATCCCTAACAGTCTACATGTACCTCTCTGGAATTCACACACCTCAGATGGAAGGAACAGAAAGAGATGATATGTCAACTAGGGAAGGACACTATACATTCAAAAGGAAAATGCTAATGGTGTTCTCAATAATCTACTCCTTTACATGGAAAGAAAGGAATGGAAAAAAGCATAACAAGAAGCATAAAAGTGTGGACAACTTTGCAAAAAAGATTTGTAAATTTTGTAGATATAGAGTCAATTCCTAGAAAGTTTCTATATTATGGAGTTGAGTTTTGTAGCTATTTGGACTTGAGTTTTGTAGTGAGGGACTACAATGTAATTTTACCTATCTTTTTTAGGTGATTTGGAATGTTTCCTTTTTATTTTTAGTAGGGAGTGGATCCCTATGGAATCCCACTCCTTACACCTCTTCTAATCCAAAAATTTCTATCAAATGGAGGACATGCTGATGGAGGCTATGGGGGTAGAAAAAGGGAAGTTTCCAACAAAGTATCTTGGCTTTCCGCTAGTCGAGGGTGACTTACACATGAAGGATTTTGTAGATTGCATTGATAGACTGGAGGAAATGATTAACAGATGGCCAACAGAGAAGACATACATGGTAGGGAGGACTACACTGATACAAGCTGCTATTGAGGGGCTACTTATTTTCTGGGTTAATAAGGTGAGATCCATGGCTTAGTCCTGAACAAAATGGAGATGAATATGGCTAATTTCTTATGGGCAAGTGCACACCATCCAATGAAGTACTCAAGAATGGCACTTCTAAAAGAAGAAGGTGGTTTGGGGATGAAAACATCTAGAGATATAGCAAAGTGGGGGACCATGTGGAGAATTATCTGCTACCAAGAAGGCATTACAACGTGGGTGAGATGGATGAGAGAAAGATATCCAAAGGAGTAAAAAATGCATTTGGGAGGTGTAAGGTCTCATATCATGACAATGTCCTCTCACAAAAAGTCCATGAAAATGCATTTGGGAGGTGTCAGGGCCCATTTCAAGACAAATTTTATCTGACATAAAGTCCCTAAAAATGCATTTGGAAGGTGCCACGACCCATATCATGATAGTGTCCTTTCACAACATGTACCTTCAAATGCATTTGGGAGGTGTCAGGGCCCATATAAAGACAAATGTTATCTCACGTCAAGTCCCTAAAAATGAATTTGGGAGGTGTCACGACCCATATCTCACAACACAACATCATAATTGTCTCCACAATGTACGTCGTGACCATGATAGAATAATGTTAAAGCAAGGAATCACGACCAGTGTTACACATAGGCTTCGTGACCAACCCAAAACACATCATCGCGACCCACCCTCATAGCACAACGTCACGACCGCAATAAACATAGTGTCGTGACCAGACCAAAATGAAGTGTCACGTCTAGAAGTAGAATGGACCATCATGACTACAACAACACCAACCATCATAAAAAAAACAACACCAACTATCTCAACCTCAAATGCACATGGTGCACATCTTTCTCAACCCAAAACACAAGACAAACGACGGTCTTGACTAAAACAAGACCCAACAACAAGAACAACAGTGTCATCAAGATCAAAACTCATAGATCCAATATTATCAAACCCTAAAACGAGCATTGATGTGTTTCTACCAATGGTGTTACACACTACCCAATTAGAGTTTGAATAGATACAACCCCGCAAACAGACACACACGATGGATCTTTCAAAATTTATATATGGATCTAGTATGACACACTGGCTTAACGAATTGCATGTGCCCACAAGCACACAGGGTCATGTTGTAGTATAGGCAAGTGGTAAGAGAAGGGTTGATCCTTAGGGAGAGGGGGCACTAGAGCTAAGTTAATGTGAGCTATGTTCCTAAAGTAGAGAGTAAGGTTTGAGGGTTTACAGGTTGGTTTTGGTTGATTATGCTTTGATTGCAAGTAATTAACAACAAGAAGGAAACTAGATCTCACAATGCAACATCGTGACTACCTCCATGACACACGTTGCAAACGCGATAGAACGTGATCCAATAGAAGAAAGAAAGGCATCACGACTAGTGTTACATATAGGATTCATGACCAACCCACAACACAACGTCGCGACCACCCTCACAATACAACATCACAACCGCAACAAATGCAGGGTCACGATCAGACCAAAATGAAGTGTCACCTCCAGAAGTAGAACGGACCATCACGATTGAAACAAGGCCAACCATCACAACCAAAACCATCCCAAGTCCTTGAAAACACATTTGGGTGGTGTGATGACACATATGATGATAATGTAATCTCATAATAAGTCCTTAAAAATCCATTTGGGAGGTGGCAGGTCCCATATCATGACAATGTCCTCTCTCGATAAGTCCATTAAAATGTATTTGGGAAGTGTCAAGGCCCATTTCAAGACAAATGTTATCTCACATCAAGTCCCAAAAAATGCATTTGGGAGGTGCATGACCCAGATCATGATAATGTCTTTTCACAACATGTCCCTTCAAATTCATTAAGGAGGAGACATGGCCCATACATTGACCGCATCCTCTAATAATAAGTCCCTGAAAATGCATTTGGGAGGTACCATGTCCCAGATCATGATAATGTCCTTTCAGAACATGTCCCTTTAAATGTATTAAGGAGGTTCCAGGGCCATATATTGACAACGTCCTCTCATAATAAGTCCCTAAAAATACATTTCGGTGAAGTTCGGGCCCATATATGCCAAGGTCCTGTCACGCCAAATCCTTAAAAATACACTTGGGAGCATATGATCACAATGTCATCTCACAGTAAGTCCTTAAAAATGCATTTGGGAGGTGTTAGGTCCCATATCACGACAATGTCCTCTCACAACAAGTCTATGGAAATGCACTTGGGAGGTGTTAGGGCCCATATCAAGACAATGTCCTCTCATAATAAGTCCATCAAAATGCATTTGGGAGGTGTCAGGGCCCATTTCAGGACAAATGTTATTTAACAACAAGTCCCTAAAATTGCATTTGGGAGGTGCCACGACCCATATGATGATAGTATCCTTTCAGAACATGTCCTTTCAAATGCATTAAGGAGGATGCATGGCCCATATATTGATAGTTTCCTGTCATAATAAGCCCCTAAAAATGCATTTGGGTGAAGTTTGGGCCCATATCATGATTATCTCCTCTCATGCCAAGGCCTTGAAAATACATTTGGAAGGTGTCATGAAGCATATAATCACAATGTCATCTCACAATAATCCTTAAAAATGCATTTGGGAGGTGTTAGGTCCCATATCACGACAACGTCCTCTCACAACAAGTCTATGAAAATGTATTTGGGAGGTGTTAGGGCCCATATCACGACAACGTACTCTCATAATAAGTCCACCAAAATGTATTTGGGAGGGGTGAGGTCCCATTTCATAACAAATATTATCTCACAACAACTCCCTAAAAATATATTTGGAAGGTGCCACGACCCATATGATGATAGTGTCCTTTAACAATATGTCCTTTCAAATGTATTAAGGAGGAGACATAGCTCATATATTGATAGTTTCCTCTCATAATAAGTCCCTAAAAATACATTTGGGTGAAGTTTGGGCCCATATCATGACAATCTCCTCTCACTCCAAGTCCTTGAAAATACATTTGGGAGGTGTCATGGAGCATATGATCACAATGTCATCTCACAATAAGTCCTTAAAAATGCATTTGGGAGGTGTTAGGTCCCATATCACGACAATGTACTCTCATAACAAGTCTATAAAAATGCATTTGGGAGGTGTTAGAGCCCATTTCAGGACAACATCCTCTCATAACAAGTCCATCAAAATGCATTTGGGAGGTGTCAGGGCCCATTTCATGACAAATATTATCTCACAACAACTCCCTAAAAATGAATTTGGGAGGTGCCAGGACCCATATGATGATAGTGTCCTTTCAGAACATGTCATTTCAAATGCATCAAGGAGGAGACATGAGCCATATATTGACAATTTCCTCGCAAATAAGCCCTTAAAATGCATTTGGGTGAAATTTGGTCCATATCATGACAATCTCCGCTCATGCCAAGTCCTTGAAAATATATTTGGGTGGTTCCATGGCATATATGATGACAATCTCATCTCATAGTAAGTCCTTAAAAATGCATTTGAGAGGTGTCATGTCTCATATCATGAGAACATCCTCTTACAACAAGTCCATGAAAATGCATTTGGGAGGTGTGAGGGCCCATATCATGACAATTGTTATCTCACAACACATCCCTAAAAATACATTTGGGAGATTTCATGACCCATATCATTATAGTATCCTTTCACAACACATCCCTTCAAATGCATTTAGGAGGATGTCAGGGCCCATATATTGATAGTGTCCATAAATGCATTTAGGAGGAGCCATGGCTCATATCATGACAATATCATCTCACAACAAGTCCTTGAAATGCATTTGTGAGGATCTTAGACCCATATTATGACAATATCATCTCACAACAAGTCCCTTGACATGCATTTGAAAGGATCTTGGGCCCATATCATGATAGTGGTCTCTCACAACAAGTCCTTGAAAATGCATTTGTGAGTATCTAGACCCATATAATGAGAATCCTCTCACAAAAGTCCCCCAAAATACATTTGTGAAGAGCTACGACCCATAACATGACAATGTCCTCTCAGACAAGTCCATTAAATTGCTTCGAGGAAGGGCTAGGGCCTATGTTATGACATTGTCTTCTCACAAAAAAGTCCTTGAGATGTATATATATGTATTCTCCTCTTAACTATTCATAAATGGACATCTATGAGTTTGGGGACAATTGAAGCCAGGTTGATTGGGTGGTTATGGTAGCTACCTCACATTTGCAGGAATCATTGTTGGGGTGGAAGGTCTATGCAAGATGTTTCTAACGAAAAAAATTCCTTGTAAGATAAAGGCTAGTTGGCCTTAGAATGATCACCAAAGAGACATGTATGAGTTTGGTGACTATTTTCATGCCAATATCCCTTTAAGAATCACTTAGAATGACTCTAAACAACATTTTCTCTCACACATCTCCTTTACAAGTTGTAAAATAAATGTATTGGTATATCCCCATGAAAATGCATTTGGGAGAATCCATGAACCATACCATGGCAGTGTTCACTCACAACAAGTTCCTTGAAATACACCTTGGAGGACTTGTGGCCCATATTTTGATAGTGTCCTCTCACAGAAAGTTCCTAAAAATGTATTTGTGAGGAGACTGGACCCATATCATGAGAATGTCCTCTCATGGAAAACTCTCAAATTGTATTAGTCAGGAGTCATTGTCCATATCATGACAATGTGTATCAGTAGAATGTCTGTAAAAATGCTTCTCAGTGGAGCTAGGGGCCATATCATGATAGTGTCATCTCATAGCAAGTCCTTGAAAATGATTAGATTTGAGACCTGTATATATATATTGTCTTCTTAACTATTCATAAAAGAGATGTGTATGAGTTGGGGACGATTGGGCAAGGTCGTTCGAGTACTTTTGACAACCACCACTCTGTTACAACAATTGTTGTTGGGGGTGGGTGGTCTACACAAGCTGCTGTCAAGGAGCAATTTGTCTCGCACGACAAATTCCCATAGCCTTAGAATGTTCACAAAAGAGACATATATGAATTTGGGGGAAGATCTGTATGCCAATATCTCTCTATATTTGACCCTTCAGATTACACTCTCAGCAACAATTTCTCTCACATATCTTCATTAATGAATTGTCAATAAATGTATAAATATATCCCCGTGAAGCTTGTTGATGTTGATTATTGGTTGGGAGATGTTAAGTGATTGACATATCTATCACCTAAAATTTAGGTGACAAGTACATGTGTCACCTAAAAGTTTGGAGCCATGTATGTGTGTCACCTAAATATATACCCCTTTATAAATCACACGTGACTCATATACATGTCACCTATATGGAAAACCCCCATTAGAACATAGGTGATTCAAATGTATGTCACCTATTCGGTGTAACTCTTTCATGTATGATAAAATGTATGTCATCTATATTACATAGGATTATACAGATTATAGATGATTTACATGTATGTTACCTAAAGTATGTAACCTTTTTAAAAATGCTAAAATGTATGTCATCAATGTAACACAGGTGTATATAGATTATAAGTGATGTACAAACATGTCACTTAAAATGTGTAACCTTTTACATGGTTGTCACCTATACTATGTTTTTTGGTAGTGTGATTGTTTCCTACTTTGTTTTTCAGCTACAGTACCACATACTAAGTGGCAAACAACAAGTTCAGTCTGCCGAATAGCTAAAACTGATAGGCGGACCCGCGTAGATTACAAGTCGCAGGCGTAGTCTTGGTCTGTATCACTTCAGGCCATGCTAGCTCCTCCTAAAGTCGCAGGATACATGGTTCGGCACATGCACTTTATTGAAGTCGGTTGCTATTTGTTACTGCCTTCGTACTTTACAGATATTTTCTTGATGTTATAGTCATATGAGTTTTTTTTTTTTAGCTTGTCTGGCTGACTGTAGAAGGAACACAATTGTGATATATACAATAAACAATTTCCAACTTAAACTCACTCCAACAAGATGTCGTTTCGGTGAAGGTTGTGACCGTCATAGAAAGCGGCTGCATGAAGGTTAGATCCTTCACAACTACAGGAAGTGTAACTGTGTAAGGCAAGGAACATGTTCCAAACTGTTTCACCCAATCCATGCGTGATGGTGATAACCTTTACATGACACATTTGCTAGATTAAAATACAACAATGATGTTAGTCATGTGTAAAGCTTAAATCCATCACAGAATGCGAATAAATGTTAGTTTGAACCATCATCTAACCCTTAAACAGCTAATTGTGTAAAGAAGTGTTTTTTCACCAGCTTATTACGCAAATTACTATTAGACCCTTCATAGTTCTAATGTTTCTAGACTTGAAGACATCATTCCAAATATATTTGAACTTGTGTGACGATCAATTTGCATATATGATGTTCCAATGGAATAATGTGTGCATCATGACATCAAACAATAACTTAATTAAGGTTACTACCAAAGTTTATAAAATCAAAATCTATTGATTTTGTTTTGTTCTCACACTTTTTCTTTGTGCTACACTTTAATATGACCATATTGTTCAAATTTTCATCTCAATTGGACATTCCCTCTATTTACTATGATTTTTCTAAGTTATGGATATTAAACCAACTTTTAATCCCCTTGTCTCAATTTGGTTTAGAATGTCATTGATCTCTACATCACAGATCGACCGATGAGAGCCTTCAAATCATGGTCCCATGGATTGAGGCCAAATAAGAGGATTCATGTGTCATCTTTTACCTCCTCAAGGGAGGTGACACTATGAACGATCATGATTTCCACCTCCTCAATCCTCCTTATTCAAAATCAAATGAACGTATAACAACCTCACTTTCTGCATCCCCCAATTAAGGAAAGACCTTCAAGCTGAGAGACATTACCTATATTCCCAATGATCCAGATTTAGTAAATAATAAATAACAACTAATAATTTCATTTATTCTAGATATTATTTAGAAAATTATACAATGATATTTCTCATTAAATTAATACATGTTGAGAAGAAATAATCCTCCTTGAACTTATCTTTAATGCTTTCAGGTAATTTCCATCTGGTTTATCACATGTTGACATCCTCATAATTAGCATGCACCTAAAACGCCGACAAACAAAATGCGATCAACATATTTCTATACTGGTACGTGGGTTCATCCAATAATCACAAGTAGATATAATCAACTACCAATTATGTGCAGATAAGAATGTGTTTTCTTTAATATTCTAACCCATATTTGGTCTACTATCTCAGGTGTATCCACTATTCATCATTGGACTTATGTGTGTTACCCTTTAATCTGTATAACCTAGGGTTCAAAATATCATTATTTGCTTTATGTGATACTCATAGGGATTTTATAATTTGCATAAAATAAAAAATCATCCAACATATATCATTCATTCAAACTTTGAGAAACCTCAGCAACCATCGGAAGTCGGTACATGTAATCATAAGTGTAACCACGTACCTTGATGATGATCTATGCAGATTAAGCAAATATTCTCTAAGTATATTATCCCATCAAGTAGGCAAATCAAGAAATCATCATATAATCTTCATTATGTAAATTCTAAAGTGTCACCATGACATATTAATTGCATTAAATCCTATTCGGTCTTATTCTAGGGTTTAAGTTTCCTTTACATCGTGTCATCATTAGGGTCATGTTTGATCCCTTATTACCCATGTTCATCAATCTAATGACTCAAGAACCTTAATTCATAGTAGGTGTTTCCATGATTATCAAATCTACCATATTATGTTATCATGAGCAATAGATTCAATTAAGTTCATTATTAACATTGCAAGATGTGACCTTTAGGCCTAATCTTTCATGTGCGTGATTATTCATATTAGAAATCCCAACTTCTCATTATTATCATGATGACTTTGATTTCTCATCATGTTAATCAATGCATGATAACTTCTCAAACAAACAAATTTAACATGATTAACAGCCTATTTATCAGAAACTAGGGTTCCTATGAATTAATCACCACTTTAGCCCATGTTACACTACTTTTAGAATTGGAAGTCAAATTAGGGTCTACAAATATTTTATTTTGATTATACGTGTTCTCCCGATCAATTTTCATGAAATTTTATTTTCATCTGATCTACTGATATTTAGTTATGATCTATTTAAGATTATTAAAATCTAGGCCAATTAAAAAGCACTACATCAGCATATTACCGTTATATTTTCTTTATTTGTGGCCGACTCATAAGACTGAGGAAAAATACTTGATCTCCCTTATGTTGTAAAAGTGCATAGATGGATATTTGATTCATTCGACTCTATATCACCTTCCTTCTCACGTGGGGCAACTCCACACGGCTCCCTTCTTCACACGATTATAGTGTCATCCCTCTTCCTTGCTTCTGGGCTTCGATTACCATGAAAGGTTTGATCACCTCCTTCATCACCTTGTTCTGGTGGTTTCTCCTTTCCAAAGACCTCCACCAACTTCTCCCTCCTATTCTCCTTCTCCCACTGGACTGTAGGGAGGAAACCACTACCTAAGGGCGTGGATTCCGCACTAGATTTCACACCTCCTCCCCATCACGAGGTTATCGCTCAGACATGATATCTCCATATGCCATTGTCGGAGATGTCAGGCCTCCAGGGTGGGCTGAAGTGGCTGGGGTGAGGAAGTGTAATGACCCCGCTCCCCGATAACCCCCAATTAAGGAAGACCAAGAAGTTAGAGACATTATCCCAAAAACAAAATCATTAGTTTTGCAAATAATCAATAATAATTAATAAATTCTACCACAACTAAACTTGAAACAAGATAAAAATTCTCTTTTTATAATACCTTGCAAAATATAGGAGTTGAGGGACTTTACCCAGATGAGAACTATCTATCTATAATCCTCCAATTCTTTGTTAAGCTTTATTCCACAATGTCTCTTTAAAGGTATATCTATTTTTAGATAAACCTAAAACACTGACAAATAAAAGATGGTTAGTATAACGAATTGTACTGGTATGTGGAGGAACCAAAAACTTGCATTTAACTGTAACAACATATTACAAGCAATTACATTTCAACAAAACAAACTTTACATTTTGAACATAACTACTCAATCCATATATACCCTAGCCTCTATGCTATCCCTGTAGTGGACATGGATACTACCTCTCATATGGTAGATCTCAACTAACCCCCATGATCCTACCTAATAGATAGATCAACACATAGGGTTGAAGAGTCGCATGGCCGTACCCAAGGGTAGACCAAGGCTTCAACTCATGATAACCTGATGATCCTACCTCACGGGTAGACCATGTCCTAGGTCATCTCATCATCATCAAAGCTATAGAGGAGGACTAGGATCTGAGCTAGTCATGCACATATAATTATGGTGATAGTCGTAGTCACTTTATAGTTGCATGAAATAAATGTCAACCAAGTTGTGAATTTCAAGCAACCGGTACGACTTTAGAAATCACCGTGAAACTAGAGCGATTAGTCATAAGCATAACCACATACCTATTTTTGGAGTCTCAAATATAAGCAAGATATCTAATCCAAATCAAGATGTCCAATGAAGCAAGACAAGCAACCAATCAAGCAATCTTGATCCTTAAAATATGTATAACACCTAATTATACCCATGTATCCCAAACAACTAATTATTGACTTGGGATACCTTACTAGGGTTTCCAAGTCTCTTTAGGATGCATTAGGGTTTCTTAGATCAATTTCTAAGACTTTATCCTTTTTAGGTCAACAAACCCTAAATTACTTTTTCTACTCATATAAACCCTAATTACTCAAACTATCCACATTAAGGTTCTTTTATACTCAAATTGACTTAGGATCATCATATCTCTGTTTATTCATGGATTTGAAAAATTAAACCATTAAAAGTCATAATTACCAAAATTAGGGTTTCTAAGCCCACTAAAGCATAATCATGTACATGGAACCCTAAATTAATCCAATTATGCATAAGGATCATCTTTTTACATCTAAATCTTCCTTTTATTAACAACAAGTTAATTTCCACTTTAAGCATCCATATAACCCTTCCCAATTCACTAATCATCAAAGATTAGGGTTTTTATTAATTAAACCATTAAAGATAGCATCTTTACATACTTTTTGAATTGCACGCAGAATTAGGCTCTAATGATATTTTTATTGAATTCCTCACGTTCTCCTGCTCAATTTTCATATATTGGTCATCCTAATCAGAGTTACCATCAATTAATTATGAATTTGCAAAAGAATTAACCTTTAGGGCCAATGATAGTGTGCCACGTCAGCATTGTGGCCCCATCCAGCCAATGGGCTTCGGCCCAGTCAGCAATCTGCTTCCAGGGGATAGAGTACCGACTTCAGGTTGAAAGGAAACTACTGCCCTTCGCCTTTGGGGTTAAGGTCTTGCACTCGAGGGGAGGGGGCATATAGGTCTTTTCACGTGATCCTTCTTCAACCTCACAATTCATCATTCCATTGAGCAACCTCCCACCGTGGTCAACTCCTGAGTTGACTCCAAGCATCCCACCTCCTTAGCTGCCTCACCATCGCACGGACCAACCGAACCATGTGACGGCCTCTGTGTGCTCCCATATGGTTTCGAGCAGGGTGGTCGACTAGGGGTGGAAGTCTGGCGGTAGAGGGGTAACATCTTGGGACGAAAGCACCTTGTGTAAGAGATCAGAAGAGAAAGGAGAAGGACGAAGGATCTTACGGACCCTTACAATGAATCTCTGGGTCTCGTTGAGGCCCCTACTCCCTTATATATAGGTATGGCATAGAGACTTCCACCAATGGAGTTCATCTCTACAAACTATCATGGAAAATCCCAAAACACACAAAATAGGGGTATGAAGGGATCATCAAATATGTTTTCCTTTCCCGAATTCAACTATCAACTTTTTAGAACTCCTGGTGGATCAGGGAGAGAAAGGCATGGAATCAATTCCACATTTTTATTATTCCCCCTTTCCGAAATTGATTTGAATGTAGGAGACAAGTGGATCACCATTGGATCTCAGATCAATGTTTTACATTGCATGCGCCCAATAAAAGGAATTCTAATGTAAATGTGACATTCAATGATATTCCATTCACTTTAGGAATACTACAAAAATCATATCTCCTAAACCGCTTATCTGTTTGATCCCAAATTTTATGGGAAAGTCCATAATTACTTAAACTACTTGTGTACCAAGTTTGGGACTCAAACTCAAAAGTATAAGAGACTTTTATTCATATGAAACTTAGTGCTTACTAAGGCATCTTTTATGCATATTTTCTCTCTCTTAATCTTTTATTTTATATATTTTGATTCCTTTTACCATTAGAAATCATGTAGAGTCGATATCTCATTCATAATGATTCCACTATCCATATTTCCACATAATTCTTATATTTCCATCATTATCTCAACTTTCTTTCTTAGTAATGCTTTATTTGATTTTATCTATTTCTTTTCCTATTATCTTTGCAACTTGGACTCCTTGGAACCCAAGAAATCCTAAAGATGCGAAATCCCTCCTTGAAGGATAATTCTTAGCCTTCTAGATGCTTCCACATCTTTCTTTTCTCATTATTTTATTTATTCTTTAACTAATTGATTCCTTTTCCTTTTTATTTCCTTTTTCCTTGTTATTAGACCCAATATCCAACCAGGCCCATGAAATTAAACACACAAGGATATTTATGAAAGGAATCCATTCAAGGCACATAATTCACACAACATACATAATCATACATTTATTGGGAAAATTGCATTTCCACCCAAAAGAACCCGAAATTGGGGTTGTAACATCCTTCCCCTCTTATAGGAATTTTGTCCTCAAAATTCCATTACCAACAATTTAGGATAAAACTTTCCCATGTCCATCATTGGCTCCCATGTGGCCTCATCCTCTCCATGGTGTTTCCAAAGAACCTTTATCATCTTATATTCTTACATCTGTGTTCTCTCTCACCTTAGTACCACGTACCCTCATAGGTGACTCAGGATATGTTAGCCTCCTTAGAATCTCAATAGGTTCATGGCTCAACACATGGTTCGGGTACATCACATAGTGCTCTAGCTCAGACTTATGGAACACATCATACATCATATTATCCTGAGGGGTAGGCTAAACATGCATATGAATCTCCACCACTCCATTTCAAATGGATTCATGTATCGAGGACTCATATTTCTCATCTATAGATCAGAGGGGACATGTTTTCATAACACATATTCTCCCACAATGAACTACATGTCAATCTGCTTCGCATCATCTCATGACTCATGTTGCCCCTGACGCACAATCAAAGCGACTTTATCTGCACACATTGTGGTCTCTCTAACCTTCACAAGGTCCTTTCACTGACATCATCCTAATGAAGCATTGACTGACACAACCTCTCTTATAGAGCTTCTTACGTACCGATACTGGCTATGGTGGCTATCGTCACAAGCAAACTCTCTTATGGTAGGAACTGCTCCCATATATCACCCTAAATGAGCACATACATTCTCATCAAACCCTCTAGTCTGGATAATACAATCTAGACTTTCTATCAGTCAGGGGTGATAAGCAGTGCTAAACTTCAAGATGGATTTGAGTTCTTCATGTACCTACTTCCATAGAATGGAAGTGATCTTAAGGTCATGCTCTAGATATTGAACTCAGTTCATGGTGTAGTTGAACTATCTGTCTCTCAAGGAAATAGTTCAACTAGATCGATCACTTTGACAACGCTCTCTCTCTTAGGCAAAGGGTTAGGTCAACTTGGTAAGGTGATCTACCATAACCCATATTGCATCCTGACCTCTCTTGGTCCAGGGGATACTCACCACAATGTCTATGGTGAACTACTCCTATTCCTTCGTGGGAACTCTTCACTATTTGTAACAACTCACTAGGTTACTGATGTCACCTCCTGGCATGCATGGCAACAAGCCAAATGCACTGTATATATTTCTTCATCTTAGGTATGCAAAGTACTATTGCAACCTTTCACTATCTTAGTAGTGTCCCGGTGTATGGTGTATGTAAAATCATGAACTTCTGCATGCCATGATTCCTCAAGGTTGACTTCTCAAAATCCCTAAAACACTATATTCATGGGTTTCACCACCTTCTTTTCCAAAGAGGTGTATCTAAGGTTCTACAACCATCATTCTATCACATCAAGCTCTAGAATGGCTAACCAAGCAACCACTAACTCGACTAACATGTCTGGTTGTATCAGAGTGTTAGCCCTATATGTCTCACGAACTAAGGGTTCACCCAACAACCTCTTCTAGCCTCTCTACTAGCTAAACCAGATAGTTGCATCTCGACAAAGAGCATCCATTACCACCTTACATCCTTATATGCTAGGTAACGGTGAAGACATAAACCTTCATATACTCCTCTTATCATCCTCATCTCGTATTTAGGTCTAACTGAGTCAAGAAAACTCTGAGCTCATCATCATGGTTATCAAACTCAAACTTATATAACTCATAAATTCCATATTTTTCTTGATAAGAACATCCTCATGATGACTACCTTAGTTCTCTTCGTGTTGACAAACCATCCATCCCAAGTACTTTCCAAAAGGTATGATACTTTCTCTATCAATAAACATCATAGCAATGTTTCAACTCGCATCATCTTTATCCTTAGTGTATGGCATGCACATTGCCCTATCTCTCACCCCCATAACGAGAGGAAATAACCATTTGGCTGCAGTCCAAATACAAAGTTCATACAATTCCAAGAGTATAGATGGTGCATCACACATCACCAATACACTTTCCAAACTAAGTTGAAACATTTATCACATGTCTCAACATCATAAATAGCTCAATTATGGGTCTACACCCATGAAAAGACTTTTCCCATCAGCTTTTCGATCTTAACATATCTCCTTTATGTACAATCCTTAGTCTTTACCTCAAGGTCTTTGGGGTGCCGACACTTTTGGGGTGTCAACACTTTTGGGGTGATCCGACCCTTATGCATCTAAGGAGTGCCTCTCGCTTTTACCCCTTAGGCCCCATGAACTCATGAAGGTGGCCAACCTCCTAACCCATGGTCCTTGGGCAAAGGTAGCTATTACCTCCCAACCCTATGGTCTCATGCATCTAGGGAATAGACAACTCCTACTTCCATCAATCTTATCCCTTCATGACCTTAGTATTGACTTAGGATTCCATCATAGCACATCTCATTCTTGAATCTCCACCCAAATCTCCATCCTCATTCTGGGCATTCAGGGCTAACTTTACATCCCTCAAAGGAATCATGGCAGCCCGCCTACCTCATTTTGGCCCCACACAGGTTACCTCCATGACAACATATCTTCTTGCCCTTAGAGATGGTCACGTATGGGTCTATAGATTCTTGATCATACTATGTGCTCTGCACTTAGCTCATCAAACTCTTATAAGAGACCTCTTTAGGTTACCTCGAACCTAAACCAAAGGCTTGTACTTCTCCCTACATAAGGGTTCCTTCCCAAGATGAGAGAAAACTATCTCTTGATAGTAACAAAGGTCACCAAACATTATTTTCTCCAAGGTTTACCTCCTCATGTATATGCTTATCCCTATCATGCAACTCGGGCATGTAGCTATCAAGGAGACGACCTACTAAACCAGGTTAAGTTCCTTGGTATGTCATATGTATTCCTCATTCCTCAAGGTTGGACCAATATCATATGTCACCAACTTGTGTGAGTGGTTCATCAACATATATCTCCATTTTTCTCTAACACATGAGGGGTGCCATATTCAAATACTATGAACTCAATCAGCCTCATGAGCATCACATGCACTGATACTGCTGCTTCCCCTCTTTGGTCCAGGAACCCAGGTTCACCTCTTATGCATCGGCTATCTAGCTGCATGCTCAATTGTTCCAACATGAACCAAACCTATGACAGGTATAGCACACACATCATAACACTCTTCCATGTGAACAACCTTTAGAGTCAAAAAGGTGCAATGCCTCACAACTTGTTATCATACCCTTTTAGGGTCTAAGGAACTCTTCTTCACGCTCCTAAAAGGTAGACACTTTCACAAAGCCTCTTTCTCTCCTCTAAGGTTTCGTTACTCTAAGGCATCCCAGGTACGATAAGCCTCCAAGGATCATTCATGAGGCAACCACATACATCCACTCAGGGTCATTTATTCCAGATCATATAATACCACAATTCTCATGATTCTTTATGTCTTGGATTCACAGTCACCAACCTTCTTCATCGGGTCTGGTTCTCTCTCTCTCTAGAGCTAACCCTACAATTGGTCCTACCATTGGAGGTTCTTTCACCATAGATGGGCCAAGCTCATAAGGGTACACATCTATCCCTACTTGGATGAAGTGTACTATCAAAACTTATATTCGGTCAAGATCATCCAAAGCTCTTGGCATGCCCATCTCATAAACTATTAGGCACAACCTATCTAGCTTTGGTCTAAAACCTGCTGCCAACCTTGTTATGTAGGTGTATGCCTCTTATCTCCTCAGATATGCCTGTTAGGGTTCCTGTATGGTCTCTTCTAGCCTTCTTAATGAGGGAATTATCCCTCTCCCTAATAGGTACGACCCACCCAGGGTCGGGTTGCCACAAGGAACTCGAGGTCAAACAACTACTCAAAGTCTATGTTAAACATGTATGTCTAACCCGCATATGTGCATGCATGGTCAACTATCAAGTCAATGTGTCTTCTCTTTCTCTAACTACCACTTTAGGTTTAGAGTTAACATTATCCTCAGAGGATGCGTCAAGTCTCTTCCTCTTTCTAGAGGCTTCTTCCTCCAAGTCTAACTCTCTCTCCTTATCCTCCCATAAAAAGGTCTAACCTCAGAGCTCTCCTGAGGGCACGACAACACACGCCATGCAACCTTAAGTATGTAACTAATCTTTAGTTTATACTTAAACTATTAAAAATATGTCCATGATATCTTGCTTACATGCTTTTCATTATTTGGTGGAGGATTTCTCAACCCTTATTACTCTTATCCCAAATACATGAGGGTGGTGGAGAGAGAGAATACCCTAAGCACTTAATGTTTCTTCTAAAATAAGAGGTAAAGAAGGGATGAAATTAGATGAAAAGACCTAGAGGTATCTTATTTTGAGTCAAATCCTTTGATTTTGGCCAAGCAGTCACACAAATCTGGGAGTCCTTGTAGACCGAATAGTGGGGCAGAGAAAAATATTGCCAGCACATGGATCGTGATCCTTTTCTAGAGACCTCCATCATAGGAAAATCCTCTAATAACTCCCTTGGTCTCTAAAGAGTTTGTAAAATTTAATAATTATTAGAGATTAAATGGAAAACCACGACTCTGATACCAATTGTAACGACCCCGCTCTCTGGTAACCCCCAATTAAGGAAGACTAAGAAGTCAGAGTCGTTATCCCAAAAAATAGGATCAATGGTTTTGCAAATAATCAATAATAATTAATAAATTCTACCACAACTAAATTTGAAACAGGATAAAAATTCTATTTTTCTCATACCTTGCAAAATATAGGAGTTGAGGGACTTTACCCAGATGAAAACTATCTAGCTATAATCCTCCAATTCATTATTAAGATTTATTCCACAATGTCACTTTAAAGGTATATCCATTTTTAGATAAACCTAAAATTCCGACAAACAAAAGTCGGTCAGTATAACGAATTATACTGGTATGTGGGGGAACCAAAAACTTGCATTTAATTGTAACAACATGTTGCAATAAATTACGATTTAAAAAAACAAACTTTACATTTTGAACATAACTACTCAATCCATACATACCTTAGCCTCTGTGATGTCCCTGCAGTGGACATGGATACTACCTCTCATATGGTAGATATCAACTAACCCCCATGATCCTACCTAACAGATAGACCATTACATAGGGTTGAAGAGTCGCATGGACCTACCCAAGGGTAGACCAAGGGTTTGACTCATGATAACTTGATGATCCTACCTTGCGGGTAGACCATATACTAGGTCATCTCATCATCATCAAAGCTACAGAGGAGGACCAGGATCTGAGCCAGTCATGCACATATAATTATGGTGGTAGTCATAGTCACTTTATAGTTGCATGAAATAAATGTCAACCAAGCTATTAATTTCAAGCAACTGGTAAGACTTTGGAAATCGCCGTGAAACTAGAGAGATTATTCATAAGAGTAACCACATACCTATTTTTGGAGTCTCAAATTTAAGCAAGATATCCAATCCAAATCAAGATGTCCAATCAAGTAAGACAAACAATCAATTAAGCAATCTTGATCCTGAAATTATGTATAACACCTAATTGTTACCATATATCCCAAACAATTCTTTATTGACATGGGATACCTTTATAGGGTTTCTAAGTCTCTTTAGGATGCATTAGATTTTATTAGATCAATTTCTCAAACTTTATCCCTTTTAGGTCAACAAACCCTAAATTACTTTTTCTACTCATATAAACCCTAATGGCTCAAACTATCCACATTACATTTCTTTTATACTCAAATTGACTTAGGATCATCATATCTCCATTTATTCATGGATTTGAACAATTAAAAACCATTAAAAGTCATAATTACCAAAATTAGATTTTCTAAGCCCACTAAAGCATAATCATGTACATGGAACCCTAAGTTAATCCAATTATGCATAAAGATCATCTTTTTAGATCTAAATGTTCCTTTTATTAACAACAAGTTAATTTCCACTTTAAGCATCCATATAACCATTCCCAATTCATTACTCGCCAAAGATTAGGGTTTTTCATTAATTAAACCATTAAAGATACATCTTTACATACTTTTTTATTTTTAAGCAGAATTATGCTCTAATTATATTTTTATTGAATTCCTCGCGTTCTCCTATTCAATTTTCATATATTGGTAATCCTAATCAGAGTTACCATCAATTAATTACGAATTTGCAAAAGAATTTACCTTTAGGGCCAATGATAGCGCGCCATTTCATCGTTGTGGCCCCCGACCAGCCAATGGACTTTGGCCCAGTCAGCGATCTGCTTCCAAGGGATAGAGTATCAGCTTTAGGTTGAAAGGACACTACTGCCCTCCGCCTTTGGGCTTAAGGTCTTGCGCTCAGGGGGGGAATATAGGTCTTTTTGCGTGATCCTTCTTCAACCTCACGGTTCATCATTCCATAGAGAAGGCTCCCACCGTGGTAAACTCCTTAGTTGACTCCAGGCATCCCACCTCCTTAGCTACCAATAAAAGCTACCTCACCTTCGCACAGACCGACTGAACCTTGCGGCGGCCTCCGTGTGCTCCCACCTGGTTCAGAGTCGGGTGGTCGACTAGGGGTGGAAGTCTGGCGGTAGCGGGGTAACATCTTGGGACAAAAGCACCCTATGTGAGAGATCGAAAGCGAAGGAAGAAGAATGAAGGATCTTGCGGACCCTTACAATGAATATCTGGGTCTCATTGAGTCCCCTACTCCCTTATATATAGGGATGGGGTAGAGACTACTGCCCATGGAGTTTAGCTCTACAAACTATCAGCGAAAACCCTGAAACACACACAAAACATGGGTATGAATGGATCATCAGATCCATTTTCCTTTTCCAAATTCAACTATCAACCTTTTAGAACTCCTGGTGGATCAGGGAGAGAAAGGCATGGAATCAATTCCATGTTTTTATTGTTTCCCCTTTCCTAAATTGATCTGAAGGTAGGAGACAAGTGGATCACCGTTGGATCTCAGATCAATGGTTCACATTGCACGCGCCCAATAAAATGAATTCTAATTTAAATGTGACATTCAATGATATTCCATTCACTTTAGGAATACTACAAATATCATATCTACTAAACCGCTTATCTGTTTGATCCCAAATTTTAGGGGAAAGTCAAAAATAACTTAAACTACTTGTGTGCTAATTTTGGGACTCAACCCCAAAAGTATGAGAGACGTTTCTTCATATGCAACTTATTACTTATTAAGGCATATTTTATGCATATGTTCTCTCTCTAAATCTTTTATTTTATTTATTTTGATTCGTTTTACCATTAGAAACCATGTGGAGTCGAAATCTCATTCATGATGATTCCACTATCCATATTTCCACATAATTCTTATATTTTCATCAGTATCTCAACTTTCCTTCTTAATAATGCTTTATTTGATTTTATCTCTTTCTTTTCCTATTATCTTTGCAACTTGGACTCCTTGGAACCCAAGTAATCCTGAAGATACAAAATCACTCCTTGAAGGATAATTCTTAGCGTTCTAGATGCTCCCACATCTTTCTTTTCTCATGATCTTAGTTATTCTTTAACTAATAGATTCCTTTTCCTTTTTATTTCATTTTCCTTTTTATTGGACCCAATAGCCAACCAGGCACATGAAATTAAACACACAAGGCTATTTATCAAAGGAATCCATTCAAGGCACATAATTCACACAACATACATAATCATACATTTATTTGGGAAATTGCATTTCCACCCAAAAGAACCTAAAATTGGGGTTGTAACAGGAAGGGTTCGGTGTAACGTAGGTCTGTCAAGGGAATTCCATCCACAAAGAAGAAGGAGTCTCAACCAGGGCTATGTTTAGTACCCTTGTGATTTCAAGCATCAAACTCATTCTTTATTGAGGTTGTCAGGCGTCACACCCACAATGAAGTACGTGTACCTCTCCTATGTCTTGTAACGTAGCCTACTCTTTGGAGGGCTACTTGCCACTCAACTATTCTTCCAGCACTCTACCACCCCCCTTGGCGAGGAAGATCATAAGGGCAGTGCTTTCTGGGAGAGAAGGGTCGTCCAGACACCTGATCAGAACCACCATGGTTAGAAATCATTTGCTGATCTCATGATAGCCTATGGAGGATGGGTGCCCTATGGAAATAAGGGCTCTCGAGGATTTTATATATGTATGAAGACCCCAAGAGGAACCCTAATGGTTCCATGTAAGAGAAGAAGAGAGGGTGAGAGAGAGAGAGCTACCTCCCATGAAAGCAGAACTAGCTTTCTTTTACTTATATACCGATAGCGTTAGTCAGTCACGTAGCACATACCATCAGTATGGAAGGTGTTTTAACCATATTATTCACCGACTTGGATATTCACAACTCAATATCCAATAGAATAAATTCTCTTTCCCTTAATGGATTTGTCCACCTCTTTCAACACAAAAGACTTGGTTGACAACCCAAAAGAAACTATTCAAGATAGGACAACTTGTATGCTACTTGTTGGGATATTGCTCAAAATACTTTCCTTGACTAGAAATCTAGATTATTTTCTTTCTCTCTCTCTCTCTTGATATATCTTTCAACAAATTATTTTTATTCCATGGTAACTTATTAATACCTTTCTTGATTATGTTTAGTGATTGCGATTGAGATGTCTTTTCCATTCAACACTTACTCTTTTTGACATCTTATAAAACAATTACCATTATCTCATGGTAAATCCATTTCATCTAGAAAGTTCTCTTCTATAGATTATATTCTTCAAGTATATTAAAAAGACAAACTTAAACATTCTTGTTTGGTGCCTTAACCATGGTGTTGCCAATCTTGGGTAGATAATTATAGGATAATTATCTAAAACACCATAAATCCTATTCTTTTGGCAACCTGACAATTATTTCATATATCATAATAAAAGGCCATTCATGTACAAATTATTTTTTATTTAACTTGTGCCACAAGTATCCATGCTACAAAGGTAATCAACATTAATATTCCACTAATAATATCATTGAGGAATTATCAAATCAATTCATGCATCATATTTTATAATTTAATTTTTACCAAAATTTAGGATATTACAGAGAGGATCTCTTCCTCATGCTTCCTTGAACAACTATGACCCATTTTTATTAGGTTTAGTCTCTATCAGAGTGAGTTCAAAATTTGTTTTCTCCCACTTATTAATATCACAAGGAGAGAACAATCCCGTCTTGATGAATCCTTAAATCAACCTATTTGGGACCTATAAAATGTACCTACAATGTTTCCACCTCTAATACTCTATTTTTTGCCCATTTGTAGCCTTTATTGTGCCCAAAACAATCCTCTCACCATCACCTCACCTTACTGCAGTTAGTGGCATCTCCACACACCCTGCTTTGGACTTTCCTTCCTCAAGCCAACATGACAGAGATAAAACCCCCATAGAAATCTCTAGGCCGCTCTGATTGAAGATGGACTCTTTCTAAGAAACGTGGATACTTCACTTTTTCCCCTTCCACCCCTAGTGACATTCATAGATGCAACCAGCTCCCTTGCATTGTGTAGTGTTCGCCAGGAAGACAACTACCTAGCCATCGATCGAGTGACAATGAAGTTGATAGAACATTTAAAAATCTTTAGCAACCTATTACTTCATCTATCTCTCTCAAAATATCTTTTTTGTTTTTTCGGATAAGGTAAAATATTACTAACCATCAAAAGAACTACAAAAGAGTGTATAAGATTATAACACACTCTGTATACTATACAAGGTCAAGCCACACCCCACATCAACCTAACCTCGGGTTTGACCTTAAGCAAGGTACCCGGGTTCGCTTTACAAAACCAAGCCAAGTTATTTACAATGTCATCAAAAAGGTGTACCTCTCAAAATATCTTAGTGAAGAAGAAAAATTGTGAATATCTGATGTCTGGACAATTCAACATTTGACTTGGCTCTGGCGGTGCTTTTTTTCCTAATTTTGTACATATCCTCCTTTACTCTGTCAAAATCTACAAATAGTCTAATCTTCAATAAATGCTAGTAATTACATGCATTGTCTAAATATAGAATTTGAGTAGTTAATTTTGATAAGAAAAACATAGATTCATTCCTTTGATATTATTTGTAGAGCATATATCTTACTCCCTACTTACCGCTATGTCAGATAACATCCTCTTTAGTTATTTCAAAAATTAAATATTACCCAATATTGATCACTGTGAATTTTTTACCAAAATTTCATGATGTTAGTAACTATAATAACTTCAATTGTCTTTTCAAATCTTAGTTTAAATGTAGTTACTATTATAATAATAATAATATGAAGGATGAAGTGAAATACAATGAGAACATATAAACAATGTCTGAAAATATCATCTTATCTAAATAATGATAATCTTGTAAATGTTTGTTCCACTTGTGGGACTACTTCTGGATAGAATGACTACATTGTTATTTAAGATGGAATTTTTGTATGACATCCAATTTTGCCTTAGCTTAATTCTTTGATTAGCAATATTGTTTAGTTGAAGAAACCTAGTTTTGAATATATATTTAATTTGGGTTTTCCCCAAAAGATAAGACTTTGAGTATTAAGACCCTAGAAATTCATATTAAATATAGATCTATTCAAAACCCTAAACTTGATAAACCTTCAATTGACCTGAAACCCTATCTTAGCATTTTTATGGTTTCAATAGTAACTTGTGATGATGATTCAATGTGATGAATTAAGTAGTTGTTTAATTGTATGGTTTATTTATGATTTAATAACTTAATTGGGCTTTGATTGTTAATGCATTCAAAAGTTGGATCATTTTGGAAATTGTTTTGACTTTTTTATTTTCTAGAACATGATAGAAAAACAATGTATGTCATTGTGTAGATCATGGAATTATACAACAAAATCACATAATAAGGAGAATAATATATTGGTATTCCCTTATAAAGTTATAAAGAATAAGATATCGTTGTGGAATATAATTTCAAGTCTATAAATGTAATTGTGATTACTTGCAATTTATCAATTTATCATTTGCTATGCTATACTTTGTTACTACTACATGTAATCTTTTGGATGTAACCATGTACGCATCATATGAATTTTTTACTCACATTTTTTTTAGATATGGGTTAAGCTCAGGATTCACGTGCAAAGATGAGGCTAGTACAACTCATGAAAAAGAATGAAGCTTTAATGAAACCTTGGCATATTAGATAATTGTTAAAGTATATTTTCAATTTCTTATAGGGTTTGGTTTTGAAATTATAGTGTTTAAGTTTCAAAATTTATGACTCCATTAGGGTAAAAATATTTTTTACTATCAAGATTATCCTTTTAACAAATTTTTAATTTGTTTATTCATTATTGTGTGAATATGATATAGGAAATTTGGTTGAGTGCTTTTGCTTCTCTGTTCCTCATTTATGGGTCAATGGGAGCTGGGGGTTGTTACAATTGGTATCAATCTTAAATTCATTTTAATAACATTTAATAGTTTAAAATTTCATAACTCTTTAGAACTATAAGAGAATTATTAGTATTTCCTAAAAGGTTATGTTGCCAAAGATTGGATCAAAACTCTAGGGTGGCATAACTTTCCTCCATACTAATAGTTTGTTTTTACGAACTCTGGTGCCACTGTATTCGCTAAATGTTCGAAGCCTTAAAATTTTTCCAAAGAAACATACCTTGTCAAGGCCTCCTCGGAGGAAGGTTATTTCTGGTTCCAATTCAACTAGGACCAAAGAGCGCTTACTACTCTACTTACTCATCTAATTTTCTTTCTAAATCCTCTATTATCCCTAACCCTAGAGTAATGTTAGTTACTACTCTTTTAAATTAGGATTCCCTGAGAAAACTAGGCTTAAGACATCCTCTTCAAACTAAATCATATGAAATACCAATTTAAAATTTATACACGTCAAACATATTTTCTATAATGTAGGCTTATGTTATAAAGAGAAACTCTAGAAACTTTTTTAATATAAGAATAAATTGGGTAATTGAGTAAGTATATGAAGGACCTGATTGGGATTGAGGAAAGAGGAAATATTATGAAAAGGAAGTTAATACTTAAACCCAGAACAAAAACGATGATCTCAGTTGTTCATGATTAATGAAGGAAAATAGTACCATATACCTGCAAACCCTAGAAATAAGTGAATATATAAGAATACAAAAAGCAATAAAAATAAAGTTCACTCTTCAAGCATGATAAGAAATGATCATCATTGGTAAATGTAAGGTACAAATGAAGGTGTTACTGATATATGCACAAAACCTAATAGTGAGTAAAAATAGTTGTAATTTTACAAGTATACCACCTAGAGTCCTAAGGACGGGCCTATTATCCTTGGGTTTGTCAAACCCTAAGCTAATACCTCTAAGAGTTTGAATAATATCCAATGAAATACCACTATGAGAAAATAAGCATGTTGATAAGGGTGTCCTTCTTGACTGTAGCATAATCATGAACACCTATATTTCCTTCTCTGATAATAAAGAACAAGAGGTAGACATAAGGATAAATACATGTCAATGTAGGTATGTAAGTGTTGCCTTGTGGCATAGTTTCTTATACACTAGACAAACATATGTCAACCTTCTAAATGACACTTATGCCCTTGGTTCTGATTGGTGGCCTCACACATGCCATGTGGCTGATGAAATGTCTCAGTAAGAAAGAAGAAGTTCATAAAGATCAACTAATCATGGTCAAACCAAGTTATAAAAAATGAATAAGAAAATCAAGAATGAAATGAATAATAGAAAAACCAAAATTGTATAACTATGGATTTCATTGCACTAAAGTATGGTTATATGACCAACTAGTGTGCTTCAACCTCTGAAGGTTGTTATATCATGGAAACTTCATTAAGGTTGCAAGAGAACCCTATGTAAGATAAATGCCCTATACCTGAGATGTTTATTCATAACTAGGAGTACTACTCTATATGAATTAATTCAATATCTTATTAATATAGAGAAATGGTAATTTATGTGAATGAGTAGGATCCAGTTAAATATATGATCATCAAGTGGTGGGATAATGCAATGAATAAGGATGTGGGACAATTCGGAGAATAATCTTAGTTATAACTAAAATTGGTTATACATATGACCACGTAAAGAAGGTTGAGATTAGGATAAATAAAACTTTCTTCGTAGGTTTTATATTAAACCTTGTGTATTTTTGATAGCATAATTTAATTTAGACAATAAATGAGTAACGTTAGTGCTTTATAATCTTGAGGAACAAGCCTCTGTGGTGATTTTTATTATTCCATTAATTCACAAGATACATGATGCTAGGAATTACTTAAACCACATTCTCCTAGGAAAAAGGAGAAGTTAGTATAAGGCAACCATAGTATTTTCTAGTAAAATTCTAGGGGAGAAGGTTTAAAAGACTCATAAGTCTTGAGCATCACAGAGGGACAAAGTTGTATCTTCTACCTCTACTATTTAAGGAGTTGTTGACACGGTGAATATGCATGTGATTGCCACTTCCTCAAGACTCCTTATTTTAAATTAATAAAGGGAGTCTCTTCCTTTTGTTTCTTTAAACAAACTTTACCCATTTTGCATGAGTGGTGGCTTTATGATGGAGTTTCAAACTTTATTTGCCCCTATTCTCAATATCTCAAGGAAAAAAACAATCCTATGATGATGAACCCTAAACCAACCTATTCATGACATATAAAACGCCCCTCTAAATTCACCACCTCCACTCCAAACTTTTTTCTCATTTCCTACTTTCATCTTTCCCATAAAGACTCCCCCCATGAACATATATCCCTCCCATAGTTAGCTCTACTTCCACACAACTGCTTTGGGATTTCCTTCCTCAAGATTCCCCGATGAGAGATAAAAGCCCCATGGGAATCACGAGGCTACTCAGATTGTAGATGGTCTATTTCCAAGCAACCTCGAGCCTCCCTTCTTGTCCTCCTTTCCCATCCCTGGTGTCATTTGTCAATATGGCTTGCACTCTTTCATAGATTGGTTTTCATGGGGAAGACGACTTCCTTACAGTCGATCCAATCATTGTAAATGTGATTAATGATCGAACGGCCTTGAGAAACCTATTGTTTAGTTTGTCTCTCTCAAGGGATACTAATGGAGAAGAAAAATAGTGATTTTCTTATATATCCTATCAATGGTTAAAAAAAATCAATCAATGCTCGCCTTTCCTAATTTGGTAACTACCCACACTCTCTGTTACAAAAATGATAGAAATAGACTATTCTTCAATGAATGCTAGTAATTACAAACATTTTTCAAATATAATGTATGAGATGTCACTTTTGATCATAAAAATGAAATAATTCCATGAAAAATGTATTTAGTGTCTTGCCTTGACACCATTTTGATTGATATCTCCAATTATCCCCATTACATACTTTGGAGATTGAAAATAACTTTAAATTGAGAAATAGTCTCTCTCTTTTTATTCCTGAGCACTTTCACCTTGGAGTGTATTTACCTCACAGGTGTATGACCATCTCCCTTGAAGTTCTATGGCTTCGATATTCAACACATGGACTAGATCCTTCACAAGACACTTTAGATTGGACACATGGAACAAATCATGCATCATATTATATTGTGGGGGTAAATCTAGACATTAATAGGCTATGCCAATCAGTTCTAGAACCTCGAATGGATCCACATATAAGGGACTTTGTTTTGCTCTATTTTTAGCTATAGCTCGAAGGGGTTGATTTTCATAAGAACATGATCAACTAAAGTAAAGTGCAAATCTATTTGCTTTGCTTTAATATATGACTTTTGTCAATCATGGGATCTCTTTAGTCTTTGCTTGATTAAAGAAACCTTGTCAGCATATAATTTTAGTTCTTCTGAACTAAGCAAGCTACTTTCACTGACAACATCCTAATGAAGTGGTGACCAGGACAACATCCCTTAAAGAGCTTCAAATGGAGGTATCCCAATACTTCATTGTAACTATTTTTGTAGGAAAACTCATCTAAGGGTAGGTATTGTTCCCATGATCCACCCAAATCTAGCACACATGCTCTCTACAGATCTTCTAGAGTTTGGATTATTCTTTCTAACCATCCAGAAGTATACGGATGATAGGTTGTATGTATTTTCAACCTTGTACTCAGTTCCTCTTGGACTTGCTTCCACAACATTGAGGTTAACTTAGGGTCACGATCAATGATAATCGAACTCAGAACACCATGGAAATGTACTACCTCTCTAATGTAAAGCTCATATAAGTCTGACACCATGGCAATGGTCTTTTGGGAAAGGAAGTTTGTTAACATGGTTAGGCGGTCCACCACAACCCATATTGAATCATGACCTTTTTTTTCTTGGGACAACCCACCACAAAATCCATCATGATCTTAGTCTCATTTTGAGTTAGGAATCACAATCACTTACAGTAACCCACCAGGTTGCTGGTGCTTAGCCTTCACCATCTGACCCGTAAGACAACTTTCCACATACGATGTTGTGTTTCTCTTCATTCCTGACCACCAAAAGTATTGTTGTAGGTCATTGGAAATCTTAGTAGTTCCATGGTGTATAATATAGTTTGACGCATGATCCTCTTGAAAGATACAAGTCTATAAAGGTGAATCCTCAGGAATGCAAATATGACTTTTATATGGGATTCCACCATCCACACCCTCTGAGGTGTCTTTGAGGCATCACCATCAAACCCTTTATCTTTTCTAACTCGAGGATGGCTAGTTGGGCTGCTACAAGCTCAGTCAACAAGTTAGGCTTGGTTTGGATATTAGCCAGACGAATCCTATCTCCCAAAGGCTATTGAATTCATCGAGTAATGTCATCCGGTCTCTTACATTTGTTCACAAGGCTATTGGATCAAATGACAAAGACATTGTTGAGAAAAAAATGGCTTTTCCTGGATGAAATGAAACATTTGATTCATGTAATAGGATAACGATTTCCTATTCCTAACCAAACCAACCACACAACTGAGATGTTTTTGACTTAGGGCATCAACTACCACATTGACCTTACTAGGATTGTAGGCTATTATGAAATAAAAATCCGTCATATATTCCATCCAACATCATTTTCACAAGTTCAAGTTTTTCTGAGTCAACATGTATTTCAAACTCTTATGGTTGGTGAAGATGTCAAAGGTATCCCCATATAGATAATGTTGCCAAATTTTCAAGGCATAGACAATTGTTACAAGTTCTAGATCATGGGTCGGGTAACTCAACTCAATGGGCTTGAGTTGTCTAGAAGAAAAGGTGACCACATGCTTGTTCTACTCTAATACACACCCTAAACCCATCTTTGATGTGTTAGTGAAGATGACAAAACCATAATTACCCAAAGGTATGGTCAAGACATGATTTAAGATAAGATTTTCCCTTAACACCTAGAATCATGCTTCACATAGATCAGAGAAAATGAAATTATCATCCTTTCAAGTGAGCTTGGCTAGGGGCAAGAAAGACTTTGAGAAATCCTTGATGAATCGTCGTTAATACCCACCCAATCCTATGAATTTGCTAATCTCAAACACATTTATTGATGTTGGCCATTTTTGAATGGATGTAACACACTATTAATGAGGTTCATGGACACACTTTGAGCATTAGACAACCTAAAATGCATAACCCCAAACTCGTACTAACCAGAGCGAGTTTGGAAAGCGGTTTTTGGAATGTCTTCACTATTAACTCACAACCAGTGGTATTTTGATCTCAGGTCAATCTATAAGAAAACTAGGGTGGTTCTGAGTTTGTCAAATTGGTCATCTATGGGGTAGAGGATACTTATTCTTAATGGTAGCCTAATTTATCATTCTGTAGTCAATGCTCATTTGAAGTGATCCATCCTTAATCTTTACAAAGAGTACATGTGCTCCCCATGGGGATGTACTGGGTCGGATGAAGAGCTTGTCTTTAACTTCCTACAATTGCTTCTTTAACTCAAGTATTTCGACAGGAACAATCTTGTACGATGACCTAGAAATTGGGTTTGTCCCTAGAGCTAGCTCGATTGAGAAGTCCACTTCTCTCTCTAGAGGTATGCCTGTCAAATCGCTTGGGAACACATCAACATAGTCCCTGACTACCTCTATTTCCCCTAAGGATTGCACCTTCTTATCTGGCTCAGTCACTTAATGAGGAACACCAGACAACCTTTAGCTACCATCCTTTGTGCTTTTATGAAAGACACATATAGGTTGGTAGCGACATCTATCCTACTTCTAATTGTAAACAGTGTGTAACACCCCGATTTTCACAACATATGAGCGAAAACATTTTTAGTCAATGGGGGTGTCACAATATGTTGATCATGCAATTAAATTAAATAAAACACTTTGTGTTGATTTCATACTGATTCATACATTGTTCTTGGAAAAAGAAAACTACATCATGTTCATCTACAAAATCAGATCTTAATTTCTAACATGACTAATCATTATATGAATGATATCTAAACTCTAGATTAACTTTGTAAATGGCACCCCACTTGGCTATGCTTGAACTTATCCTAGTCCTTAATTGTCCTTGGTATTGTACACTTTCTCCAAGTCCTGTGGACATTGCATCCCCAGCCATACAAAATGAAGATCACCTCAGTAAGAAATATTTGGCACTTTATAAGATTGAAGTAATAGTAACTTGACATGAAGTAACTTGACTTGAAATAATTTGACATAAACTTGAAAATGGATTTCTTAAGCATTCAGGAGTCATTAATAACATGAAGAATTGAACAATAAATATATGCATATCTCTATTATTTTCTAACTTAAGAGTCCATAATTGGCACGAATGTCCATGATTTGTCTAAAAAACCCATTATGACCCCTTGAGGTCCATGATTCGAGAAGCATATAAAAACTAATTCAATTCCAATTATTTTACATTAACATTAAAATTCACATTACATGAATTTTGAACTTTAACATGATGGAATTTATCCCTCTTAATACCATGATGGGATTTCTCCCTTCTTGAGCATGATTTACTAATCTTAATCATAATCCATAATTAGGGTTATACCACAGACTCAAACTAAACAACCAAACTAACAATGATACGTATACATGTTGTCTTATTGATGACACATTCATAATTCATGAATTCAACAAAGGTGCATAATACAAAATAAACATGCATTAAACCAAAGTTAATTGTGCCAAATATGCATGATCCACATAACTTTGATCTGGTGATTTCTTTGCATTCTTGATTTCCATTTTTCTGATAATCTAATTACCTTTGTTGTACTTGATATTAGCACCAACTGATTTTTGTAGGCATAGGAGGAGGCGATGAATGTATACCAAGTGATGGTGTAAAGTAAGAATAGAGGATGAGTCTTCATCTTGGATGAGTAGGAGGTCAAGTACCTATGTATCTGTGTTACCTTTTCATGGAACATCTGTAAAGGAGGAGAAGGACAACGGTTGGGAAAAGGAGAACAAGGGATGAGAAAAGGTGGTTATGGTGGCACCCCCAAAAACACAAGTCTGACTAACCCTTATAAACTCCCTATCATTGTACATGTTTTTATTTCTCACCTTCCATGTCAAGATGAATCAAGAGAGGAATTATTACAAGAAAATCCAATGGTGATATTTTATAATTTAAACCATCACAACATTCTCAAAATCTGTGATGGTAATTTTGAGCATTAGTTTCATATTTAAGGCAAATCCTTATTGTGGATATCTATCTATAGTCAAACCAAACATTTATTAAACATCCTGTAAATATCAAATAAACCATTATTACATTAACATATTTTTCTTATTCTTAAAGAAAATTCAAACCATCTATTTTCATAATTATGGTCCATTAACTTCATCACATACAAAAAGACTCTAACTATAGGTTTCTTACCATAGATAGTCGTACCTACTATTTTAAATTCAAGAAAACCAATAAAATCATTCATATTGGTTGAGACTCCTTTCAATTTAAATTCCATATACATTCCTCAAAATAAAAAATACTATGGTCAAACTTACTAAGGAAATTATTTGACTAGGATTACACACCCCTATAAATATCATATTTATTTGACATGATTTTATATTTACATAATTGTAAACAATATTCTATTGTGCATATTAAATACATAATTTCTATTTTCCTTTGTTTGAATCACGTTCAAATACCCGTAATTTAATTTCCTTATCCACATCAAAGTTGCCAATTGTAATGGAAAGGTGGTTCTTCTATACCAACAGTTTATTATGGTCTCCAATTAATATATTGCACTTGTAAATTTGATCACATTGTAGTCAATTATCTAAATCTTTGAACATTAAAGAAAAATCATCAACTTTTCCTTCATCTTTCTTTCTACTTCTATTTTAAATATATGGTTTACATTTGGCAAGATTTTGACCAATATATAATTACAATTATTTGAACTTTCCTAAAGATGACAATTTCAAAACAAATTTCTCTAACTTCCTATGATTTTTTTCCAACCCACAATGACATTAAAAATCAAAATAAATAATGTACCAAATGTTTCATATATGCATTGCCTCAAAGGATTTGGCCACTAAACCCTTTCTAATTTAACAAAATACAAATTCAAAGACAACCATGAAATCCTTCCCAAAAAGAAACTATTAATATTGTAGAGTTCCCATGATATTTGACTAAGAGTTCGATATTTGTTTTGTTAACATTTTAGAATATCAGGAAACAACTCATTTATAATTTATCAAATTATTTGATTTATTTGATAGTGAACAACATATAGCCTTATATTCATGAATATATTTCCTTACCCAATGTTAACCAACAATCATAAAACTTTTACCACTACTATGAATTTATCTAAGGAATATAAATAATTTCTTATAATTCCAAAATGAAATCATTCAATATTTTTAATCACTCATAACCCCTTTTAACATAAATAGTATATATCATTTTATATGAAAATTATTAAAATGTGAAACTTGGTCACCATGTAGTTCTCATTATTTAAATGATATATATAGATTTTTCTAGAAAACTGATTAACATATGGTAATAACCAAAATACCATTTAACCCCTCTCGTTATTATGGACAATTAATGGGCTCAAAATGTGTATGTAAATCATCAAATCCAACTTAGCTATTCCTTATGTATATTTTCGAATCTAAGCTATGTTCTCTTTCTCCTTTATTTCTTTTAAACATCTTCAAGAATATGAGAGAGAAAAAGGAGAGGGGAAACCAACATTCATTTATTTGAATTAATTACAACATATAGTGCACATATAAAACCAGAAATTTATTTTGAATCTCATTTTATTCTTCTCACTTAAATATCCTTTAAAAAATTTCACTTTAGGGTCTTTTCGCATTAATTCCCTCAATTATAATTATTTATAGAAGCCACATACTCATGATTAAATAATTTTTGAAAATTTGGTATGTTACAATTCTACCAATATTGAAATAAATTTTGTCCTCAAAATTTTCTTTAGGATACTACCCACCTTACAATTTTTGTTATCTCTTAATTTAGTGGCAGTTATCACATTAAGGTTCATTTATGTTCAAATTTTGCATTAAGAGATATATGTAACATATGACATTTAAATTTCATAAAAGTTCTAAATGAACATAAATTAACCATTACTTCAATCTTTTTCTCAACTTATACTTAGGGTTTATGAAACCAACTCATAACTATACATAGGGAATCTACCTTTGATGTTGTGATGGCTCTCTATCATTAGGTGTAGATAACTATATAACATTAGGTCTTTCATACCTCCTACATTTCTTGATGTGTTGATCATGAACAAACTTAGAGATGTGGGATCTCTACATGCTACCTCTCACTAACCTACAAGTACATGTATCCCATACCACATGGACTAGTAAGAAAGGATAAATGCATTAAAAGGTCTCATGGTTATGACATTGCTTCAACTCTCAATTGGTTGGCCATGGCCATTGAGAAAGGAGAGGCTATCTCATTAGATAAGGTTAGGTTCATACTTGGGTTCTAGCTAGCTAAAACTCTATCCACATCATGTCTTATCACTTCTATGAATGTAGACTATAGTCATTCTATGGAATAATATATTTTCTTGGGAGTTCATCCCTATACCTAATTTCATATGTTCACTCTAGGGTGACTATGAGAATCATATTATCCTAATGGACATTTACCAAAATGTCTCTGATACCATATTATAACACCATGATTTTCACAACATATGAGCAGAAGCATTTATCCTATATGGGTGTGTCACAATACGATGACTATGAAATTAAAGTAAATAAAACACTTTGCATTGATTTAAAATTGATTCACACAGAGTTCTTAGCAAACGAAAACCATGCCATGTTCATCTATGAAATCAAATATTAAATTGTAAAATGACTAAGCATGATATGAATGATATCTAAACTATGGATCAACTTGGTAAATCATGCCCCACTAGGCTAAGCTTGAAGTTCTCATAGTCTTTAATTGTCCTTGGTACTATTCACTTGCTCCAAGTCCGACGGATGTCGCGTCCCCAGCCATGCTAAACAAACATCATGTTAGTAAGTGGTGTTTGACACTTTATAAGACTAAAAGTAATAATAGCTTAACATCAAGTAAGTTGACTTTTAAATAATTTGACATACACTTCAACATGGATTTTCTTAAGCAATAATGAGTTATTAATAATATGAAGAATTATATGGTAAATATATCCATCTCGCTATGATCTTCCTACTTAAGAGCCCTTAATTGGAACGAATGCCCGTGATTTGGCTAAAAAGCCCATAACGACCCCTGAAGTCCATGATTCGAGAAGCATATAAAAATTGATTCAATTTCAATTATCTTAACATTAACATTAACATTAACATTAATATTAACATTAACATTAACATTAACATTAACGTTAACATTAACATTAACATTAACATTAACATTAACATTAACATTAACATTAACATTAACATTAACATTAACATTAATATTAACATTAACATTAACATTAACATTAACATTAACATTAACATTAACATTAACATTAACATTAACATTAAAATTAACATTAACATTAACATTAACATTAACATCGACATTACATGATCTTTAAACTTTAACGTGATGGGATTTCTCTCTCTTAATACAATGTTGGGATTTCTCCCTTCTTGAGCATGATTCACTAATCTTAATCATAATCATAATTAGAGTTCAACCATTGACTATTACTAAACAACCAATCAAACAATGATAGGTATACATGTTGTCTTCTTGAGGATGCATTCATAATTCATGAAATCAACTAATGTGCATAAGCATAAATAAACTTTCATTAAACCAAAATTACTTGTGCTAAATATGCATGGCCCACTTACCTTTGATATTGGATATTTCATTATGCTCTCGATTTCCTTTTTCTCTGATAATCTAAACACCTAAGTTTTACTTGATATCAACACCAACTATACAATTTTGCATCTGGGTAAAGGGCATCTATAAGGCCACAACAATGGTGAGCCTTCATTGACGTTGTAGGCTGAGGAGGAGGCGATGACTGTATACTAAGTGATAGTGCATTATAAGAATAGAGGGGGAGGCATTGTCTTGGATGAGTAGGAGGTCAAGTACCTCTATTTCTTCGTTGCCTTTTCGTGGATCATATGTAAAGAAGCAAAAGAACAGGGGTTGGGAAAAGGAGAATAAGGGAAGGGAAGGGTGGTTATGAAGGCACCACCAAAACATGTCTCACTAACCATTGTAAACTCCCTCTCGTTGTACACATTTTTATTTATTGCCTTTCAAGTCAAGATGAAGCAAGAGAGTAATTACTACAAGGAAATCCAAACCAGATTTATTTAATTTAAACCATTACCAACTTCTCAAAATTTGTGATGTTCATTCTGAGAATTAGTTTCATATATAAGGCTCATCCTAATTGTGGATATCTATCTATAGTCAAACCAAACCTTTATTACACATCCTATAAGTCTCAAATAAACCATTATTACATTACCATATTTTTCATATTCTAATAATGACAAACCATCCATTTTTAGAATTATGGTCCATGTATTTCTCATTATTTCAATGATATACATATATTTAGAAAGTTAATTAACATATGGTAATAGCCAAAATACTATTTTAACTCTATTGTAATTATGGACAATTAATGGGCTTAAAATGTGCTTATAAATAATCAAATCCAACTTAGATATTCCTTATGTATATTTTTAATCTAATCTCTTTTATCTTTCTCCTTTATTTCTTTTAAAAAATTCAAGAATATGAGAGAGAGAAAGGAGAGGGGAAATTTACATTTATTTCTTTGAATTAAGTACAACACATATACACATATGAAAGAGGAAATGTATTTTGAATCTCGTTTGATTCTTCTCACTTTGTTATGCTTTAAGAAATTCCATTCCATCATCTTTTTGCATTAAGTCCCTCAATACTCAATATTTAAAGAAAATACGTTCTCAAGATTAAATAAATTTTAAAATTTGGGATGTTGTAGGGTGCATGACCTTGATTCTCTATCCTTATTTTCTTTTCCTTACAGTCTATCTTTACATTATAGTTATAAAGCCAATCCATTCCGATAATGAAATTGAAATCATTCATATTGAGAAGAATAATGTCGGTATGGAGTTCATTGTTCATATATTTCAAAGAAATGATCGATTTCTTTAAAAGGGATGAGAAGATATGACCATTAGGGTTAGTGACTTCCATGACATATGTTAAGTCCTCCAAGTTCTATGCATAGTTACGAGATTTCTCAAGATGAAAGTATTAGTAGAACCTTTGTCGAATGAAGATTTAACATTATGGCCAATTATATCAAACAATCCTACATCATATTCATGGTAGTCAAAACTATTATGCACTTCATGGTAAAGGATAGAAAATGGAGTTCTAGGGAAGGTTACCTTATATTAGTCAGTTGACATTGGCTTGAGCTTTTTCATTATCAATGGAAAAGGCTTGGTCCTGTCAATGCTCTCTAGTTACTAAGGTTGCTCCCTATGGTGCTATAGCCACTGGTTGGGATGCCACTAAGCCCAAACCTCATGGTTCATAGGGACGATAGTTTGACTTGGTATGTGCTTCTTGTTGATAATGACTGCACACCTTCTTTTCATGAGGGCATCTACCAGGGAGCTTCTTCCTATAGGTGCAACATTTAGAATGCTAGTTCTCAAGAAAAGGTTTTCCCTTCCGTCCATTTCAACCCTTGCCATTTTCCCCACCAGGTGGCCTCCTATTACCATTCCTTGGGGTAGGTTCTAAGAAGGAAAGACAATCTTCTCCATGTCTAAGACAAAGTTTTGGGCCTCATGAAGTTTGGAGTATTTCTATCCATCAAATGGGGCTTCAACAAAGGATGCAAGAGTTCGACAAAGTGTACCACTTGCCTTTCCTTTGGTAGCATATAGGTGAAGCTTTCAAGGAGGAGGAATTTCCAAGCATAGTCTGCCACTGACATGTTGCCTTAATAAAGGAACATAAATTACTTGTCCTTTTCCTTCTTGGAAGAACTACTGATGAACCTTGCAGAGAAGATGGTGCAGAAATATACCTAGGATATAGGTTCCTCAGTTAGGTCTTGGCCTGCAATATTATTTTCCTGCCACAATTTTATAGCTCCTTGCAGGAGCTGGGTAGCAAAAAGGACCTTCTTGTAGGGTTTCACCTCCATGATGTGGAAGCCATTATCCACATCTAGGAGTCAGGGATCCATATTGTCAACCACTTTGATCTTATCCTCTCCCTATAACTTCTCTATATTCATCTTGATGAAGTCGATGATGGTAGCTGTAATGACCTCACTTTTCAGCAACCCCCAATTAAGGAAGGCCATAAAAAGGGAGTCATTACCTAAACTTTTCCCATGGATCCAAATTAAAAAAAAAATAATAGTAAATGATTTCCATTAATTCAAATACATAGTTTACAAGAGGTTCATCTAGAAATTACATAACTTTCCATCATCAAAAATTGTTCATATGATAACTAAATAAGAAGAAGAATCTATCAGATCCTCCGTATAAGTTAACTTTAATGTCTTCAAGTAATTTCATATGTCCATCATATCTTATTATCATATTATCTAGCCATTATATACCTAAAATGTTGTGAAGCCAATGTGTTGATCGACATATTGAAATATATTGGGTATGTGGGTTGCATGCTAAATATTTGCAAGTATACTAACAACATATATTCTGTAAAATACATATAAATAACAACTAGAATTTTTTTTTACATAATCTTTATTTATGTGATACTCATGGTGGCATTATAACTAAACAAAATCTAAATAAACAACCAACTATTTAGTTGTTTAATCCTCGAGAAATCCTAGGAAAACATTGACAATCTAATACAGGTAGTCATCAACATAATCACATACCTTGATGGAAAACCATGCATATTATAGTTCATGTATATTTAATCAAGCCAATCATAATCAAGTCAATCAACAAATCCAAGCAAATCAAGAACACTATCATTTAATATGCATGTATATAAATCCTAAAGTGTCACCATCCCATTAATTTAATTACACCCTACTCTAATTGTGGAGACGCATCCCGCTATCACAAAGACAACGAGGTGACACGCGAAAACGTGTGGAAAACACCATAAACCACCTATTAACAAAAACACAGATTAATTAAACCAATTTCAACAAACAAATAAACTAAGAAAAGTATTACATTCAGATCCTCATCCTGCAAGAAAATGGGTTATATAAACATTTATAAGTCTTGATACGTGTTCACAACTTATCATGGCAGTTGTCTTGTTATCACATGAGTTCATCACCTGTTTATACATTCATAACGGGCCACATCCGCCAATCGGTAGGATAAACAAGGCTTCATCAGCTATACATCGTGAAACAACGTCAAAACGTCTCCAAGGACCTGAGAGTACAGGGATGACTCTAAGACTCTACTATAACACAACCAAAACAACAACATATCCATCTCTTGCCTTCTACTACTCTTCTTGATGCTCAGCCACAACCCCCCGACCACCACCATGTCTAGCGCGATCACCTAAAAAGGTTGTAAACCAACGTGGTGAGACACACAGTCCCAGCGAGAAACATAACTCCCCGCCAGAATCATAAAACCTCAGAAAGGTTAAAGTAACAACAACAGATAATTGATAAAACGTACAATAAGAGCAGTCTATAGAACAAACTTGTTATTACCATCGAGCTTACCAAGATGTACAGAAGGCATATAACCCAGTATTTCTTTATGGAACATGATTGACAAGATAAGATTTATATGATCTTACCACATGACATAAGGAATGTATAAGTAACTGCAAAGTATAACAAGATCAACTACACAAGCAAGGCCTCAACCAATGTTCCATGTTTTGCCTTAAGCAATAAATACTATTCGGCTGGATTACGTGTTATTATGCCCTGAGGAAGTGAGTTGTACCGCTCAAATCCAACCTTCGGTTCAAAACCCAAGCCGGTGCCATACAAGGTCAATGGAAGAGCCGGACTCCATGACCTCCCACCTCGTGGTCAGTGCACGAGAATGAAAGTAGGACTGCAATCTCATGCTTAAGTGGCCTCAGCCACAGGGTCAGCTCCCGTAGGCTACCCTTTCTCAAGCCCACCTTGGTACAGGTCTCGACGCTAGTATATATGAGCCACAGGCCAGTTCACCGTGCTCCCCGAGCCATGAACGCATTCATGCTCTATCCCACTCATCCATGGGCCTGTTCACCACACTCTCATATACATCTTGAGTCTACAACCGAAGTTTCACTCTAACCTCCTAATTTCCGGCTAGGGGAAACCACACATATTCAATAATATGTGCTTCCAGGTTAACCCACAGGAGAACCTGTTTCACCATCACCAGATACTGACAATGATGGATCTATGGCGAGGGCCAACTACATGATATGTTCCACTGTAATTAGTTAGTATATTTTAAGTGGATTGTTGGGGCAAACAAGTGGTATCACATATATAACATTAAGCTACATTATTGTTACCACCATCACAATATTCCGGGATCTCACTCCCTCATCACAAGAAACCACTTCCTCAAAAGGCATTCTCATCACTTGGGATAACAATCCCTGATCTCATCATCAGAGGATTACACCTCAACTAGGCACTTAATCCAAACTCAGGTCCTCAGACCTAAACACATCATATTGGTGATGCAAGTTATCTCATCAACAAGAGTGACCATCAATGCAGTGTTATTCACACATATATACCTCATAGCCCTTTTTCCTAGCTATGCATCCGCATGAAACACCTGCATGGTTAGTATACACAACTATAGAGATATCTGAAGATATCATGGATTAACAGAAGGATCATGTTATCAAATATAGGGAAACATTGATGATTATACACTTAATCATTCATGCCTCAAACATGTGACCATAGACATGGGTCACATCATCATATGAAGCAACTCATATACTTCCAAACTTGTCATTTACTCATCATTATGTATACATGATTTCAAGATGATCATAAACACGTGTAATATCATGGCATTAGAGTTTCAGATATGTCATGCTTTCATATGAGTGTTCTACTATATCAATTAACTCACTACTATCAAACATGTCAATGGTTCACACTCCATAAACCCTAATTCTTATCAACAAGAAAGAGATTGCGTGATAAAGAACTATCAGGTGGGTTTCCGGGTGGAACATGACCCTCACTAGAAGTACCCACTACCCTCACAGGAAGTGTGACAGGCAGGGCACCCTCACTAGAGGTGGTATCGGGCAGGGTAACTTCCCTCATGTCGCCCAAGCATACTAGGCACATAACAACCAAGCTAAAACAAGGATGTTGGGCTACCACCTCCAGGTATATCATGCAACCCTATGTGTCATGCAACCATGTGTCGTGCATGCATGTGTCGTGCATCCATGTGTCGTGCATCCATGTGTCGGGCATGCATGTGTCGTGCATGCATGTGTCAGGCTAGGGTTACCATACGTTACTACATCGGGCATCATCACCAAACCATGATGCCCAACACAAGACTAGCCTACTGTGCTCCATAACGTTCAAGGTATATCGGGCACCAAGCCACTACCCAAGCTAGGTGTATCGAGCAGGGCACTTCAACAAGGCATAACGCCCAACACACAAAGGTATCGACCAACAACCTTACTCATCTAGGCACAGCGGCCAAGGGTAAAACTCAAACGGGGAGCAAAGGAAAGCCTATCGTCCAGCCAAGCTAGCCTCATCCTATCGGTCAACACACAAAGCAAAGACCAAGGTGTAACGCCCAACTCAACTTCATCATCTCAACCCAAGAGTCTAGATCAAGAGAGGGTATCGGGCAACACCATCCCCAAGCCATGTCGTGCAAGATACAACCCAACAAGATAATCATCAACCTCAAGCACAAGGGCACCAAACCCTATATTGATCAAGAAGATCGGCTCACCTCTCAACAACCAAGAGAGAGGGGTCTTGCACAACCTCTATCTCAAACGGGAAACCACAAGGATCAACCTTAACATAGATCTACATCTACCAAAAACCTCACCTCTTGAATCCATGGTGAGAGAAGTGTGTTGCTCAAGCAACTAGAATACAAGTTGACCTCTCAACATAAATGAGATAGGGGTGTTGTTCATATCACTAGAGCTCAAGCTCACTTCTCTAGACCAAGGAGGGAAAGGAGTGTTTCTCAATAAGGAAACCCTAAGACATGGTTCGGCCAACTAGGGTACAACTAAGCAATAAACTTAACTAGCAACATACATGGCCGATTATGATCATAAGAAAACATACAAGAACATAGAAGAAGGTAATATGATTAGGGTTAGGAGTTATGTAACCCACCTTAAGCAAGCTCCAAGCTCCTAGCACCAAGCATACCTTCGGCCACCTCAAGAGGAAGAAGAAGAAGACTCCAAGATAAGGATCAGGCACCAAGCTTTGCAAAGGAAGAGGAGTCGTGCAACCAAAGGGAGAGGGGAACTAAGGAACTAATTGGATCCTTAGCAAGAGAAAGGGAACACATATATGGGAGAGGCTGGAGGAGAAACCAAGGTAAGGCAAGGCAAGGTGTCTCCAACCTAGGGACACTTGTCCATGGGCAATGCCACCACTTTATCTTGCCTTAAACACATGTCCAAGGCCATTGCCACATGCAAGCATCAAGCACCAAGTGTCCACTAGTGGTGACACAAATGAGGTCAAAGAGGTCAAAGGGGTCCATGGCCGACACACCCCAATGCCATTCCCGACACACTTCCTTGGGCGACACACATAAGGCTGATACAAGGCATGGATGGCACACCTTTGGCCGATACAAGGTTCAACAAGGTCAAGCAAGGCCCAACAAGGCCCAACAAGGTTCATACAAGCCTAAGGCAACTCAACCAACAAGCCCAACCCTTCCTCTCAACACTAGAGGAAGCAAGGAGAGAGAAGAACACTTCTTAAGGTGACAAACTTGTTCAACAACCCTAAACTTGGGTTAATTGCAAGTAGCACCTCCAGCTCTCAACAAAGCACAAACAAACCCTAATCATCACTAAAGGTGATTAGCAAGCAACTAAACACTAGGGTTAAGCAAAGCAAACAAGATAAGCCCTAAACAGAGGTCAGGGTCCTTACAAGCTATAACCCTCTACAAAGGGATTTCGTCCTCGAAATCCAAAGAGAATAGTGAGGGATACTTCGTCCTCATCTCTTCCTCAAGCTCCCACATGGCTTCCTCAATGCCACGATGATGCCAAAGTACCTTTACCAGAACCAGGTCCTTCCTCTTCAGCTTCTTCACTTTTTTGTCAAGGATCGCCATGGGACCTTCCTCATAGGTCACATCTTCATCAAGCTCAACCTCGACTGGCTGTATCACTTTCCCTGTATCTGGGTGACTTTTCTTCAGCATGCTGACGTGGAACACTGGATGTAACTTGTGCAACTCTGGCGGCAACTCTAACTTATAAGCTACCTTGCCAACACGTGCTATTACCGGCTATGGCCCCATATACCTAGGTGCCATCTTACCTTTCCTGCCAAACCTCAGCACGCCTTTCTAAGGTGAGTCCTTGAGGTACACTTTGTCTCCCACTTAGAACTCTAAAGGTCGTCGACGATTGAATGCATAAGACTTCTACCTATCTTGTGCTGCATTCTGTTGTTGCTGTATCACTTTGATCTTTTCTGTTGTCTGTTGTACTAACTCAAGACCCAAAAGTTGATACTCACCAGACTCATACCAACATAAAGGAGATCTGCACTTCCTACCATATAAGACCTCATAAGGAGCCATGTCAATGCTCTGCTGGTAATTATTGTTGTAGGCGACTCGATCAAACTGAGGTGTACATCCCAACTACCTAGGAACTGCAAAACACAAGCTCGAAGAAGATCCTCCAAAGTCTGAATAATCCTTTCACATTGTCCATTTGTTTGTGGGTGGAAAGTGGTGTTGAACCTCAACTGTGTTCCCAACTCTTTGTGCAACTATTCCCCAAAACGACTCGTGAACTGAGGACCTCTATCGGAAACTATCATTTCTGGTACGTCATGCAAGCGTACTATCTCATTTACATATACATGAGTGAGCTTCTCGGATGTATACATTGACTTCACAGGTATGAAATGGGCAGACTTCGTCAATCTGTCCACTATCACCCAAATGGAATAATGATTCTTAGTTGTTCTTGGCAGACCAACCACAAAATCCAGGGTTATATGATCCCATTTCTACTATGGTATTGGAATAGGTTGCAACGTACCTGCCGGCTTATGATGCTCAACCTTGACTTACTGGCATACTGCACACCTAGCCACAAATTCAGCCACATCTCTCTTCAAGCCAGGCCGCCAATACATGTCCTTCAAATTGTGATACATCTTGGTGACTCCTGGATGCATAGCATACATCGATGTGTGTGCTTCCTTGAGCACTAGCTTCCTCATTTCATCAGCATCGGGGACCACCATTCTGTCATGATAGCAAACTAGCCCATCCTTGGACTCATGGAACCCATCACGCTTTTTGCTGCCGAGCTCTGACTTGATCAACTTCACTGTCTCATCTATTTGTTGTGCGTCTTTGATCTGCTGTCTCAGCGTAGGCTTGACTTGCATCCATGCCAAAAGTCCTACTAATAAGGAAACTTCCATCTACACATTCATCTGCCGCAAGGAGACAAACATATCCCGTCTATGGCATACCAAAGAACTCAACTGTGACTTCTTCATAGGAAGAGAAGAAGACTTTCGGCTAAGCACGTTAGCTACCACGTTCGCTTTACCAGGATGATACTCAATGGTGCAGTCATAATCGTTGATCAAATCCATCCATCGACATTGTCGCATGTTTATCTCATTCTGTGAGAAGATGTACTTCAGATTCTTTTGATCTGTAAAGATCTAGCACACCTCCCCATAAAGGTAGTGTCTCCAAATTTTTAACGTATGAACCACCGCTGATAACTCCAAATCATGAGTCAGATAGTTCTCCTCGTGTTTCTTAAGCTGTCAAGAAGCAAAAGAAACCACATGGTCTTCCTACATCAGCACACATCCTAAGCCTTTCTTGGAAGCATTGAAGAAAACAACATAGCCCTTCCCAGGCTCTGGCAGGACTAACATTGGAGCACTAGTCAACTTCTCCTTCAGACTTTGGAAAGCTTGCTGACAACGATCATCCCAGACAAAAGATACGTCTTTCCGGGTCAACTTCGTCATCGGCAACGCAATCACACTGAAGTCCTTGATAAACCTTTAGTAATATCCTGCTAAACCCAAGAAACTATGAACTTCAGTCGGCATCTTCGGCTGTTCCCATTCTACAATGGAGTCCACCTTCTTCGGGTCCACTTTAACTCCTTCTATAGATATCACATGACCCAAGAAAGTTACTTCTTTCAACCAGATTTCACACTTACTAAACTTGGCATACAACTGATGTTGGAAAAAGAGAGTCAACGCTTGTCAAAGATGATGTTCGTGCTCTTGCTTGTCCCGACTATAGATCAAAATGTCATCTATAAAGACTACAAAAAACTGATCTAGAAACGAACGGAACACCCTGTTCATCAAATCCATGAAAGCAGCAGGTGCATTGGTTAGCCCAAATGACATAACCACAAACTCAAAGTGACCATACCTCATCCTAAAAGCTGACTCTGGTATGTCATCCGCCTTAATCCTCAACTGATGATATCCGGACCGTAGATCAATCTTTGAAAACACTGTAGCACCATTTAACTGATCGAACAAATCGTCTATCCTTGGCAACGGGTACTTGTTCTTGATCGTGACTTTGTTCAGCTGTCGGTAGTCTATGCATAGCTGCATCGATCTGTCCTTTTTCTTAACGAACAAAACTAGAGCACCCCAAGGCGACGTGCTTGGTCAGATGAAACCTTTCTCCAACAATTCTTGTAACTGCTTCTTTAGCTTTGCCATCTCTACTGGAGCCGTCATGTATGGTGTCTGTGTAACTGGTTGTGTTCCTAGAACCAGATTGATCTCAAAATCAATCTCTCAAGGTGGAGGAACACCGGGGAACTCATCAGGAAACACATCCGCAAACTCTCGGACAACCGTCACCTCCTCAAGGCTAGGACCCTTTATCTTGGTATCCATAATGTGAGCTAAGAATGGCTTACGTCCTTGTCGTAACAACTTTTTTTCCACCATTTCTGATACTAGACACGTCGGAAGAATCTTCCTATCTTCTTGGAAGATCAACATCTCTCCATCATCATTAAACATTACCTACTTGGAACCACAATCCAACACAACCTTATACTTCTCTAAGGTATCCATCCCAAGGATCACATTGAATCCATGCATATCAAGTGGTATAAGATCCACTTGTATACTGTGTCCTGAAAAAGATAAGACACAAGATGGGAACTCCTCTAAAAGAATCGATGAACCATCAAGAGGGGTTTCTAACAGCAAGCTATCTTTCTTACAGCTAACAGGTAACAGACAATTATCAAGCATAGAACATGCAATAAAAGAGTGCGTAGCACTCGGGTCAACCAGAACAGATACAAAGCAAGAAGAAGCCAAATCAGAATGAAATAACTCCATCTGACCTATCACCACTCGCGGGTTGACTATCGCCTCTAGCTGACGCATAGCATAGAATCGAGCTGTTGCTTGTTGTCCACATCCTCTACTTCCTTGAGCAGACGATTCTACCTGCGATGCTTGACCACGTCCACATCCCCTGCTACTACTGGGCTACTGTCTATCTACCCCTTGTTGATTCTGCCTCAGCTGTTGTGTCACTGCAACATCTCTACTTGGGCAATTTGACTTCCAATGCCCGATCTGACCACAAAGATGGCATGACTGGTCTCGCTGTTGTGGCCTAGATGGCCCTGTCACTGTTACATAAGCTTTACTATGTGCCTTAGATGGCAAAGAGCCATATCCTCTTCCCTTACTCGGAGACCACTGTGATGGTGCACTGGAACCTCTTAACCCAGAAGGTGTTGAAAACCTTGGCTTCTTAAAGCCACCAAACCTCTATCCCTGGAACTAAGCAGGCCTCTTCTTAGAAATGGATTATCTTTTCTCCCTAACTGACCATTCAATCCTCCGAACAAATTCCACAAATGTGGCAAACCGCTCTCGGTTCTCCAACACAGAAGCAGGTGTTGTCAGCTCAGCACTCAGGCCTTTCTCAAATGTCTAATTTGCTCGTCATCTGTCGCTGCCATGTGAGGACAAAACCTCAACAGGTCCATGAACTTGGCTTCATACTCGGTGATGTTCATCGCTCCTTGGCACATGCGCCTAAACTGGTTGATCTTCTCATCCATATACATCTTCGGGAAGTATCTACTGACGAACTCGCGTCATAAAACCTCCCAACCGATCACCTCACCGGGTCGCTTCTCCTCCTCGATGGCCCACCAGTGGCGAACACTACCCTTCAGAAGGTAGACAGTGTGCTTGACTTTTTCTACTTCGGGGATGTCGAGGATCGGGAAAGCCTTCTCAAGACTTGTCAGCCACAAATCTACATCCGGTGGATCAGCCGTCCCAGCATAGTCCGAAGCTCCGACTGTACGAAGCCTCTCAAAGGTCTTCCCAATACCCGATGTTTCACCATGGGGAGCCTGTGCTCTCGACAGAGGCACTGGCAATCTCTCTACCATGAGATTCATTGTAGCCATCATCGGCCCCATAAGCTGTTGGTAGGCATGATTTTCAAGAATGGCTGGGTCAAGTTGGGGGACCTCAGGCACCCGATCTTCATGTTCCTGCCTTTTAGCTCCATCAACTGATGCAGCATTGCTTCTCTCGGAAGCATGTTCTTCATGGTTTCCAGACATCTTGGCTTTTTCTTCCGCTGAGGACAGAAGATGTTTGTAAGAAAATCTGGAAAACTCACAAGAACAAACACAACCTAGTCCTAAATCCCTGTAGATTCAGCGAACCTAGAGCTCTGATACCAAACCTTGTGGTGACACATCCCGCTATCACACATACAACGAGGTGCCACATGAAAATGTGCGGAAAACACCATAAACCAGCTATTAACAAAAACACAGATTAATTAAACTGATTTCGACAAATAGATAAACCAAGAAAAGTATTACATTCAGATCCTCATCCTACAAGAAAACAGGTTATATAAACATTTATAAGTCTTGATACGTGTTCACAGCTTATCATGGTAGCTGTCTTGTCATCACATGAGTTCATCACCTATTTATACATTCATAACGGGCCACATCCACCCAGCAACAGGATAAACAAGGCTTCATCATCTATACATCGTGAAACAACGTCAAAACGCCTCCAAGGACCTGAGAGTACAGGGATGACTCTAAGACTCTACTACAACACAACCAAAACAACAACATATCCATCTCTTGCCTTCTACTGCTCTTCTTGCTGCTCGGCTGCAACCCCGCGACCACCACCACGTCTAGCGTGATCACCTAAAAAGGTTGTAAACCAACGGGGTGAGACACACAGTCCCAACGAGAAACATAACTCCCCGCCAGAACCATAAAACCTCAGAAAGGTTAAAGCAACAACAACAGATAACTGATAAAAAGTACAATAAGAGCAGTCTATAGAGCAAAGTTGTTATTACCATCGAGCTTACCAAGATCTACGGAAGGCATATAACCTAGTATTTCTTTATGGAACATGATTGACAAGATAAGATTTATATGATCTTACCACATGACATAAGGAACGTATAAGTAACTACAAATTATAACAAGATCAACTACACAAGAAAGGCCTCAACCAATGTTCCATGTTTTTCCTTAAGCAATAAATACTATTTGGTTGGATTACATGTTATTATGCCCTGAGGAAGTGAGCCATACAGCTCAAATCCAACCTTCGGTTGCGAAACCCAAGCTGGTGCCATACAAGGTCAATGGAAGAGCCAAACTCCATGACCTCCCACCTCGTGGTCAGTGCACGAGAACCAAAGTAGGACCGCAGCCTCATGCTTAAGTGGCCTCAGCCACAAGGTCAGCTCCCGCATGCTACCCTTTCTCTAGCCTGCCTTGGTACATGTCTCAGCGCTAGTATATCTGAGCCACAGGCCAGTTCACTGTGCTCCCCGAGCCATGAACGCATTCATGCTCTATCACACTGGGCCATGGGCCTATTCACCATGCTCTCATATACATCTTGAGTCTACAACTGAAGTTGCACTCTAACCTCCTCATTTCTGGCTAGGTGAAACCACACATATTCAATAATATGCGCTTCCAGGTTAACCCGCAGGATAACCTGTTTCACGATCACCAGCTACTGACGATGATGGATCTATGGCCAAGGCAAATTACATGATATGTTCCACTGTAATTAGTTAGTATATTTTAAGTCAATTATTGGGGCAAACAAGTTGTATCACATATATACCATTAAGCTACATTATTGTTACCACCATCACAATATCCTGGGGTCTCAATCCCTCATTACAAGAAACCACTGCCTCAAAAGGCATTCTCATCACTTGGGATAACAATCCCTGATCTCATTATCAGAGGATTACACCTCAACTAGGCACTTAAGTCAAACTCAGGTCCTCTTACCTAAACACATCATATTGGTGATGCAAGTTATCTCATCAACAAGAGTGACCATCAATGCAATGTTATTCACACATATATACCTCATAGCCCTTTAGCCTGGCTATGCATCCGCATGAAACACCTGCATGGTTCGTATACACAACTATAGAGATATCTGAAGCCATCATGGATTAACAGAAGGATCATGTTATCAAATATAGGGCAAAATTGATGATTATACGCTTTATCATTCATGCCTCAAACATGTGACCATAGACATGGGTCACATCATCATATGAAGCAACTCATATACTTCCAACCTTGACATTTACTCATCATTATATTTATATGATTTCAAGATGATCATAAAAACGTGTAATATCATGGCATTAAAGTTTCAGATATGTCATGCTTTCATATGAGCATTCGACTATATCAATTACCTCACTACTATCGAGCATGTCAAAGGTTCACACTCCATAAACCCTAATTCTTATCAACAAGAAAGAGATTGTGTGATAAAGAACTATCAGGTGGGTTTCCAGGTGGAACATGACCCTCACTAGAAGTACCCACTACCCTCACAAGAAGTGTGACGGGCAGGGCACCCTAACTAAAGGTGGTATCGGGCAGGGTAACTTCCCTCATGTCGCCCAAGCATACTTCCCACATATCGGCCAAGCTAAAATAAGGATGTCGGGCTACCACCTCCAGGTATATCATGCAACCCTATGTGTCATGCATGCATGTGTCGTGCATCCATGTGTCGTGCATGCAAATGTCGGGCATCCATGTGTCATGCATGCATGTGTCGGGCTAGGGTTACCATACATTACTACATCCGACATCATCACCAAACCATGACGCCCAACACAAGACTAGCCTACTGAGCTCCATAACGTTCAAGGTATATCGGGCACCAAGCCACTACCCAAGCTAGGTGTATCGGGCAGGGCACTTCAACAAGGCATAACGCCCAACACACAAAGGTATCGACCAACAACCTTACTCATCTAGGCACAACGGCCAAGGGTACAACTCAAACGGGCAGCAAAGGAAAGCCTATCATCCAACTAAGCTAGCCTCATCCTATCGGCCAACACACAAACCAAAGACCAAGGTGTAACACTCAACTCAACCTCATCATCTCAACCCAAGACTCTAGATCAAGAGAGGGTATTGGGCAACACCATCCCCAAGCCATGTCGTGCAAGATACAACCCAACAAGATCATCATCAACCTCAAGCACAAGGGCACCAAACCCTAGATTGATCAAGAAGATCGGCTCACCTCTCAACAACCAAGAGAGAGGGGTCTTGCACAACCTCTCTCTCAAATGGGAAACCACAGGGATCAACCTTAACATAGATCTACATCTACCAAAAAGCTCACCTCTCGAATCCATGGCGAGAGAAGGGTGTTGCTCAAGCAACTAGAACACAAGCTCACCTCTCAACTTAAACGATAGAGGGGTGTTGCTCATATCACTAGAGCTCAAGCTCACTTCTCTAGACCAAGGAGGGAAAGGAGTGTTGCTCAACAAGGAAACCCTAAGACATGGTTCGGCCAACTAGGATACAACTAAGCAAGAAACTTAACTAGAAACATACATGGCTGATTATGATCATAAGAAAACATACAAGAACATAGAAGAAGGTAATATGATTAGGGATAGGAGTTATGTAACCCGCCTTAAGCAAGATCCAAGCTCCTAGCACCAAGCACACCTTCGGCCACCTCAAGAGGAAGAAGAAGAAGACTCCAAGATAAGGATCGGCCACCAAGCTTTGCAAAGGAAGAGGTGTCGTGCAACCAAAGGGAGAGGGGAACTAAGGAACTAAATGGATCCTTAGCAAGAGAAAGGGAACACATATATAGGAGAGGATAGAGGATAAACCAAGGTAAGGCAAGGCAAGGTGTCGCCCACCTAGGGACACTTGTCCATGGGCAATTCCACCACTTTATCTTCCCTTAAACACATGTCTAAGGCCATTGCCACATGCAAGCATCAAGCACCAAGTGTCCACTAGTGGCGACACAAACGAGGTCAAAGAGGTCAAAGGGGTCCATGGCTGACACTTCCCAACACCATGCCTGACAAACTTCCCTGGGCGACACACCTAAGGCTGATACAAGGCATGGATGGCACACATTTGGCCGACACAAGGTTCAATAAGGTCAAGCAAGGCACAACAAGGCCCAACAAGGCTCATCCAAGCCCAAGGCAACTCAAGCAATGAGATCACCCTTCCTCTCAACACTAGAGGAAGCAAGGAGAGAGAAGAACACTTCTTAAGGTGACAAACTTGTTCAACAACCCTAAACTTGGGTTAATTGCAAGTAGCACCTCCAACTCTCAACAAAGCACAAACAAACCCTAATCACCACTAAAGGTGATTAGCAAGCAACTAAACACCAAGGTTAAGCAAAGAAAATAGGATAAGCCTTAAACGGAGGTCTGGGTCCTTACACTAATTATATGGTTTATGTTTGTCTCAAATATAGGATGAGGAACTAGGGATCAAACCCTATTTCCATAACATGCTAACCATTAGGTGAAATCCTAATTACAATATCCCATATATACTCTCATTCAAGTTATTTAGGTCAAATTAGGTTCATTAACATTTCAAGTTAGGATCTTAAATGATAATCCTTCAGATACATGGTTATTCATATTAGCAATTCCAATTATCATCACCATGAGTATAATCATGTTCAATCATCATTATGTTCCACAATATTGGTACATCACAAACAAATACATTAAATATAATTAACCACCTATTTATAAAAAACAAAGGGTTCATATGCATTAGTAACCACTTTATACTACAATTGCTCTATTTTTACAAGTAGAAGCATAATTATGTCTACAAGTAATTTATTTAGATTCTTCTCATTTTTCTGATCAAAATTCATATATAACTTATTTCCATATGAGTTCACATTAATTTTGTAGATATTAAACAAAATAAATATTTCATGTCCAATCATGGGTTGACATGAAAAAAAATCTAATTTCTTAGATCTCTAACTCAACACCCCTTTAGACATCAAGAAAAGACTAGGATACCCTCATTACTCATGTACACTACATGGGTGCCTAGGTTTTTTTCTTTCTAACCTTCCCTAATGTCCTGATGAGATCCGACTCCCACCATCACAAGCAATGATTTTGATACCTCTCTCCCCAGTTCTTGGGCCCAAAGGAAGGAGGGAGTTTGAGCAACCTCTCTGGCCCTCTCCAGTCCTAGACAAGCCATGGACATGGCCAACGGTGGTCACGAATGTAGGGAAGAGGTCCACTCCTATGGTTTTGAAATGAAGAAATCAATCAACAGATGATGAGGTCTTGTACCAGCAAGTTAAAGGTCATGCTTTACTATATGCACTAGCACCTAGGTCAGCCAGATCTCTCGTCCTCATGCTCCCGATTCTTCAAGCAGGATGGTAGGGGAAGAGCCCCAACATCTTTGCTTCTTGTCACAAACCAGGGTGATTATAATGTTGGTCATCCGTGATGGATCTTGATCTCTACTTTTCTTCACATATTAACTCTCTCACACCTAGGACTATCATGTCCTGGAAGGAAGTGAGGCCTTCTATAATATCCTACATGGTTTTATACTAAACCCGAGGGTAGGAAGGAAGAGGATGATGGAGACTGAAGAAAATGAGTATCTACCAAAAAGGGTCTAATCCTAAGTATATATATATATATGATTTTAAGGAGTTCATTCACTGGTCTCACACCTTCTAGATTTGACTTTGTAACACTCTTTCCTGATTCTATTGCCCCTTGGGTAATTATACATGTATATATATGACTTAAAAAGATATTTTCTTGCCACAAGTCTCCCACAATCCCTCACAGTTATGAAGAAAAATTATGTAAAGAATTGCACAATTTTTAAAGGATGGCATTAATATCATTCCATCTATATAAACACATATATCCACTATCCAATATGACTTAGTTGGTATAATAAAATTCAATAAGGAACACATAGATAAACATCACACTAAATTGAATAATTTGATTATTCTTTCTCTCACTTTCATGAGTTTCTCAAATCAAATATAGGAACTCATAAAGTTATTTCCCAACTTTTATCTTTCTCCTTTCCAACTTTATTTTAAAACAAAACCATTATCTCATTTAATATCCTTTTTCTCTAAACTTTTAGAATTCTCTTTCTTTTTATTATTGTTTTCAATTATACAATTGCTAAATCCGAAATAATCTTATTTGATTCTCAACATTGTGTTGCAACTCTTAGCTAGATAACTACTATTTTAATTATCCGAAACACCATTTATTTTATTTTTTCTTAGAAACTTGTATATTACTTCATATTTTAATTATCAAATATTTCAAAATTCTATATGATTAATTATGTAGAAATATGTTTTATTTATTTAACTTGTCCCACAAGCACCCTTGCCAAAAAGGTGATCAATATTATCATCCCACCAATAATACTATTGGAAAGAATTATTTATTAAACCATGGCTTCATATCTATGTAATTCAATTTTACCAAAAATGAGGATATAACATGCATCCCTCCTTAAAAGGATTTTTTTCCCAAAATTCACACCTAGTAATAGTTAAGGTGAAAGATAACTTAATTTGGCAATTTTAGGTTATTAAACCTACTTGGATATCTTTAACATCTTTTATTGATATGAAAATTTTCCACTTTATGACTAAGATTAATACTTGAATTCAATTAAAGGTATATTCACATTCTTAGTATTTTCAAGATATCATCTTATAGTGATTACAATTGCATTTGTGATTTCAATTTCACTTGGTGATCACCTTTTCACATAGGTTTCCACCTATTTTTCATTTATTTCTAAATAAGGGTGAGGTAACACCTCAAACCCTAAGTCATGTCATTAAGTTCAATTTAAGGTATTCATTCACATATTTTAATTTTAAGCACCACATATTTCTACCCAATCTCTATCTTTCATAATGAGATGAAAATAGCACTTTGCTGCAGCTCAAATAAAAGTTCATCCTATTCCAAGAGCAAAGATGATGTACACATATTATCCTAAAATTTCATAGTTTAGGTTGAATCATTCTCATTATTACTCTAAACCATATATAGTTTTTTATTCCCAATATTCTTATATTTCATGAAGTCAAATTTCTTTTCACTCTTGAGTTTGTGCACAACTCCTTGTAAGATTTCATTATTACATGACTTCTTTGTATCTTTTGCATTTACACCTTAGGTATTATGATCCTTAGCCACTTCTTCGAGGCATCTAGGGGTACATGTACTTTTTGGAGTGATCTCATCCTTGTTCATATAGGGAGTGTCTCTCAGAATTCACCCCTTAGCCTCATGAACTCATGAAGGTGGTCATTCTCCTGATACATGGGACTTAGGCAAACATAGTTATTACCTCCTGGCCAAATGGTCTACGCATTCACAAGATAATCAACTACTAATCCCATTGGTCCTAGGTATCTTTAATACTCCCTACTAGACATTAGGACTGACTTAGGGCTCTACCTTTACAAGGGTTTATCGAGAGAATACAATTTTACTATGTAGTTCTTTAAAATGGATTTCCTTCATCTCTTATGATGCTCATTATTCACTTTATTTACCCTCACTGGACTCATGAAAATTTTCTTTTTGGGCTTGGTCTCATACTGTTAGCCACTTCCATAGTGAATTTACCTCATGTCCCTTAGAGATGGCATACTTGGGTTTAAATAATCATACTCAATATATGTGCTTTCATCATTTATATCCTTAATTTTTCACACTTTAGTTGACATTAAAGGTTACCTCAATCTTTAAATTGATTGATCATCTCACCCTTATAGGGAAGGTCCTAACCTAGGGTTCCCTCTTGTCTCATAAGAGTAGGCTGGGATCTCTAGCCACAACCTGACCCCATGGGTTTTGGGTTTTGCCTCCTCCATAGGTCCATTTTCCACTCTTGGGTTGACCCACCCTGGGTTGAGACACCAACCCTAAAAGTTTCATACTTTCTTCTTTATGTATTTTTTTGTTATAACTTCTAAAACCTTGTTTGCTCAATATTTGGGATACCCTCTGATGGGATTTTGTCCCTAAAGTGGACTTGGGCTACCTTCCCCTCCAGGGCTTGGTGCCTTAGAGACCTTCCCAATCTAGGTCTTGACCTTTTGTGACCTTCCCTATCTTGTGCTTGTTCGTCTACACTGTAGACTCACATCACCTTCCCAATCTGGGGCTTGGTGCCAAGTCATCCTTCCCGATCTTGGGCTTGACCTTTCTTTACCTTCCCCTCTAGGGGCTTGGTACTATATCAGATTCTCCTCCAGGGGATTGACCATAGTCATCTCAATGACTTTCTTTCCATATTCAAACTTCCATAGATAGCATGGGGGGGCTCAAGCAAGTTATAGTAATATTTTTATGTAACCTAAAATAAGCATTTTTTGTTTCAACCTCACCAACCTTATCCTCTTATTTCAATGGTGTGCCCTCTCTAAGTGTTTGGTCCTTGTAGTGGAGATTTCATAACATAGGCCTTTTGTTCTGTAGCATGAGGTGCCCTACCTTTTTGGGCTTGATTACCATTCACCCTCATGAGGAATTTATTCACCCCATTCTCTTTAACTCACTAGAGATCGATATAGGGTTTGAGAAGGTTACATCCATAAATCCATTATTCATAGGTTGCTTATGTTTCTTAAAAGTTATCTCATTAATGCCTTATTCTGCATGCACATATGCATGGAAGAATGCTACACCTAACTCATTTATGAATTTCTTATTCCTTTTCATCCTAATTACGGTCCACATGGGTAGGGTTACTCTATTACCCACACTACTCCCATATTCCATGATTATTGTTTTAGGTTACGATTAGAGACAACACCCCTCTTAGGGCTATATGTCCCTTGACCCACTAGGATTTTCCCAACCAACTCTAGTTCCATCCAGGTTTACCCTCATAAGTTAAAACCCATTAAACATGTTTCTTTACATTATCATTACTTCCACATTACATGTGCATTACTATTTTTACATTACAAGTACATTATTATTGGGGAAGGATGCCCTAATCCTACTTCTTCCCAAAAAAAATTAAACTTTAGACGAGGAGAGAAATACCATTTTAGGGTTTATTCAGAAAGAGGATGGAAAGTGGATTAATAAATATGAGAAGAAAACCTAAAGTTATTTTACTTCAGGAGAAACCTTCCAACTTTTACCAATTAGGATGCACATGCTCGGGATTCATTGTAAGCTTACTAGAGGTGTGGAGGAAACTTTTTCCAGCCTCCAAATCATGGTCCCTTCTAGACACCATCATCTTTAGGAAATTCCATAATATTTCCCTCATATTTCTATAGATTACTTGAAATTATAAGATATTAAATATTATTTAAAAATCTAAGGCTCTAATACCAAATATAATGACCTAAACTTTCAGCAACCCCCAATTAAGGAAGGTCAAAAATATGAAAGACATTACCTAAACTTTACCCAAAGATGCAAATTTTAAATAAATAATATTTAACAGTAAATAATTTCCATTAATATGAATACATTGTTTACAAGAGGTTCATCAAGTACTTACATAACTTCCCATCATCAGAATTTTATATATGATAACTATATGAGAAGAAGTATCTATATAATCCTCATTACAAGTTAACTTTAATGTCTTCAAGTAATTTCATCTTCAAATCATATATTGTTATCATCTTATCTAGTTGTACCTAAGACATCATGAAACCAAAGCACGAATCAACATACCAAAATATACAGTGTACGTGGGGTGCAGGTAAAATATGTGCAAATAAACTAACAACATATATTCCATCAAACACTTGCAAATCAGAACTAAAATTTTCTTCAGATAATCTTTACTTATGTGATACTCATAGTGACATTATAATTGAATAGAATGTAAATGAACATCCAATAGTTTAGTTGTTTAATCATTAAGAAATCCTCAAACAACACTGACAAACTAATGTGGGTAGTCATAAGCGTAACCACCTACCTTGATGGTGAGTTGTGAAGAATATATTTCATGTATATTCAATCAATCCAATCAAAAAATCAAAGAAAATTAAGCATGCTATCATCTAATCTGGATGTATGTAAATCCTAAAGTTTCATCATCTCTTTAATTTGATTAAACCCTACTAGGGTCCTAATTCTAGGGTTTATAGTTGACTCAGATTCACGACAAGGAACATGGTCTCAAACCCTATTACCATCACATGTTAACCATTTGGTGAAACCCTAGTTACTATATCCCACATATCCTTTCATTAAGATCACTTAGATCATATTAGATTCATTAACATAGCAAGTTAGGATCTTAAATCCTAATCCTTCACATGTGTGGTTATTCACATTGGCAATTCTAATTATCATCATTATTTGCATGAGCATGTTAACTCATCGTTATGTTCTAGAATATTATATTACATAACAAAGAAACACATTTAACATTATTAACCACCTATTTATCAAAAACTAGGGTACATATGCATTAATCACTTTATCCCATAATTACAATACATTTAGAACTAGAAGCTCAATTAAGTTCTACAAGTATTTTTTATATTCCTTTCATTTTTTTAATCAAAATTCATATATAACTTATTTCCATCTGAGGTACCATTAATTTTCTAGAGCTTAAACAAAATAACTATTTCATGGCCAATCATGGCTTAACACATTAACAAAATCTAATTCCATGTATCTCTAATTCGACGCCACTTTAGATAGCAGGAAAAGACCAAGATACCCTCATTACTCACGTACATTGGGTGGGATTTTGAAGTATTTTTTGTACTAACCTTCCCTAACGTTCGAACAGAATCCGACTCCCACCCTCGTGAGTGATGGCTGTGATACCCCTCTCCTCATTTTTTTGGCCTGAAGGATGGAGTAAGTCGGGTGGCCTCTCTGGCCCTCACTGGTCCAAGCCACAACATGGACATGGCTAATGGTGGTCATGGATGTAGGGATGAAGTCCATTCCTAAGACTCTTAAATGAAGAATTCCATCAATAGATGAGGAGGAATCGTACTTGCAATCTAAAGGCCATGCTATGTTATATTTGGTGCCATCTAGGTCATCCAGAGCTCTCATCCTCATGCTCCCTGTGTGGAAAGAAGGATAGAAGGGAAAGAATCCACTCCATCTCCGCTTCCTCTCATGTACCAAGGTGTTGTTGTAGAGTTCATCACCCATGACAGATCATTCTCTCTACTCTTCTTTCCGTATTAACTCTATCACATCTAGCACCATCATGTCTGGGATGGAGGCGAGGCCTTCCAAGATCTCGTATGTGGTTTTAGACTAAATCCTAGGGTAGGAAGGAAGAGGATAATGGAGATGGAGGAAAAATAGTATCTCCGAGAAGGGTCTACTCCTAGTTGTATATACATAGTTTCATGAGTTTATCCACTTGTCTCGCACCTTCTGGATTTGTATCTATGACACTCTTTTCTGATTCTATTGCCCCATAGGTAATTAAACATGTATATGTATATATGACTTTCAAAGATATCTTCTTTCCATGAGTGTCTCTCTTTCCATCACAGTTATGAAAAATACTTATGTAAAGAGTATGCATGGTTGTCAAAGGATGGTATTAATATCTTTCCATATATATAAACACATATATCCACTATCCAAATTTACGTAGTTAGTATACCAAAAGCTATTAATGATCACATATAAAAATATGGCACTTTATGGAATAATTTGATTATTCTTTCTCTCTATCTTTCATGAATTTCTAAAATTGAATATAGGAACTCATAAATATATTTCCCAACTTTTATCTGGCTCCTTTACAAGATTATTTTAAAACAAACCATTATCTAATGGAATATCTTCTCTATTTTCTTAGAATTCTCTTTGTCTTTCATTATTATTTTCATGTATTCAAAGATGAAATATGAAATAATATTTTTTGATGTCTCAACATTGTGTTGCAACAATTATCTAGATAATTACTCCTGTAAGTTTCCTAAAAACCATGTATTTTATTTTCCCTTGGAAACTAGCATATTATTTCATATTTTAATTATCTAATATTGCATAAGTCATTATCTTTAATTTATATACAAATCTCTTTTTATATAACTAGTTCCACAAGCACTCTTGCCTCCAAGGTGAAAAACATTACGTGCCGACCAATAATACTATTGTAAAAAATTATTTATCAAACCATGGCTTCATATTTATGTAATTCAATTTTTACAAATTTGTGCATATAGTAGTGTTCCAATACAAGGGAGGTTAGGTAGGGGTTCATCAGTCTTGTCTCTAGTGACATCCTTAAGGGCTACAACATTGATAGCCTCAACGAGCTTCACTTGCTGCTCCAGTTAGAGCATCTCAAGTGCCTGGGTCACTACTTATCCAACGGGGCCCAAGACACCAAATCCAGAGTTACCTTCACCGCTTGGTTCATTTTCCATCATGGATTCACTTTTAGGATCAGGACCTTTTTCAAGGTTTGGAATGCCAAAGGGGACAACCTCATGCTTGAAACCTCTCTCGGTAGAGGCCTCATCTTACCTCTTCTTCTTCTTGGAAGACTCACCCTCCATTAAATAAGAAGTGGGGTGTCTCATGGCCAAGGAAGAAGAAAATGACGATTCAAGTGATGAGGACAATCTCTTCCTATGGGAGGGCTTCCCCTCTAGGTAGTCCCTAAGTGTGCCATCAAGGATGACGGTGGTCTTTGTGTGGGCTATGATGTTTCATATTAAATAAATTAGTCTATTTTTTATGATTAAGGCATTTAAAGCATCATAAAATTATGTCCATCACTTCTTAATCACATCCATTTTATGATTTGGAGGAGGATGCCTTAACCCTAATATTCATTACCCTAATTCTCAAAAGGGTAGGGGAAGAAATTATTGGGTCCCTAGAGGTTTGTAAGTGAAATAGGTGTAGAGAAGGGATGAATTTAGATGAGAAGGAAACCTAGAGTTATTTTATTTTAGGAAAAAATCTTCTAACTTTGGTTAGGCGGGATGCACATTGGCTCAGGAGTTCTCATAATCTGACTAGCAGTGCGATGAAAGTTCTTCCATTCCGTGGGTTCGTACTCCCTTCTAGATAGCATGACCTTCACAAAAGGCCCTAATAATTCCCTTAGGCTCTACAAAAATTTTAAACTTTGATCATTATTAAAGGTTAAATTGTAAACCATGGCTCTAATACCAAATGTAATGACCCCTCCCCCACTTATATCCAATTAAGAATGACCTTGATGGTAAGGACCATTATCATACATACATGATCAAGGTTTAGCAAATACTAAGAATAGTTAAAAAAATCATTGAGTGGAAAAGAGTTGGATAACAATATGAAGATAGAATCTACTCAAGGGAATTAGATGAAATGGAAATCTAAATGTTGAAGCAAGAAATAAATCTAACTATCTAAATCCTCCATAGTAACTTTAGATCATTTCTTTTGGTGTCTTCTTCCTTGATTTCCATCCTTCCTCATTAATTGCAGTTTAACCTAAAGTTGTGTGAAACAAAAATGTAGTCTATATATCGAGATATATTGAGCATGTGGGGAAAACAACATATATGCATGTAGGTGTAACAACATCATCAACCACATCAAAAATTATTATTACATAATTGAACAAACATTTTATTGTTTTAACCTCTCAACCCTTATCCTCTCATTCTATATGGTGTGACCTCTCTTAGGGGAGCCTCTTTATGGGAACCATCTATTTAGGTTTTGGTCCCTATAGTGGACTTTCATAATGTTCCCTCACTCATGCTTGGTTTCATACATACACAATCCTTTCTGGACATGGCCTATGGTGATCTTCCTTTCCATGCTTGATCAACAGTCATTCCCATAATTACTTCATTCACTCAATGCCCTTTAACTTGCCAAAGATTATTCATGATTTGAGAAGGTTACATTTGTATAATATGGTACTCATAGTTACCTTATAGATTATAGGGAGCAAATAAACAATCAAGCATTTTACTAGCAATCCAATTGAGAAACTTTAGGAAACACAAAAGCTGATAAGGTGAGTAGTAATAAGAGTAACCGCATACCTTTCTCAGAGATGACTCAATTCCAAGTAAATATGAGCAAGTTAAACCAATCAATCAATCACCCTAAAATCAATTAATAACACCCAAGTATTACTATTATGTTCACATCTTATCATTAAGACTGACATCGGTTCCACATTAGGGTTTTGGGGGTCAAATTAGGGTTTTGTTATGGTTAGGATTCATAAACCCTAATTATCATATTTAGTGTTCTTTAATGTACAAACCCTAATTTTGGCAACATGTGAACTTTTAACCTATACTAGATTCAAGTTGCACTTTTTATCTGAGGAGGTTAGACATTACTAATTAAGTCCAATTAATCAAGTTATGATAATTAATTTCATTAATCTCTTGAAATTAGGGTTTTCATATATGAAATAAAATTAAACGTAGCCCTTTATGAACTTTTGAAATTCGAGATAGAATTAGGTCATGGAAATAATTTCATTGGATTCCTTGGATTTTTCTGATCAAAATCATATATTTATATTCCCTATTTGGACCTACCATCTACTTATTAGAATTTTCACAACTTTAAACCCTCTACAACAATTACAACTCACCACATAGGCATCTAACTAGTCTAGGGCACTGGAGCGGGGCCAATACTGAGGCAATGGGCTCATGCCATGTCACAATCTACATTCGTGTGATTAGCTGAAAAAAATGGAAGAAAAGACAAGATTTCCCTTTACCTCACAACAAGTGAATCAAGGCAGAGGAGACCTTCCACACTAGGTCATCTTCTTCCTTCAGTCTCATGAGTAGCTTGTTGGGTGAGTCAAGATCGACATTGACTAAATGATTTCAACCTTTTGAGTAACATGCAATGGTTATACCATTGTCGAACTTCTCTGGCGAACTACATGATGGACTCAATTTTCCAGGTGGAGGTCAGAGCAATGAGGACGACGAAGGTGAATCTTCTGAGTTGTGTGAAGGAGAGTTGAGAGGGGGAATGTTGGGCTAGAAATGAAATTGAGGGAAAAGGAGTGATCCTCGAGTACTTGTGTTATCATAGGGGATGGATAACCCCTTTATATAGGTCATGGCTATGGATAATCAGGAACCGACCCTTGGTCAATTGCAAAAATCTATAATTGCTTCCCAAAAATGACTAAACCAGGGATCATCTGACCCCAAATCCCTTTCTGAGCTCAATGAGAGGGTTTTTAGGAGTTCGCATTGATCAAAGAGTGAGATAGGTGCAAAATAAGGAATCAACACATTGTGCTTGGTTTCTCATTATGAATGGAGGTGGATAATGATTTGTGAGTATTTAGATCCCGATCCTAGGGTCACTTGATCAGTGACAATGTTAACTTGTGGGGACTTGATTTTCCTATTTTAGATTAAATCATGACATTTAGTGTATCTTTCTTATTCCCTTTCACTTTATGAAAAACTAAATAATTCATTTCTCTCTCTCCTTTAATCTAATTGATCCCACATTTAAAAACCAAGTTTCTAACACTTAAATCTTGGTGTGGACAAGATTTAAGACTAAAATAGGAAAGGTAATAATATTTTTCTTTGTCTTCAAGTAGCCCATTTGATTGATTTATTTAAGGGATAAATTAACTTCTTTCCTCACCCAAACATAGAAAGATCCCTTATTCTAATATATTTTCTTTTTAAGTACAATATTGGTCACAATAAACTTTATTAGTTTCCTTCCACATATTCTTTTCTAGAAACTATCACAAAATTCCATAATTAAAATATCATTGTCCATTACTTTTCATAATCCCTTTATTATTGTACTTTCCACTCTTTCTTTAGTTAATATATATTAATGGGTTATTAAAAGTAGTAAAATACATGAAATCCATTCCATATGGAGAATTTGGATTCTCAAACGATTACTTTCAAACAAAACACATGATATACTGATATTTCTAATATATCCTCATCAAAACAATATTTTCATTCTAATATATTGTATAAATACATGTGAAAAACAATGTTATAACAAGATTATTCATATCCTAAAATCATAATTTTGCACAATATAATAAACTCTCTTAGATCAATCCAAAGAGAGTCATAAATCCTACCTTCATTGCATAAATAGAAGGACTATATCATGCATGAATCTGTATTCACTCCACATTATAGAAATTACAACTTTAATTTTCTTCCATTGAATTTGTACCTCATCCACTATATGAATTTGGGTCTTTGAAAATTAAAAGCATTATTAACCATAAAAAATAACAAAAATTTAGAGAAATAAGAGATATAATTCAACTTTTTAAAAAACCATCAAATTACTAATAGGTGTCATTTAGTCACCATATACAGGAAAAAATATTTCATATTAATTGGTTGATGTAGAAACAATATTGAACATCATAAGATTAACAATTTTCAAAGATAAAAGAATAGGAAACAATGTAAATAAAGAAGAGAAATGAAATACAACACGTGTGGAGGATTCATCCTCAATAATGGTGCTACACATGGAGTTTTCCAATCATTCAAAGAGAAATCTACTTCTGCATTCATTTTCTTCTTTCTTTCAACCACTTTTGGTGTTAATTCCAATCTTTAGCTTTGCCTAAACCTTTCTTAAGTTAATATCTGTGGATGGGTTATTGAAAGCAATAAGATACACAAAATCCATTCACAAGGAGAATTTATGTTCTCAAATGAAAACTTTCAAACAAACACATAAAATACCAATCTTTCAAGAAGGGATGTTGCAGCCGTTACTTGTTCCAAAATGGAAATGGAATCATTTGACAATGGTCTTTATGGCAGGACTACCATGTACACTAAGAGGTCTTTTCTCTTTGTGGGTTATCATTGACATATTGCGAATGTTAACTGATTTTTTTTCTTGTTAGGACTATCAATGCAGACGATCAACTAGCACATATATCCATAATGCAATGGTTAGATAGGATGGATTTCCTCTTAAAATGTAGTTGTATTGAGTATCGGCCTTTATGTGTATATTCTAGGATTAAATTGATGTTTCTGTGGTGAAAAGGTTTAACTTTAGTACAACTTTTCATCCCTAGATTGATGGACACAAAATGTTGAAATCATCTGATTTACTATTTGTGGGAAGTTGGGATGCACACATGATGTGCCCAAACACATCATGGATAATCAAAATATTCACAGAGGCCCTAATCAACATTCTCTTAATACATGAAAACACTTCCCACAAGTGCATGGGTTCATATTATAGTATAGTGTAGGAAAGTTAGGGTTCAATTCATAAGGAATGGGATAGGATTATATGCTACCTATGGTTTTTATCATAAGGTTTCAATAGGAGGGAGTAGGGTTTTTAGGGTTTCATTGTGGGGTTTGAATTATAGCAGAATGAACAAGAAAGAAAAAGGATAAGAAAGAACCAAACCTAATTAGTCTTACTAAATCAATGTTGACTAACAAAATAAAGAGAAATACAACTAAATCACTAACAAGACGGAGTGAGAAACAAACCAAGTAACTAAGGCATACTAGAACATACAATACATAGACAAGAAAGACATACACCAATCAATTGACTAGTCAAACCTAGGACAAGGAACTAATCAAGGATGATATACTTCAACACGAACTAACCAGCAGGACAAAATCAAGGAAGTAGATTAATTAAGCATTATACAACTATCTAGAAATGGAGAAAATTAAGGTTTAAGCAAATATTTTCTATTTGGGATGAATATACCAATGTACCAGACAATGGGGTTCTATTCACACACAAGTATCCATCAAATAGCTATCAAACCAAACAACAAAGGCCAATGTAGAGCTTGCATCCTATTCTATTAGTTGTCCACGAATGGCATGGTTTTGTATAGGGGAAATAGTCCCTATCACATCCCATCTATCCTTGTGAACCTCTATTAACTAAGTAATAGGTGGGCATATATCTAGATTATCTAAGTCTAGGTTTTTAGACATGGTCTTCCTAATACACTTATGGGAAAGGAATGGTTTGAAGTATAGGTAAATGGTGTTTCACCACCCACTACCTTCATCTAATAACTAGGCAATCCATTTTGTAAAGAATATCAGGAAGAGCACATATAGTCACTTATATCTATCAGATAGATCTAGTGGAATGGAGAGACAAGGAGAATGGAGGAAAACTAGCATAGGGTCATCCACGGACTTAGGAGTTTTTCCACCATAAAGACCAAAATCACTCATTTTCCTATACCATAGTTGATTTTGTACATCAAACGAAAATAGTAAGATGTAGGGAAAGAGAACAAATAACAATATAACATTATGCAAAAAAATAAGGGTTTCGTGCATAAATATTTTCCAACATAGTATCATAGCTCCATATTATTGCGTGCAAACTACAAAAATAGGGCAATTAACTACTCTTGATCTAGAAATTATCATAATAAATAGAATGAAAGTGTATAAGATCCATAGTCATGGATGAAGATGATTCACTCTTGATCTGCATGCGATGCAAGTTCATTCTCCACCTCTAATTAACTGGAATGACATGAACAATTGAAGTAGAGATATGAGTAAACCCTACAAAACTAGGATTTTATGTGAAATGCAGAAGGGATTGTAGTGAGTGGGTGTGGCGGATCTGGACAGAAGGAAAATCTAACCTTACAACCCTATCCTTCTCTAATGTATATATAGTGGCCTAGGGGGTCAATGGTTAAGTAGGGTTAAAGTGGTAAAATGATAGGTAATAATAAATAGGATTAGGAATGTATCAAGGTCGTGGTGGCTATGTAAGTGAATGGTCGTGGTGGTAGGAAACAACCTCATTTTGGAGGTAAAAATGTGTGATAAAATTTTAGGTAAATGTAGTGAGATGGAAAATACATAGTAGGAAACATCCATTTGGTGGATTGAGGGAAGTTAATGGTGGTTGGTGCATGGCCATTGGAATGTTCATCTAGGGAATCTACTGTCACAATTGTTTTATCTAGTAGGACCGCCCTGGGTTTTGGGAATCATGACTATGCTGGTGAAAATTATCATGGTGACTTGTTTCCTAGGTCTTTCTTTGTACATGATCATGTGTAAAAATTTTGACACTAGTAATGAAACTATGGAAAAGTGCCATGACCTTTTTGAGGGCATTGCTTACACTACGATCTTCTCAGTGTTTTTTCTTCATGATCCTTGCTTCACTTCATTCCTTATTAACTTGGGGTTATGTTGGGGTATCTTAAATTCTCATTTAGGGCTCATCCACTGATGAGGAACTACTAGATTTATATGTATCCTCTCCCTTCCATCAATACATGCCAATGTGCCTATGACAACATTTAATAGAAACCACAAGTGTCAAAATGATATTTTCAAAATTGAACATGTTCTATAGATCTTGACATGAGTGAGGGGCAAAATACTACATGATGGAGAGCAAAACTAGGAATCCATCATCACTAAAAGCTTAAGACATTCTTGTCCTAGAGTATTATCCAACTATATCTTTTTCCTCAATTCAAACCATTAGGAAAATAAAAAATGGACTCAAGTAGCTGATTAATCACTAAATTAATTTAATCATGAACAGTTACATACGATAAAGTTCTCTTTTCTCCTCTAACACATGCTAAATATAATCAGGACACAAAGAACTAATAATTTCCATATGGGGTGTTTAAGACTTATGTAGTGATATAACATTTAAAATCTATAAGTAAATTATTTCATTTTTGGAATTTGTTACAATAGCTAGTTATGTTGTTTTTCTTTAGTGAATTTAACATTATATGGTATTTTTTTCCACATGACTGACTTGTCTATGTAAGGGGGATATATGAGATAGGTTTGATGTTTCAGAGCTCAACATGGATGTAATTAGAAGAAGTGTGTTGGAAGGACATTGGAGTGTTTTATATAGAAGAACTCATCTTTTCTTTATTTAGGTTCTCTTTAATAAGAGAACCTTTTTCTCTCTTTTTACATTATGCTTTTTCTTGGTTGTTGGTGTAGAAAAAATATATGGTGGTAGTAGTTAGTACAGGGGAGGAAGGTTTGGCCACCCCAAGCATCTGGAGGGTGGCTATGGATTTCAGTTTCTGTGCTTTTGAGTAGCTTTTCATGAGGTGGAGGATATGAAATGATGGATGAATATACTAACTAAAAGAGGGTCAGATGTTGTGGATCTTCACATAAAGTCTCCTAAATGAAAACTATTCCAAGAATTTTCCTTGTTTAATAAAAAAATCATAAAAATTAGAAATAGTGGTAAACCACATTCTTTCACAACACTTAAACAACCCTAAACATCTATGGATTGTCTCAATTTAATTTCAAATAAACAATCCAACAATTCACAATAGAGGTGAAAAAAATGTATATAGCTGATCTAAACATAAGATCATTTAGTCACAATCAAGTTCTAATCGAAGTGCATTTATCATTCTAGATTCAATTGAAGTTCTCATTCAAACATGGTCACTTGATCTTAAATAAGATTTTAGAACAAACTATTTAATTTTGGTCTATGTTTGTAACATAGTGACAAGTGCTCCTACTAAGGACATGATATAAGTTGTAAATAAGTAAATAACATAAATTTAAAGTCTAAGTTTTCACACACAAGACATTAGCATAACCTACATCTGGTGTGGATGGGTGGCATGGAAGGAAAATTCTAGTATTTTGAAATGGCATGAAAAAATGCTAAGAAATACGTTAAATGATAGGTAAGTGTGTGAACTATAAGGAGAAAGTGTAACTAGACAAGTGTGTTGGTTATTTATGTTCTTAATCATATCAAGCAAAAATTAGAACAATAAACATGAAGTAAAAGAAATAAGGGCTTACCACCCATGTTGGGAAATATGGTTTCAAATATGATATCAAAAATATAAAATTTACTTGCCATATTCTCCATTGAATAGTAGATCGTGTCAACAACTTTGAGATGGGAAATAAGGTTGCAAGACATATACTTGGTCCTAGATCAAGTCATGCGATGGTACTTGTTGCACCGTTCTACTTTGTCGAGTTGTACCTTGATGGCTGTCATCATCCTCATTTTGGTTTGGCACCATGGATGGTGGTTGATTGGTAGATGAATGGACAAGAAGGAGTTGTCCCTTCTAGTTGACATGCTAATGTCAAATTTCTCTCTCACAATTGTCTCTCCCTTGTTGTTCCTCCCTTTAACATGTACAACTTTCTCGGGCTCTCTTGGTTTCCTCAACTAGAGAAGACAACAATTGTCAGATCTTATTGTTGTGTCTAAGAAGCCCCATTACCCTTCTATATATAGGAGGGTTAGTGTCAGGGTTCCCAGTCTGAGCAGGAGTTGAAAGGGATGAAATATCATGAATTTTTGCAACCTCAAACATCAAACCAGTCGATTCACTAGTGAACTAGTCATCTCACACATGAGACGATCAGTTCAACACTTGAATTGGTCGTTTCACTCCTATTCCCAATTGTTTTTTTGATATTAATATCTGATTAATGACATCAACATCAATCCTTGATCCAATCTCATTGGTCTACCAAACATCAACTTCACAACCAAAGTCGACTGGTTCCATGCTCTTGCGCCGATTGGTTCACTAGTTGAACCGGTCATTACAGTGTGTCGATTGCCAATATTGTTTAAATTAAATACCTAAAACTTTAGTAATCAATTTTTAAACATCATTCATGAATATACTCCTATTCAAAGTACACTCCTATTCATGTGACCCTATAGGTTCCACATTAAGTTGGCAGTATGTCCATAACTAATTTATGACATCAAAAACAAAGATTGGTATTTAGAATGACATCATTACTGACTAAGTAATTGAGAAAGTTGGAAAACAAATTCAACCTACAATTCTTCATTGGTGTTATAGTGATTGTATAGTTCCTTTGTCTATGATATCTAGATTGAACTTGAGGCATGGAATCTTCATCATCTTCTACATTCAATCGTTGTTCCTTGAACTTGAGCAGATTGTCTCAAAGATATATGAACTCCACATCATATATTGATTCACATGCACATGTTCATGCATTTCTCAGTCTCACTTATCGAATGGCCCGGATATCAAACTCTGGTTGGAGGGAAAAATTCCATCTACATCATTCACAACATTTGCCTTGTGACATAATGCATTTGAACATCACCTTTATGGGAACCCTTATTCAAGGTCATGTTTAATGATGACAAAGTACATTAAACAACATGTGATGAGTGTCATAATTTTAGGTTTAAGAACCACAATCACCACCATAACCATAAGAGATGGTTTTGAATATGATTGTATGGTTTCCATGTATCACTCTCACGTTGGGTCTGTTTGATACACTATTCTCTAACAAGTATATGTTCGGTTTGATATTGCATATCATGACTAATGCGATTTTGTCATAAACCAACACACACTCTAATCTTAGATGCTATTGTTGTCTATCAGAATTCCACAATAACTACCACTAGGGACATAACAAGAATGTATATACCAGTATATGTGTATGATATCATTGTTTAGGTCCTCAACCCAAAGATAGATTACATTCAGTAATATCATTCTTTAAACATGTATTATGTAACACCATTATCTCATAATTGAATATAACATAATGAATTGAAAGACTTCCTTTATTAATAATAAAATTGTTTACAAGTTATTCCATTACAATCATCATATGATTGGCTCTCTGGACATACATACCAAAAAATTCCCACTTCCATATAGAGCCAACCACCCATGAACTTAATCCCAAGTGATCTAACATGGCCATCATCCTTCTAATGCGATAGTCATTTTTCAAAAGGTCAGCAATATTGCTTTCAATTGGCAGTCCATAAATCTTCACATCTCCTTGTTGTATGATCTCTTGTATAAGATGGTACCACATTTATATGTGCTTGGAATGCTAATGCGACCGGGGTTCCTTAACTTATACAATAGATCCATTGTTGTCATGATATTAGCTCAGTTTCATCGTTGATGATTGGAACCACCCCATATTCAAAAACGAACTTATTGATCCATACAACATCCTATGTTGCATTGGATGTAGCAATATACTCTACCTCTATTGTAAATTTGCAACTGTCTCTTGCTTGGAGCTCTTCCTATTTACAACATTGTTGTTGAAGTAAAACAAAAATCTTGATTGTGATGAATACTCATCTTTGTCAATTTGGAAGGTCAAATTCATGTAACCTTTTACCACCAACTCTTCATCACTAGCATAGACAAGGAACTAGTCCTTAGTTCTTATCAAGTACTTAAGTATGTTCTTCATGGTAGTCTATTTGGCATCACCGGGATATAATTAATATCTTCTTGTCATGTTAAAGGCATAAGAGACATTGGGATGATGTATCATTGTGTACATGATAGGTCCAATTGCAGATGCATATGGGGTCTCATTCATGCGTTCCCTTTCTTCTCAATATTTGGGACATTGAGCTCTAGAGATAGCAATGACATGGGCAAGTTGCCTCTCTTTGTGTTCTCCATGTTGAAACTCTTCAACACTTTATCAATGTATGTGATCTAACTTAGTCCAAGAATCCTTATAGATCTATCTCTCTAAATCTTGAATCCTAAAACATAGTATGCTTCACCTAAGTCCATCATAGAGAATGTATTTTCATGCCAAGTCTTTACCATCGATAAAGTAGGGATGTCATTCCCCATCAATAGTATGTCATCTACATACAATATGAGGCATACAATCATGTTCCCATTAACCTTTATGTAATGATTCATCTTCATTTTGACTAAAGCCAAACTCTATGAATGTTTCCTCAAAATGGAGATTCCATCTCCAAGATGCTTGCTTCAAACCATAGATTGACCTTTGTAGCTTTCAGACTTTATTTGCATCCAGTAAATAAGTGAAATCACCTCTCTACTAAACAAATTTGAACAATAGAACCTCCAATCCAAACACATTTCATAGGTATTCTTGGAGTGGGTGTAAAATTTTCAAATCATTATTAATGGTATACAAAACAACCAAAGTGTAGCAGCGGAATAAAACATGACTACATTCAATTATAAAACAAGGGAGCATCTAAAACTTACATCGTAAGGATCCATGTAGAGGGAAATATAAACCAACTCATGATTGTTTCCAAGCTTTAACTTTTCAATCTAAGTCCAGGTCAACATGCCTTGTCATCCAAGTCCTCCACCTAGGGTTGGAAGCATACCCCACCAAGAAGAGAAAAATAGAAGACATCAGTGAAGGCTGGTATGTGCATACTAACAAGTAAATTGAGCAATTTATAAGGAATAAGGGACATCAAAATAAAATTCTTCCCATGAAAGAGATAAGTACCACCCAAATGGGTATCAAGAGAAAATATTACAATAAGAATGATACTTGCCATAAAACAACATAAAAAGAATGTGTTATAAATATATATATCCACTACCATGGTGGGAAATGAAGCACAAGTAGGGCACACACTCCACAATCAATATCCTGCATGCATTTTACTTAAACATAGCCCTAGAACAATATAAATAACAAAGGTGGCCAAGAATCACACATCTTGAACTTGGTAAGACATGGGCCAAGAATCACACATCTTGCCCTGGCATGGGGAATCACACATCCACCAACTAAATATATATAACATGGTCTAGGAATCACACCTCCTTCCTTGGCATGGGGAATCACATATCCACCATCCAAAATATCACAATGTTGCCATAATTCATAATGAGACAAAACCAATGCAATTATACTATTCTAGTGCTACTGAATCACATAGCATGTTTAATGTAGAGGTAAGTAGAAAGTATAGCCAGATTATACAATGTTTCCATTACACAATGGACAACAAAAACATATAAACATCCACTTCAAAATGGGCACATATAATTATATAAGTCCATCATGCACCAAGGCACAAGATAACTATCAACAGAATATCCAAGTCCATAACAAGCAAGATAGTTTACATGAACCATGATATCAATAGATAAGACATATTGTGTAGGACAAATTCAAAAGAATGATAAGATAGGTGAATTTCTCAACATAGAGGAATAGGGGATACAACATATCTTAAACATGTGTCCTAAAGACACTCTTCACCAATCTGGTTGTTTCCTAGATCAACTTTGCATGAGTATAAGTTATTTACATGTATTAGGGTTTGTCATATGCATTAATGTAAAGAAAATCCCAATTTTGGACTTTTCAAATAAAATTCCAATTTAACCTCTGAAACCATCACCATAGATCTAGTTAGTTTCTCCTGATTAAGAAAACATATAATTTTGCATAGTTTGGTGTTATGAAGATTAAAGTATATTTTTAGTGATTTTTAATCATAAATTTATATTTATAAAATAAGTTTTCACCAAACTTGGAATCATTCTTTGAAACTATTTTTATTGGAAAGCATACATTGTTCTGATTCCAAAACATATTTCATTTTAATTTTTGGACAAACGGATCAAAAGATATGAATTTACGAAAATTGTCCAATCACAACACGCCACGTCACCCGGTCACGTGTCTAAGTGGCTCAGCACGGTGCAGAGCACCCAGCCGACCTGGACCAGTGGCATGGTACCATGTTGCCTTCACTCACATGAGCACCCTGTGCTGCAGAGAGAGAGACAGCTGGCGTGTAAAAGACCAAAGAACTTGGCGCAAGGGCAACAGAGAAATGAGGGGGCGAAGGGCATAAAGGTAAAAAGCCACCCGACCATCTTCATCCTCCAGTAGCCTACACACCGGCGGCTGCTTGCACCAAAGTTGGGTGTTCTCACAATTCACGACCAAACTCAAAATCAAAAGTTGCAAATGAAAACTGAAGCAAAGAGGAACTCAACCGTACCTTCAATTTGGACAAAGATGGGTGTGCAAGGAGCATCAAGGGCCACAAGCCAAGAAGAAACTCAATCTATGTTGCTCCATGCTTGGTCTCCATCGAAATTGAGAGCATGAAAATGAAAAGTGATGTCTAACGCACACATAAGTACCCTTATTTATAGGTATGGGTGTGAAACACACTGATTTAGTATGGAACTTCCCAACCATGGAAAATAGAAATTTGTTTCTTCTCGAATACTCCACAAAACGTTGCAAACAAGGACTTAAAATGTACACAATCATATTTGGAACACAACGGCGAAAGAATCTCATCAAAATAGGGACTACAACCTGAGAAATCAACAAAATATCGAGAACATGTACTATTCACGCGACACATTCCTACTCAAGGTATGAGTCAAGTCGAGAGTCGTTAGATCTGGGTCCACGGTGGTCTGCTTCATTCCCAGCCTCCAATGGAGTATGAGAAATAAAGCAAATTTGAATCGAATTAGAATAAAGTGATATTAAATTAATTTCTCTTTTTCTCTTTCTTCTTTTGGAGGCTCAAACAAACCCCAAATTAGGTGAAATTTTGCACAGAGGCTAATTAAAGCATGTAGATTCCGAATATGAAATTAGATTTACCTTTTGAGGACTTTTAATACATTTATTATCCAAAACTTAGTTTCTCTTTCCTCATGCATTAATGACATTAGGATTATCCAAATTAGGTAAAACTTCATCCACAAGTTAACTTAAGAGTTTTGCATATGAATTTGCCTTTATTTCTAACTTTTGGTGTCATGAATTACATTTGTTTATTAATTTCACCTTTTTAGGCAATATCTCTCTCCAAACTTACCATATTATTTCAAGGTTATCCAAATTAGATGAAAATTGACATGTAAGCTTATTTTGATGTGTAGATTACAAATTTGAAGTTTGTTTCAAATTTTATGATTCTTTTTATGAGATATGCCATATGGCCTAGTAACGGTCCATTAACTTCATTATGCAACCAATTAAGTTATTTATCATCTTATTATCATCAAATGAATTATGTGACATATTAGATTACATCATTCATGCACTCCTTGTTTGGTCAACCTTGTTTGGTCAAACCCAAAAGGTCAAAGTTCTAGGGTAGGATCCAAGATTCGGTATGTTACAACACTCCACCCCTTAAAAGGATTTCATCCTCGAAATCAATGAATCCAAACATCAACATCAAACTACTCTCCACCCCTTAAAAAGGTTCAACCTAACAAGTCAAACTAAACAACTTTTTAGATCTACCCACATCTCTTGGTTGTAAACTTTCTAGAGATTTATGTTTCTCATGTATCCAACTATCAAGTAACCATATAGGGTTGAGTTTTAGGTCCTCATTTCTCTAACCTACCAACCCTACATGAACATCCAAAAGTCATAGGGTAGGTTAACTACACCCTTATATCAATCATAGTCTTAGAAACTAGGTTCACATCTTACTCAAACAAGAATTTCTCATCATTGTGACTTAGTTTGAGAAAACATCGACAAACTAGAGAAAATTTCTATACATATAGTTGTGTTAATGAAAATATTTTTTGTAGATGCAATACTTTGCGTTGTAAATCCAACATGTGCACTAAAAATCAATATGAGAACCAGATCACAATATTTCCATATTTAGGTCTTCTCATAACCTAATCTCATCCTCAAAACAAGCCTTCTTGTTTAAAAAGATCATATCATAGATCAAATCTAGGGTCAACATCTCACTTAGAGGTAACCATCTAAGTCAAGGGTCTAACAAGGCATACCAAATTGAAATAGTCAAATTCCGACTACCATGGGCACTAATACCATACTGTAAAGAAGTGAAACCACCTCTCTACTAAAAAAACTTGAACAATAGAACCTCCAATCCAAACATACTTCAAAGTTATGCTTGGAATGGGTATAAAATTTTCAAATCTTTATTTATGGTATACAAAACAACCAAAGTGTAGCAGTAGAATAAAACATAAGTATATTAAATTATAAAACAAGGGAGCATCTAAAACTTACATCATAAGGATCCATGTAGAGGGAAATCTAAACCACCTCAATATTGTCTCCAAGCTTTAACTTTTCAATCTAAGTCCAGGTCAGCATGCCTTGTCATCCAAGTCCTCCACCTAGGGTTGGAAGCATACCCCAGCAAGTAGAGAAAAATATAAGACATCAACAAAGGTTTTTATGTGCATACTAAAAAGTAAATTGAGCAATTTATAAGGAATAAGGGACATCAAAATAAAAGGCTTCCCATGCAAGAGATAAGTACCACCCAAATGGGTATCAAGAGAAAAGATTACAATAAGAATGATACTTGCCATAAAAAAACATAAAAAGAATGTGTTATAAATATAAACATCCACTACCATGGTGGGAAATGAAGGACAAGTAGGGCACACACCCCACAATCAATATCATGCATGCATGTGAGATAAACATAGCCCTAGAACAATATCAATAACAATGGTGGACAAGAATCCCACATCTTGAATCTGGTGAGACATGGGCCAAGAATCACACATATGGCCCTGGAATGGGAAATCACACATCCACCACCCAAATATATATAACATGGTCTAGGAATCACACATCCTGCCTTGTCATGGGGAATCACACATCCACAATCCAAAATATCACAATGTTTCCATAAATCATAATGAGACAAAAAATGCAATTATACTACTCTAGTGCTACTGAATCACAAAGCATGTTTAATGTAGAGGCAAGTAGAAAGTATAGTCATATTATACAATGTTTCCATCACACAAAGGACAACACAAACATATAAATATCCACTTCAAAGTGGGCACATATCATTATATAAGACCATCATGCACCAAGGCACAAGATAACCATCAAGAGAATATCCAAGTCCATAACAAACAAGATAGTTCACATGAACCATGATATCAATAGATAAGACATATTGTGTAGTCCAAATTCAAAAGAATGATAAGATAGGTGAATTGCTCAACATTGAGGAATAGGGGATAAAAAATACCCTAAACATGTATCCTGGAAACACTCTTCACCAATCTAGTTGTTTCCAAGATCAACTTTGCCTGATTACAAGTTATTTACATGTATTAGGGTAGTCATATGCATTAATGTAAAGAAAACCCCAATTTTAGGATCTGAGAGAGGGGGGCCTCCTTAATGAACTCCTAGACCTCGGGCCACCAACTTCTCAGTTTCCCTCCCCGATTCATCACCCACGGGAAAAGGGATGAAGAACAAGCAGGAATAAGGAAAAGGGTCTCGTTTCTTCCGAATTGATTACTCGACTAAAAAAAAGTGGAGGAGGCTGACTATAGGAAGTCCCCAGAGTGAAATCTCATTTTATTTCATTGGGATTTCTCCCCTTTGTCCATGCATTTGATGATGACTCAATTCTAGTTTTGTAGTTTTACCTTTTGGCCATTTTGTAAAAGCCACCTCATTTTCCTTTGATGACGTTCATGCAGATAGGTGGAGAAGATTGTCATCAATTGGCTTCATCTCAATCAAATCTTTTTCTCTGCTTCAGGTAGGGAAGGTGGAGGTGGTAACAATTGAAAGTTCATTCATTCTCATATGAGTGGTGGCTTGTTGATAGAATGCCCCTCCATCTGGGGAACAACTTGTGTGGGATGATCTAGGGGGAAATCATTTGGTCATAGAGTAGTTGGCATAAAAGAGTCCTTTTTTCACAACCCAGTTGGATGGAGGGTCGACTCGGAAATGGTGAGGAAATAGCATGAAAAAACCTCCCCAGTATGACCATCCCCCAAAAGAAAATCGAAGTCATTATGTCTAGCAGTGTTGCATTTTCAATTCGCTTAGACACTCTCTTCGTCTAATATATCTGCTTGGTCATCGTAGGGAGTTGAGCTTTCCCATCTTATAATGCAAGTATATTGAATGGGGTAAGAAAGATTATTATTCCTTACGTCAGTGTCAAGATTTGGTTCTGACTTCTAGAGCATAGTTAAGATGACTCATCCTTCTATAATAAAAAAGTGGTATGTTCTCACCAACTATTCTTATGGACTTCCTTCTTCCTGATCATAGATCTTCTAGACGTCAATACATAGAAAATTTATTTCATGTGGTCATTTAAAGCCCCATCTCGACTACAAACCCTAATTGCCAACACATCATGCTATTTTGTCAAGGAATATCCTGTCAAGTAACTTGGTTTTCCTCTTATATCAGGTGTATGGAAAAAAGCTTTCTTCTCTACTATTGTGGACAAGATCAAGATCCTTTATCAAGTCTAAGGATGCCATTCTTCACTACTTACTACTGGTGGTAGGATGATTTTAACAAAACATGTTTTCTCGACTATTCCAGTAAATACCTTGGCAAGTCAAATTATCTAAAAAGGTATTCACTTATTGATTGAGAAACATTTTCTAACCTTGGGGATCAGAAAAACAAAAAACATTAGATGGGCTAGCATATGTCAATTGACTTAAGTAAGTGGTTTGGGCATGATGTATCTTTTTCAAATAGTCTTGTATGTGGAACTTTTATGGAGAGGCATTACCAAGGACTCAGTTTGGGCTCAGTTCCTTCAAGCCAAATGTGGCATAATAGAGAAAAGAGAAAGCATAGATCATGTATAGAAGGATGTGAGTTTGTTTTCTATTATAAATATAAAGGATTGGCATGAGTCATTTCTGAAATATCAAAGCAATACCAATTGTGTAGAGATTGATTAGTATCCCTGGGTTGATTGAAGTAAGAAAACCAAACTGGGACGCCCTTGCTGCTTGGGCTTGGATATGAAAGATATCTATTCTTTTTATCTTCCTTCCCCATCTTCCCTGTACTCTTAAAGAAGGTTTTTTTGATCGAAATTCTATTTTTTGTGTAGAAGAATGAATTAAGGTTGGGGCCTTGACTCATTGCCTTCTGCATGGGGGAGGTTGAAAAAAATTAATGTCATTTGCTTGAACATGAGTCAACATTTCCAGAATATGATCACCTTCTGTTAATTTGGTTCTTATGTAATAAATAATGGTTTAACTAGATTTAGGTTCTTCCAATGGTATCATGATAATAATTGTGACATGTAGTGCTACATGATCACTAGACGTGTGTCACTCTAAATATGTGAAAAAATTATGTTTTCTTTTAATACGGGTCAATATGTTATGTTTCCACAATATGATTATCTTTCGTTGATTTGGTTCTAATGCAATACATAAAGGTTTTACTAGATTTTTAATTCCCCCAATGGTATCCATGATAACAATTGTGACATATTATGTGATATAATCATCAAACGTGTGTGTCATTCTAAATATTTGAAAAATCTTATGTTTTTGTTTAATACGAGTCAACATTGTCATAGTCTGATCACCTTCTGTTAATTTAGTTCTTATGTAAAACAAAATGGTTTTACTAGATTATAGGCTTTTCTAGTTTTATCAATGATGACAATTGTGACATATAGTGATACATGATCATTAAACTTGTGTGTCACTCAAAATATTTGAAAAATCTTCTATTTTTCTTGAACGCGAGTCAATGGGTTATGTTTGCATAGTATGATCACCTACCGATAATTTAATTCTTATGTAATACATAATGTTTTGCTGTATTTTATGTTCTTCCAATGGTATCGATGGTAAAAAGTATATCATATATAGTCTATGTGCTACATGATCATTAACGTGTAGGGAAAAAATGGCTACGAGATAGGCATCAGAAACAAAATTTTATCTACCATATTCCTATGGCCAACAAATCATGAAAATTGTTGTAACACAGGAAGGATGGTTTATGAGGATATACCTGGCCGTAGAACAAGTCTAGCAACAATCCTCATTGGTGTAGATGTGTGCAACTCTGAATTCTACATACAGTGGGACTTGTCAGAATGTTCCTCGAAGGACACCTGACTCGAGCACCATCTTCTGCATTAGCTCCTCTCATCACAGACTACTGGTTGACGATGTCCTCCTTAGCAGAAAACAACAACCTCCTGCCTATAGAAAAGTCTATACGGACTACCTAGAACTCCTGTCGTCCTACAAGACCAAACAGGAAGGAGTTGTCCCTCCCACTGGCATACTAGTCACCAGCCTACTGTCCCACAACAATGATCTCAGTTGCTCTCTCCCTTGGATATCCGACCCTAGTCGGGTAGGACTTGCCTGGGCTCTTGTGGTTATCACAACCACAGAGGACAATTTTTGTTAGAGAAACTATTCCTTAATTGTTTGTTTTGTATTTTGAGAAGCCCCTAGTACCCTCTATTTATAGGCAGGATATGGGACAGGGGTCCCAGTCGATGTGGGAGTGGAAGGGACCAAAAGATATCAAATTTTCACAACTATTCTAGAAATTTTGTAACATGTGATAGACCAGACAGTTGTTTGGCACAACCTAGAAGATCATGTGGTTGTTTCCCAGCTGTACACAAATTGGCAATTTGTTTCCAATTAATGTCCCATATTAATTTTGTTGAGCAATAAGTAATGTGCAACTGAATGGTATCAGGGTATATCTAGTACCTTCCCTCGGTCGAACTGGACCATCTCACCCATGCAAGACAGTCATCTCGATTCACCCAGATGGTTGTCTAGTGACACAAGTCGAGTCGGTCTGTTTGGTCGATTCACTTCCTTTGGCAATTCAAACTCAAAACAAGCCTGACTTCCCATACGGTCATCTTAACAATTGAGACTGTCGTTTAGCACTCCATACAGTCATTTGAACACTCGGCCTATTTGTTATGTGAATCAAATACCTAAACACTTAAGTACTTAATTTAATTTCCATTCTAGATCTGAATTTCTCTTCTAGGTTAATATCTATTGTGTGAACCTATAGGTCCCATATTACGTTGGCAGTTAATGTCCATAACGCTTATGACATCACAAGAAATGAGTGGTGCCTAGTCACACATCAATGTTACCCAAGTAAATGGAAAGTTGGAGAACAACTTCAACCTACAATATGTATATCATGTTGTAGTGTTTGTATAGTTTCTTTGTCACTGATGTCCAGATCGAACTAGAGGCATGAAGCAGTGACCCTCATTATTATTCAATCTTGTTTCTTGAACAAAGAGCAAACTGTATGAGATATATGTAAGCTCAATATCACATATTGACTCACATGTGCATGTCCATGCTTTTCTCAGACTCACTAATCAAGAGGCCTATGCCATCACAATCCACTAGGAGGGACAAATCCAATATCTATCATTCACAGTCTATTCCCATGTGTCAAAGTCACCCAACCATCACCTTTATAACAACCCATGTTTTAGGACTACATTTGATGATGTCAAAGCGTACCCTACGACATGTGTTAAGTGAAATGTTTTTAGGTCTAAGAACCACAACTGCCACCTTCATTGTGATACCCGATTGTGACTTATATGAAGATGGCTTCCATGTTTCAGTCTCATAGTGGGTTTGTCTGATACACTATTCTCTAACATGTATCTATGAACTTGGTTTGATGTCAACATATTATGAATAATGAGATTTATACATCAACCAACTCAAACTCTGATCTTATGTTTCATTATTGTCTATCAACCTTCCATAATAGAAACTAATCAAGGACATAATGAGAATATGTATATGTACTCTTAACATTCGTATGACCTCATCCACAAGCTTAGTAACTTGAATACATACGTGACTGAGTAATATGATTCTATAGACATTTATAATGTTACATCATTATCTCATAACTTAATTAAATACAAGAAATTGGAAGCATTTCTTTTATTAATAATCAAATCATTTTTACATGATATACCAGTTCAATCATCACATGATTGCCTCTCTAAGCATTCATAACTAACATACTCCCACTTGCACTTGGATCAAATCACCCATGAATCTTATTTTGAGTGAACTAACATTACCATCATGCTTCTACTATGAAAGTTCCTTTATCAAGGGATCAACGACATCGCTCTCAGTTGGTACTTTGCAAATCTTTACATCTTTACACTACATGATCTCTCTTATGGGTTGTGACCGCCTTTGTATATGATTTGAGCACTGATGTGATCTAGGTTCCTTAGCTTGTGCAATAGCTCCATTGTTGTCACAATATAGCTCGATTGTGTGGCTGATGCTTGGAACAACCCCAAGTTCTATAAGGAACTTCTTGATCCACACAACCTTCTTTATTGCACTCAATGCAGCAATATAGTCAGCCACTATTGTAGAATCAACAACTATCTCTTGGTTGAAACTCTTCCATCTTACAACACTATTGTTGAGGTAGAACCCGAATCTTGATTGTGATTTGTAATCATCTTGATCAGTCTGGAAGCTTGCATCGGTGTAACCCTTTACCACCAACTCTTCCTCTCTTATGTAGACTAAGAACTAATCCTTAATCCTTCTCTAGTACTTGAGGATGTTCTTTACGGTTGTCCAAAGAGCATCACCTGGATCTGACTGATATCTGCTTGTCATGCTCAAGGCATACAAGACATGTGGACAGGTCACAACATTTTGTACATGATTGATCCAATTGCTGAGGAATAAAGAATCTCACTCATGTGTTCCCTTTCTTCACAAGAATGGGACATTTAATCTTATAGATAGTCACTCCATGCAACACCAACAAGTTTTCTCTCTTTGAGTTCTCCACGTTGAACTGCTTCAACATTTTGTCTATGTATGTGCTCTGACTTACTCCAAGAAACCTTCTGGATCTATCTCTATATATCTTTATCCCTACGATGTAGGATTCTTCTCCCAAGTCTTTCATAGAGAATGTATTTCCAAGCCATGTCTTTACCTTTTCTAAAGTAGGGATGTCATTCCCCATCTATAGCATGTCATCTACATACAATATGAGGAATTTCACAATGCTCCCACTAACCTTTGTGTACACACAAGGTTAATCTTCGTTTTAAGAAAAGTTAAACCCTTTGACCATCTCATCAAAATGAAGATTCCAGCTCTGAGATGCTTGCTTCAATCCATAGATTGACCATTGTAGCTTACATACTTTATTTGTAAATTTTGAATATATAAACCCCTTTGGTTGGGTCATATACACATCCTCAACAAGATTCCCGTTAAGGAAAGTGGTTTTAACATCCATTTTCCAAATCTCATAGTCACGATAAGCTGCAATAGCAAGCTTGATCCTGATGGACTTAACCATGGCCATTGGAGAAAAGGTTTTGTCATAGTCAACACCTTGAACTTGTATAAAATCTTTTGCAACCAACCTTCTCTTATAGGTTTGTACATTACCATCCATGTCAGTCTTCTTCTTAAAGACCCACTTGGTTTTACCCCTTCAGGTGGGTCCACCAAAGTCCATACTTTGTTAGTTTACATGGATTTCATCTCAGTTATCATGGCCTCAAGCCATTCACTACTACAGAAAAGGCCTTTGGTGTCAGTTATTTAGAACCTTTAGCGTCGGTTTCCAAGCGACACCCAAGTGGGTGCCGCTAAAAATCAACACCTTCAGCGTCAATTTCTAACCGACGCCATAACCCATCCCACCACCAAAAATGCACCAGCAAGGGAACTATAGGCATCAGTTATTAAAGAAAACTGACACTATATCATTGTTAAAGACGTCAGTTATTAAACAAAAGCCGACGCCATAACCCTTCCCGCCACCAAAAATACACCAGCAAGGGAACCATAGACGTCGGTTATTAAAGAAAACTGACACTATATCATAGTTAAAGACATCGGTAATTAAATAAAAACTGACGACATAACCCTTCCCGCCATCAAAAATGCACCAGAAAGGGAATTATAGGCGTCGATTATTAAAGAAAACTAACACTATATCATGGTTGAAGACGTCAGTATTTAAAAAAAAATTGACGCCATTACCGTTCCCACCACCAATCCAGCGAAGGCACAAAAATGTCAGTTTGTTGCTAATAATTGACGTTGTATGTCTTTGGTGTCGGTTTTATACAAATAGCTGACGCCTATGTTCTGATTTTTTTTTCTTATCAGTTTGCAGGCCTGCTGTATGGCTGGTCAGCAGGATGCAGAACCAATAGTTTAGTTCTGAACTACAGGTTTATAACATCCATTGATATCAGCCAACAATAGGCCACAAACCTGCAAAGTCATTCATATTCAGACATATGTATTGATCAGATACATGTAGAAACCTGCAAAGTCATTTACATTTACATTTAGTTCCATTCATTTCATCTCTTTTCACATTCAGACACATGTAGAAACATTCATGTATTGATCAGAAAAAGTCATTCACATTCACACATATGACAATTCAGAAAAAGTCATTCACATTCACACAAAAATAATTATGTGAACAAATTTTAGAAATATCATTCTTTATTCATCATCATAATCATTGTCATTAGATATTCAATTATATTTAAAAATTCCCACTACTTGTAGGGCATTTGCCAATTCTTCTCTTACAACATCTGATTCCTCCCTTGTAAGGGGAGTATGTACATCTAATAACTTTCCACTTGTATTGAAGTCAGTTTTAATCACATACAAAGAGAATGATGTATATATAATTAATAATATATAATAAGATTGATATGTTTTATATTATCTAATGAGACTATATATAATACCTTATTTGTAGTATCGATTTCCATTGTGACATGTTTGATGATTAGGTCCATAAATCACATCACATAGTAGGTACATGCCCAGTCGTTGTTTTGTATAGAACACTATAAATTGAAACATACACAATATTCAAAAATACAAATAAGCACTGTTCACATAAATATTATATACATTGGAGTCGGAAAATTACTTTCATATTCTCCCAAATCAGTGGCTGATTCTTTTTCCTAGGGACTTTTCCTCCAACTTTTTTGAACTCTTGTAAAGCCCTACATGTTAATGTAACACATTAAATTGCATAATTAAATAGTAATGTAATAACAGATCTTAACGGATATAAAAATATGAAATATTTCTCACTGGAATAATGGCTTTTTCATTGTGTGTCGATATAATGTATTCAATTCCTTCCCTGCAGGATCTAGATAATAGACAGTGAACATCTTGGGGACAATAACTAGTAACTCCCAATGCCTACCACTACAGGTAAGAAAGTTAAAAATTAATAACTCAAAGTCCACAATCAAAATGTAATTTTCTTAAGTCCAAATTATAAGCAAAGTAAACTTACTCAACATTTAATAGAGCTATTATCACCGTCTTCTTATTTTTACCAAAATATTCAAAAGCAGCACAGTAGTATGAAGTAACTGAAGAAGGGTCTGTATCTACAAGACTAATCAAAGATGGAACCAAACATCCTACATGGGAAAATTCAAAATCAATACATATCGTGTGTAAGTGGTTGCAAAACATGTATTACGTATACATTAATATATAAGAAACTAGATCAACGTATATAAAACAAGGTATATGGATGTATAAACAAGATCTCACCATATCCAGAGCTCTATCATAGATGTGTTCAGCCAATCATAACAAAACAACACCAAAATATCTTGTACAAATAACTTATTATCGTATGTTTGATCTGCATTAATACGTATGCATTAATGTGTATGTTAAAATTGTATTACGTATGCATTAATACGTATGTAAAACTTGTATAAATAGATTGTTATCATATGATTGACCTGTAGCATCCTCCAGAATAGTAACATTTATAGGGAAATTTGAATCATGTTTGCCTATCCATATTGCCATACCCCTACAATTAGGACCTAACGAGGCATGTAGGTCTCATAGAAGCCAACTTGGTACTTTGGGAGGTGGAGGTAGAGGTCGAGATGTAGCGGGTGTCTTCATTTTGACCTGTATATATAATTTCAGATCAATTGACTCTTATATACACACTAAAAAATTAACATAATGTAAATTTACCATACAATATTAGTATAGACGACATCCGCTTTGGGCCACATTATCACTCCGCCTTCTGCCTCACCAAGCATTTCAGAATCTGGGTGGGCATATGGTAGTGGAAGATTCCTCTAATCGGGGAGTATATGTATCGGGCTCACACGAACCACACCAGTTGGTACTAGAGTCTCATGAAACATCTCCCCTAGAAGGGTTGGGTAAGATTGTGCCTCAACAACAATATATTCTTGACTTTTTAGATGGCCTGGCCTGGCTTCAACTACTAAAAATTTACTTAAAGAATGTTATATACATATATACACAAACATATCATCTTGAAAATACTAGCTACTATATATGTCATAAAAATACTTACAGAGGACTTGCTAGGTGGTGGGTCTACAGGGTTACTCCCAACCTCTATAGTAGGAGAAGAGCGTCCTGCCACAGGTACTCTCTGAGTGGCAGTCTAAGACGCCTTCCACTTGCTAATTGCTTCATTGACTCTCTTATCAGCTGTTTCCTAGACTCTCCTATCAAGTGCTTCCTCAACTCTCCCATCAATTAAATGATCTACTTATACATGGACAAAAGAAATGCTAGCTTCTGATTATTGAATTCTCTTTCACAATAACATTCTAAAAAAAGAATAAGTTACTTGAGCTTGTGAAAATCCTGCTTTTGGGACTGGTTTGCGTTGTGATGGCCCAAAGAACGCTTTGATGCCCATAGCAGTGCTTGCACCCCTAACACATACAGGATGCTCTGGGTTACCCAGTGCAACTTTCAATTCATCCCTTGTGCCCTCAGGGATGAACTTGCCTTCCTTCCTCTGCTCGTGCAGCTCCCGCTAATCGCCATCAACAGAAATTGGTAAATAAACATAACAATAATCAATATCGATCAATTTCTCTAAGAGTTGAATTTTACCATTTTTGCGTCTGCCTCAGTAGTTTCGGGCTTCGTTATATCTCCCTTCTTATTTTGCCTCCCAACTATCCACATAGTGTGGTGAGGCAGAGGTGCAGGACCAATAGTAGAGGACTCCTGAGTAGCAGCAAACTAAGTCGTAGACTCAACCTGTAGTCTTTGGCGAATTCATGCATAGCCTCTTGGACCCATTGTGTGGTCATGCACATTCAGTGCACGCCTTGCTCTTTGGGCATTGCTGATAACCTTGTTAGTAAGCACATTGATTTGGTTAGTAAGACTAAAGGTTAATCTTGAATAGTTGAATACATAAGAATGTATATTAATTAAATTAGGAGTGGCACTTAATACCTTGAATTCATATGTTTTTATTTGGGTAACAAACTCCTCCCAATCTTTGGGGTCCAGGCAGTTCTATTGCTCAGTGGCTGCCTTCTACCTAAATTTATTTTTTAAAGAGAATACAAATAAAAATTATTAGTGTAGAGTTAGTCAAAAAGTGATCAATGTCTAGAATTGGAAATCAATCAAGAACCTCTTCTCAGCATCGCGTACATAATCTCGGGTGAGATTTTTTCTATAGTTCCTTAGGACCCTCCCACATCATTGCATCACACATTTATGATGTTTCTTTTCATCCAGATCAAATATACTCTACAAAATAGAATTTTCATTAACTAGTATCCTAAAAATTAGTAATCTACAAAAATAGAATTGCAAATAATAATAACTCATGCATAGTTCCTTCCATACTAAGTCTTTGTTCCCCTTAGAAACTTTATGCCAGGATTCTTCGTTAGGACTAGAATGGCTGCGAGTAACAACCTCGAGATATGAAATAAATGAGTTTTGGTTCACTCCAATTGGATTTCCTGCATGATTGAAATGCAAAGCCAGTTTGGGTCCATTGCCACTTTGCTGTAGTAACTTGTTCATCATTGTGATGCCCCTCACTTTCTCAATTTTTTTTTGTTATCTCATCAACTACCCCAATTTCTTTAGGGGGTACATCACCAACCTAAAATTTGACAAAAAAAACACACTTACAGGATATAACTATAAATGAACATATAGATAAAAACCTTAGGGATATATTTTTAAAACTTACATTGTGAGGTGGTACATTGACGTCCTCACCCTCACGGTAATCATCAACACGGTCATCAGGAGAATGCTCAACCATCTGAAAGTTCACGTTCACATTGTAAAGTTCACATTATAAAGTAATTCACATTGTAAAGTTCGCATTCACATTGTAAAGTAATTCATATTGTAAAGTTCACATTCACATTGTAAAGTTCACATTCAGAAAAATAAAACATATAAAAAAATGTAAACGTCTATGCCTCTAATATTGCGATCTTTTATCAATTAACAATACTTCATTGTGATCTCCGCGCACTTAAAAGCCATCATTAGCTTCAATATTTGGTGGTGTTGGCAACCCAACTGAGAATGGACTGGATTCATCATACTTATCATAGTATTGTTCTTCATCTATAGGATCTTCAATGAACTGTCTTTAACTAGGAAGAACAACTGACCATTTATCATTTGCAGGATCATTGATATATAATACTTGTTTCGCATGTGATGCCAATATGAATGGTTCACCCTTCACGCCAATCTTTTCAAAGTTCACCAATGTGAAACCAAATTCATCCACTATAACTCCTTTGATGTTATCAACCCAATTACATTTAAAGAGCAGAATTCTGAAATCCACATAGCCAAACTCCCATATGTCTTCAATGACACTGTAATATGACATTTTAGCTTCATGTGGACTCTTATCCTTTGCACTTTCAAAAAACAATGAAGACGCTTGAAGGGTGACCCCACTATTTTGGATGACACTCTTATCATCTTGACACTTTGTGTAATATGAGAATCCATTTATGTCAAACCCTTCATAAGACATAACATTCAATTTTGGTTTAAAGGTGAGGCATTTGATAGTTACAGTAAAATTATCTGGTGTTTGAGATAGTTGATGTAAGACTTTATCTTCAAACCACTTAATAATTGTCTTGTTATGCTCTCTAGCAAGCCACATTGAATTGGCTCAAGGATATTATCTCTTGATGAAATTGGTATGTTCCTCGATATAAACACTCACTTTGTCGATGTTGTGTAAAATATACAAGTGACCTTGCTCCAACTGCTCACGGTCCCAAAATTCCTTTTCCAAAATGCTCCTCAATATTCTTGACATTAACCGGAGCGTCATTACCACTCAAAAAGTCATTGAAAAAATCCATAAACCTCTCTCATCACATAACCCTCAATAATACTCCCTTCAGGCTGATAACAGTTTCAAACATCACCTTTAAAAATGCTCATGTATCGTTCAAAGGGATACATCCAATGCAAGAAAACTAGTTCCAACATTTTCACTTCCCTAGTCAAGTGGACAACAAGATGTATCATGATATCAAAGAACAAAGGAGGAAAATACATCTCAAGCTGACATAGAGTAACAACCAGTTCTCTTTGCAATTTATCGAGAGTATCAGGGTCAATAACTTTACTGCATAGACTGTTGAAAAAGAAACAAAGTCTGGTGATTGCAAACCTTACATGCTTCGGCAATATAGATCAAATTACCATGGGCAATATTTGTTGCATTAGAGTGTGACAATCATGAGAATTAAGACATATCAACTTCAGATCTTTCATTGATACCAATGTACGGATGTTGGATGAGTAACCCTGTGGCACCTTAACATTTACCAAGCATTCACAAAAAGTTTTCTTCTCCTTTCTCGACAACGTGTAACAAGCGGGAGGTAAGTATGTTCTCTGATCTCTACTAACTACTTCTGTTAATTCTGTCCTTATTCCCATTTCACGTAGCTCCCTTCTGGATTTTATCCCATCTTTAGTCTTACCTGGTATATTCAACAGATTATCAATGATGCTATCACAAACATTTTTCTCAACGTGCATGACATCGATACATGCCTGACTGCCAAATAACTCCAATAAGGAAGATCCAAAAATATTGACTTATTCTTGAATAAAGATTTTTCACTCCTTGTGGCCATCGTACATTGTGATCTCTTACCAAATTCATTGCCAAAGTCTTTTACTCTTTCATAAACATCCTCCCCTGCTATGACTTTAGGTGCACTTCGTTCCTCATTCCGTCCATTGAGTGTTTTGCACAACCTATGATACAGATGGAATTTTGGAAGAAACCTTCAATAACCAAGATATACAGTCTTGCCACAGTGTTTTAGTTATATTGAATCAATGTTCTCTTCACATATAGGACCCACTTTAGATCCTTTGACACTATATCCAAACAAATTCTAATATGTTGGAAAGTCATTCACAGTGTAAAACAACATAGTGTGCAAATGAAATGTCTCTCTTCGTGAAGCATCATATCTCATCACACCTTCACCCCAGAGTTTCTTCAAGTCATCAATCAGAGGTTCAAGATAAACGTCGATATCATTTCCAGGTTATTTAGGGCCCAATATCAACAACGACAACATAATGTACTTATTTTTCATACACAACCAGGGAGGAAGATTGTATATAACAAGCATAACTGGCCAAGTTCTATGTTGGCTGCTCAATGTCTCGTACGAATTCATCCCATCTATACAAAGCCCAAGTCTTAGATTAATGACTTCTTTATCGAATTTAGGGTACAATAAATCAATCTTCTTCCATTGTGTGGAATAAGACGCATGTCGTAGGATCCCATCATTATTTTTCTTAACAAGTACATGCCACCTCAAATTCTTCACATCTATCGAATTGGCAAACACGCATTGAAACTGTGGTATTATAGGTAGATACCACATCACCTTGGCAGGAGAACCCGTTTTGGACTCCCCTGAAGTCGTCAATGTATACCTTGACACACCACATTTGGGACAATCTTTCAAATCCACATAGTCCTTTTGAAATAATACACAATCATTCGGGCATGCGTGTATCTTCTTGGCCTCCATTCCCATTGGGAACAACAATTTCTTTAACCGATATGTTGAGATTGGCAGCTCATTCCCTTCAGGAAGAATTTCTTTCAACAAAGACAACAATGATGTGAAGCTTTTGTCACTCCATCTATTGTTAGCTTTCAGCTTATACAATCTCAACACAGTGCTAAGCTTCGTAAACTTACAACTTGTGTATAATGATATCTCAACATCATGCACAATGTTTCTAAATATGATAGGTGGATCAGTGTGCTCTACCCCACAACTATCTAGCATCGCATCAACGATGTCTACTGGAACTGGTTCGTTCACATATACATCATCAGAAGCAATTTCTTCTTCCACACAAGCACTGCTATCGACATTCACTGATTTCATGTTTGAAATCTCTCCATGCCAGTGGCATTTTGTATAGCCTTGTACAATCTCATTGCACATGACATGTCTTTTGATTTCGTCACCAGTGTTGACTTTCAAGTTGTTACCGCAATGCCTACATGGACAGTAGAACATTTTTCCAGGTTGTTTCCTATGTTCCTTGGAAAATCTAATAAACTGATCAAGACCAAAATAAACTCTAGGGTGTGATGATTTGGAATGGACATCCATAATCTATCCATTCTATGATCAAAGAGAAAACAAGTATATATTAGAACAAGATTAGGGTCTAGGGTTGAAAGATTAGAGTTTATGGTTAAAACATTAGGGTTTAAGGTCTTATATATAATAAATGTGTACCACCTATCCAATTCATGAACACCTAATCTCACTAGTAAGTGTATAATGTGTATTAGGCTTTCAAGAAAATTTCGGCAGCATTTCCCCGTTGTTCTCCAAGTACATATGTACTTAGAGAACAAATGGGGAAATGTTACCAAAATTTCTTGAAAACCCAATACACATTATACACTTACATCATAAGTGAGATTAGGTGTTCAAGAACAGTCCCAAACTAGGGACTATCCAAGATTTACTCCTAATGAGTAAATCTTGGGTGGGTTTCTAGGCCAACAAAATATAACACCAGTCCCTTGTTCACAACCCCATTCAACATATAATTTTCTTATAAAAACACTTGTGGACAACCATAACAACATAGCAAAAAACTCATGTCACAATAGAAACATGTCCTTAATCTAATATATAGATATTTGTAACAAAACTCATTTGGAAGACCATTCACATTATTCCCTACAAGAACATCATGATCTCCCCATACTTTATCCAGGCTCGTCATCATGTGTGATACATAAGCTTAATACAACATTATTTATAGGACATGATGTTCATGTGACATCAACTTAGGGTTACAACAACATAGAGAGAGAAATTACTCTATCATTATAATAATCACACAAGAGGCTATGTACCATCATCTCTTACTTGCATTAGGGTTAGGTTAAGAATTATGAGTTGAATTAGGTCAAGAATTGTCATCATATATGGAGTCAACAACACATGATGAACATATAGTCCAATAATCTACATCAATCGTTCAGATTTGGGGCTCATGATGTGTGGGGAAGTGTTAATAACCGTGAAGCAGATAATACGTGTAGAAGTAGAAGAGGAGGAAGAAGGGTACCTTTTGAGGAAGAAGATGAGCGGCGGCGAGAAGGTGAGTAGGGAGCGGGGAGCGGAGGCGGCGGTGAGTAGGGAGTAGGAAGTAGGGACCGGCGGCGAGCAGAGCAGGGAGAAGGGAGCAGGCGAGCAGGGAGAAGGGAAGACGGCGGTGACTAAGAGAGAAGGGAGAAGGGAGCGGCAAGCACATCAGCAGTGGCGTCGGTGAAAATAGTAGCCGCAATGACGAGTGGCGGCAAGAATCGCACAAATTGCCATACCTAAGTGGAGTCGGCAATGAAACAGAGAGAAAGGGGAAGAGTTTTCTTCGCTTGGGTGCTATTAAGTTAACAATAGGCTCGATTATTAAAAACAACCGATGCTTATAACAATAGGTGTCAGTCACTACAAATAAACCGACACCTATGTTCAATGATAGTCGTCGGTTTTAACTAGAAAAACTGACGTCTTTCTACATATGCCGATAAAAAAAATTCTCAAATTATGAGCATAGTCTTCAGTTGACATAGAAAACCGACGCCATAGGGGGGTGAAAAATTTTGTGGGGATCGCACGCGAACACACATCGGCGTTGATTATTGTAAGAAAACTGACGATAAGAATTGGCCCAATTTTTGTCTTGCGAAAAACCTTTAGTCGTTGGTTTATTTGTTAACAACTGACACCGCAATGTTAAATTTTGGAGGTAATTTTTTTCAATGGAAATTTTGGATTTGGCGGTCAATTTTAGGCATCTGTTTCTTATTGAGGAACTGACGCTAAATAAAAAGCGATACCCGTGCTTGGCCACTCTTCATAGATAGATGTCAGTTTGTGCATTCAACCGACGTTGTAGGGTTTAGGCATCGATTTCTTGTATACAACTGATGCTTGTAAATGTGACGCTATAAGCCATTTCTATAGTAGTGATTTATCAAATATTGGTCCCTCAATAGCATCTTTACAGGTAATTGTCTCATCATCAATGACCAATTCACAACCTTTTTGAGTTACAATATATCCAAATATTTTAGGATCAAGGTGTGTCCTATTAGATCTATGAGGTTCATGTGTTACTTGAGGAATTTGAGATTCCACAACACCTTGTGAATCTCTTGGTTACATTTGTACATGTCATGGTTCAATTTTTACTTATTGGTCTCAAACCTCTTTGAGTTCCACTTGTCTCGCATTGATTCCTTTAGAAATAAATTCCTTATCTAGGAATGAAATAACTCTGGCAACAAGCACTTTGTTGTCATATGGATTATACAAGTAGTATCCCACAATTTCTTTGGGATATCCAAAAAAATAACATTTATCAAATCTTTTGCCAAACTTTTCAGGAAATATTTTCTTGACATAAGGTTCACAACTCCAAATCCTCATAAAAGACATTTTGGGACACTTCCCAGTCCACATCTCATATGGTGTCTTTCGAACTAACTTAGATGGTACTCAGTTTAGTGTAAATGCAGCAGTTTGTAGAGCATGCTCCCAGAAGGTTATTGGAAGCTCAGCTAAACTCGTCATTGATCGAACCATATCTAGTAATGTGTGATTCCTTCTTTCTGATAAACTACTATGTTGAGATGTTCTAGGAGAAGTCCACTGAGATATAATCCCATGGGCTCTAAGAAGGTTCTCAAAATCATGGTTTAAGTATTATCCACCTCAATCAAAACTAAGTGCCTTAATACTTTTACCAAGATTCACATGTCTCTAATGATTTGAAATCAAAGACTCCAGATAACCATCTTTATGGAGTCTAGATATGTGATACTCATTTATGTACCCTAGACGAAAATGCCAAAGGTAAGTTATGTTTGAGTTGTTGAATTTAGTCTTTTGGTATCAACTTTATATAAATTTATCTTTAGATCTAACAAGTAAAGATCATAAAACATAGGGGCACTGACATAAAAGATCCCATCTTTTGAAATAAAACATCGACCATTCTCAATATGACATTCAAATGCATTCTTGTCCAAACAAGATACAGAAATGATGTTTCTATTTATAGAAGGTACATAAGAGCAGTTCTTTAACTCTATTACAAGCCCCATGGGTAGTGATATACTATAGGATCCAACTAAGTAGATATATTTATCTCAATAACATATATACCTTAAGCGGAGATCACCATCCCCATCTTATACTTCTTGAAAGCCTTTAAGTACAAAGGATGAGTTCCTATTACACTTTTCTTTCTCCTTATATTGAGTGTTGAAGACTTGGATTTGGGCTCGAGCACTTAACTCTTCATGGCCTTGCTTTCTTCCTTAGACTTAGCCTCATTGATCACCATCACGGGCTTGTCCTTTTTCAATTTTTCTTCAGCACGAATCAACATGGCAAGCAAGTCTGACATATGTCCAGCCATATTATTCACATGATAACATGTTATAAAGCAGCAATATGATTCAATCACAGTCCTTAGAATCATATGAGTTACCAACTCCTTGCTCAAGGTGAATCCCAGTTCTTCAATATGATACACATGTCCAATCATATTGAACACATGTTCTTCTACTGAGGTTCCTTCTGTCAGCTTTGACTCAAGTAACACCTTTAGGATAGATTCCCTTTCATACTTTTCAAGACCAAGTGTTACCTTCTTAAGATGTGCCACCATCACAAGAAGACTCATGTCCTCACATTGCTCATGCAACTCATAGTTCATGGATCTAAGTATAAGGTATTTTATCTCCAAGGCATCATTGGAATGCTTCCAATAAGAATCCACTTGTACCCTAGGTGCATCATGAGGAGGTATTTATGACACCGATTTGTCAAGGACGTAGACCTTGCACTCTTCATTGATAACCCTTCTCAAAGTCCAAAACTAGTGATAGAAATTCTCCCATCAAGTTTGTCCTTCTCCAGGAACAATCACAACAAGTATTTGTTCATCATTTGATTCTACAAGATAAAATTTACATTTATCAAAAACCATATTTGATTTGATTTTATTTTAAAAGTTTGACTATATTAATTAGGTCTTAAAATATTATCGCTCCCACTATTTTATTCAAATTGATTGCCCTCAATATCAATTTGTAATATTCTAGTGGGCTAAAATACATATTTCATCAAGTCAAGAGTCATCTTTTGCCGATTGCCCACAATCCTGACTATTTAGGGAGGCCATCATGCCAATTGCATCACATGCAAATCTTGGATAGATGATATGCACAACTCTTTGCTATAATCATCTCCATGCCTCTGGGCTTGGACTCTCCAAGTCACCACAAGCCTAACCCAATAACCAATATGATAGATACACACCATGCTTTGTGCAAATCTACATATCTACCATCACATTTCTATGAGATAGATGGCATACCATGCTTTGTGCAAATCTACACTTACTCGATCAACTTTTTGTGTGTATTACTAATGGAATGCATCTAAGACTTAATATTTAGTTGAGGGAGTTTGTATTTATAAGTATATACATATACTTTATCCAATCACCGCATATATAGTATGTATCATATACATGCTATCCCACAACGAAAACATGAAATAAATGAAAGTGATGGTTATGGCCAGCCTAATATAATCCCTTGGAGCCACAATGAATTACAGTCATTTAGATCTACATCACATGCATAAACCCGTTGTTGATGAAGATATGTGCCTGCTAATCCAAGTTGACTGGTTCAACATTTGAACCAGTCGGCTCACCTCTTGGTCGGTTGTTAGGTCGCCTCATTGGTTGTCTGGTTCCATCGATCCTCCATATGTTGGCTCCTCGTACTGATCGGTTGAGTCCACCAAGCGATCGATTGGGCTTGTCCTCCATAGTCCTTCAGTCTATCGGCTCGTCTTAGGGACATCTTCATCTTGGTCATAATAGAAAATAAACTATCCTACTTTTACATGACTATTTGGAAACCTTGAGTTACATTCGAGGGGAGCAAGGATAGGAAAGAGTTGACTTTACATGGGGAAGAAAAGATAGAGGTGCAGTTTGCAGACCGAGATAATAGAATCAACCAACCATACAACCATGCACATAATATAGGGGTTATTGGCCATAACCATGCTACACATCCACCATAAAACTTCTTTTAGGGCAAAGCATGTAAATTGCATATATATATATATATATATATATATATATATATATATATATATATATATATATATATATATATATATATAGAGAGAGAGAGAGAGAGAGAGAGAGAGAGAGAGTCCGGCTAGAATACACTCGAGTGTACAGATCACATGAATACACTCCAGTGTGTTTGCATATCAAGACTATTTTTTGCAAAATGTAAACCATTGATATCCATCATCATACTATAACTAGGCTACATACAATTTTGAGCCCATTTGGATGAGTGTAAACACAAAACTAATTTGAAATGCATAATTTTTGCAGTCTTTATTGCATGACCTATAAATGTCCAAATGTGCTCAAATTTTGCTTATGAGCTATTCACAACATGTTTAAGAAGATCAACGGATTAGATTTTTGAAAACAATATTGCATCATGAAAAACTACTTGAGTGTATTCCGCTTCGAATACACTCGAGTGTATTCTAGCCTGACTCTTTCTCTTTCTCTCTCTCTCTCTCTCTCTCTCTCTCTATATATATATATATATATATATATATATATATATATATATATATATATATATATATATATATATATATATATACAGAGAGAACCAAATGACAAAATATTATTCGCATCACATTCAATAATAAAATGACAAAAGCCAAAATACGATCATATCGAATATCCCATAATATAGTAAACTGACGTTTGCTTTGATACCACTGTAGTGAAATATGGCTACGGGATAGGTAGCGGAAATAAAAATTTTATCTACCAAATTCCCATGACCAACAAACATGTCAATTACTATAAGACAAGAAAGATGGTTTATGATGAAATACCTTATCCTTGAGCAAGTCCAATGACAATCCTCATCATTATAGATGTGCAACTTTGAATCCTAGTTGTACTAGAACTCGTCTGACTGCTCCTCTAAGGATATTGGACTCGAGCGTCGTCTTCTGTAGCAGCTCCTCTCGTCACGGACTACTGGTTGACCATGTCCTCCTTAGACGTAGACAACAGCCTCCAACCTCTAGAAAAATCCACATGAACCACCTAGAACTTATGTCATCCTCTTGGATCGAATATGAAGGAGTTTTCCCTCCCGCTGGCGTACTAGTCACCAGCCTGCTCTCCCACAACAATGATCTCAGTTGCTCTCTCCCTTGGCTATCCCTCCCTAGTTAGGTAGGACTTGTCTAGGCTCTCGTGGTTACCACAACCAGAGAGGACAGTGTTTGTCATATAAACTTTTTCTCAATTTTTTGTGTTATGTATTGGGAAGCCACCAATACCCCTCTATTTATAGGAGGGGTTTGGGCCAAGGTTCCCAGTCGATGTGGGAGTGGAAGGGACCAGAAGATCTCAAAGTTTTGTAATTATTCTGGTTATTTGACAACTTGTGATAGCCAAGATAGTTGTCTAGAAACCCAGATAATCTTCTGGCATGCCAGATGGTCATTTGGCACATCCTAGATGGTCGTTTAGTTGTTTCCCAGTTACATGAATTTGGAAATTTGTTTCCAATTAATATCCCATATTAATTTCCTTGCACAAAAAGTAATGTGCAACAAAAAGAAATTAGGAAATTTCCAGAACCTTTCCTCGACTAAACTGGACCATCTTGCCCATGCGAGACAACCGTCTTGGTTCACCTAGACTACCGTCTGGTGACCTAAGTCGAGCCTGTCTATTTGGTCAGTTCACTTCCTTTGCCAATTGGAACCCAAAATAGGCTAGACTCCACAGACGCACGTCTCAACAATTGAGATGGCCATTTGACACTCTAGATGGCTGTCTCAACACTTGAGATGGGTGTTTGGCATTTTTCTCATCCTATTTTTTGCATGTATCAAATATCAAAACACTATAGTACTTGTGACAGAGTGAGTGTTATATATATATATATATATATATATATATATATATATATATATATATATATATATATATATATATGTTATTTAGTTTCTCTCTCCTACAATTTTAATTATTCCAATTATGCCCTCAATCATCTCTCGCTCACTAAATTGATTAAATGGATTATCAATTTCACTTAAGATCATCCATAATATTACATAAAGTCAACAATACAAGCATTATGACATTTAGTCTATTGACATAGTCAATAATCAAATTTTGACTCCAATCTAGCACCATAGCTACATCATAGCATTATCAAGTTATGCCTAAAATCTCATTACAATCAGATTTACCAATTTAGAGTTATTTACATTTGAAAAGTATGTGTATTATGTCACCTGATATAGTCTAGGACCTAGGTTTTCGATTTATTTGGTCAAAATCTTGTCACGCGGCCCATTTCACTGCTTTGGCGTGGTCCACTCACTGGGATTTAATCCCAGCCGTCCGATTAGATGGAGACTGATTCACTTAGGATCCGAGGGTGAAGACCTCGTCTTCTACCTCCGAAAGACCCGGTCTCCGCCTGAAGTAGAACAACTGACCTTCCAATGGCCCTCGCGCACGAACCTCACCTCCTCCTTGTGAGATATTTGGAGGACGACTCCCTCTCACCCGAGCGAGCCCAACGGTGGTGACCATGTCACCAAACTCCCTCGGATCAGGGAGAGCAATCCCCTGCATTTATGCACCTCTCACTGGTGGCGGCGCACAAATTAGGGCTTAGCCCTCTACACCACCTCACGTCTATTTAAGACCCCCAAAAGCATCTCTGACCTTCCTTTAATCTTTCTGCACTACGAATTCCACTGGGACTTGCCCCCTTTTCCCCGACCTCAAGCGAGCTCCACCTCACCTTTCTCGACTTCCCCCTCACTCCAGTAGCTCTCTCCGTCCAATTGAATAGGACTACACATTCAGGGGACCTCGGCGAGACAACCAACACCTTCGGTTGGAGCAGTGAAGGTCCAGAGGCCTCGGTCGAGAAGCCTCATAGCTGAGCTCCAAAAGCTCCACCTACGGTGAGGTTAGAGCCATCTCAGAGTTGTGGGAAGATCGCAAGCGCATCAGCAGACCTCCACGAAGCTTTTGACTCCCTCAATCCAACATGAGGGCAGGTAAACCTCAACTCCACTCTTCGACCCATTTTCAACCTGGTTTGATCAGAATACGACACCCAGACCACCTTTTCCGATGAGTTTGACCTCCTCACAACCGCCATCAGCCCACGAACTCAACTCAATGGTCAGCATAACCTAGCTCATCCTAGGAACCACCTTCGATCAAACCAGGTATCCCATGTTCCATCACTGTAGCTATGGCGCGAGTAGGAACTTTGAGACAGATGTTTTTACCTTCTCGCCCTTACCCATACACGGGCCCAACAAGGGAGTCAGGGGTATTCCTGACCTTAGATCTCAGCATAACCCTCTTTGGACGAGCGCTTGCTCGTGGGTCAGTGAGAGGGTCCGGTTGGTCGGATCCCTCACATGATCCGCGAGGCAGAGCTCGCATATCCTTTTTTTATTTTCGTTTAATTTATTAAAATTTCCTGATTGGTCAGAACTTATGAAAACCCTAGAAAATGATAGGAATATCGAAATATATTGAACCTATACATCTTTCTCATCAGAAAAATCCAAGCTATTTAAATAAAATAATTACAGGACCTAGATCCGACCTCTTTTCAGAAAATATGGTCTATAAGTCCTAATGACCCTTAATATTCATGCATTGTGTAATAAGGGTCATAATTGATTTTAAATCTACTTTGGGAACAGTTTAAACCCTAATTAGGATCCTGATCATCATGTTACTCGAAAACCTATCTAGGGAATATAGTTGATTCAATAATCGAGAAGAACCCTAATTTCTATTTTTTCTCACTTTATTATGAATACCATGTACAATTTATGAAAAACCCTAATAAATTAAATGTCATCAAATAACATGGACGACCCTAATCTCATACCCCAACTCTGAATCATATGTATCCTAAAGTGGTATCCCAAATAACCTAAACCCTAATTATAATAATAATAATTAATGATTGATTGATGAGAAACCATGGTGACTTTAGGGTTTTCCTATATTTCAGGGTGATCTATTATCTTTCCCATAACCTAGGACTTGTGGAATCCAGATCTGAGAATTAAAGGTACATGGATATAATTATATGACTAGATTTGTTGGATGTTAATATATGTGTACTTGCTTGTGTGTATTTGAAATACATTGCTGGATGTAGATGTTGATGTATGTATATTGACAATTTCTGCATTCAACGATTAAGAATATGATTGAACAAGAAAAATGAAATGTAGTTACTAGTGGTGCTCATTAATCTCCCTATTAGAGATGGAAGGTATTAATTTTGACTAGCACCTCCCTAATGGTACAAGGTACGCAGGGATAGGGCCCAATATGTATGGTTGTGCTAAGTCCACCATAGTAATGCATATTCATTCTAAATGAAGATAATAACTTGGGATTACCTTGAAAAACCACTAGAGGGGGGGTGAATAGGGTTTTAAAGTTAATTTAACAATTATTTAACTCAAACAACCACAAATGAAAAAGTAAGAAGGAGATAGGGGATTTAGAGTGGTTCCTACCTTAGCAAATACTAAGGCAGTCAGTCCACTAGCCGGTTGCTTACCCAACTGGGATTTTGAAAGTATTAATTTTATTACCTTCACAAGGAATTACACAAAATACAATACTTTCTTACACCCCTTTGAACAGCCTTCACTTTGAAGTAGATGCACCAACTCGAGGTAGCCTTCTTGAAGTAACTCCAAGCTCCCCCTTGAAGTAGCCTTCCTCTTATAAGTAACCTCCCGTTGCACCAGCCTTCTTGAAGTAGTTCAAAGCCTCCTTCTTCACCAAGAAGATCACGACCCTCTCCAATCCGCAGCCTCCAACCTAGGAGTAGCAACGAGAATACAAGCAATGAAAGTGAACAAGAAAGGAAAATGGAAATTACAACTTATCCTTTGAAGCAAAAGGCTTGATTTGCCAATATCAAGCGTGTAGATCTCCTAACCAATGTATATGGAAGTGTGATTGCTGTGGATAGGAGATACTAGCCTATAGGACACGAATTTAGAGCAAGGTGAAGAGTAGCCAATTGCAAGTATTGCTCAATTGCTCAAAACAGGTTGCTAATGCAAGTATATGCTCAAAGATTGCTCAAGTATAGAATGAAGTGAGTTTAGGTGTCCTAAGGCATGTCCTATTTATAGGAATGACCTACAAGTGCTTAAGGACGTTCTAGACACTTTCTAGGGGTTTCTAAGTGCTTAACTAGCCGTTAGGTATAAGTTAGTTGCATTAGCAACGGCTAGTTAATTAATTCTGCAGTTGTTGTCAGAGTCCATCTCGGTCGAGAAATTGTCGACCGAGATACCTACTCGGTCGAGGTTTTGTCGACCGACAGGCTCTCTGGATCAAGTGTTTGCAACGTTCATCTCCAACTGCCAACTACCTTGTCAGCTGTGTCTAATGGCTACCTGGGTCTTTCTCAGTCGAGAAGCTTGTCGACCGAGAGTGTCTCGGTCGAGGATTTTGTCGACCAAGATTGACCCTGTTTCAATGTTTCAATTAAAGTACTAAGTGTGTATGTGAGTGTGCATATGTGACACTATTGAAGGGGATGACCTGTCAAAGTGTAGTGATTATATAGGAAAGATCTAACGCTTGATTTACATGATGTCTAAGTACTTGTATATTATATATTTGTACAAGATTTACAATTGATTACATTCATTAAATTAAAACAATCTAGCATATAGATCTTCCATAATATTTGTCATCCACCTTATTCCTGCAACACTCAAGTCGCATGTTAGATCAACAAGAATGAAATGTTTGTCATTATCAAAACAAAGGAATTTACTGATGTCCATCCAACAATCTCCCCCTTTTTGAAGATGACAAACATTTCCAAAATATAAATTAAGGAAATATAAAACATGTGAGTTTCATACCTAAAGATTACCTTTTTGAATTTCTTCTCTTGTTTATAAAATGTGTGCTTATTATTCCCCATGAATTATAGAACATGAAATCCAATTCTTTAGGGAATATAGCAACTTTCAATGTAAAGCCAAGAGTTTATGAAACTCATTGATTGAGTTTTGCACAATTACTAAGTTTTAAGATTTATTTTTATTTCTCCCCCTTTGTCATTTCAAAAAGATATCCGTTAAAAACAAGAAAACTCCCCCTTAATTAGATGTCCCATCAAATCCAATGAAAAAGATGTCCATTTAAAAACCAAAAATGATGCAAATAAGAATATTTTTTAAGAAGCACAAATATCAAAGAAAACATCTTCTAAAGGAGTGATAAGCAGTTGCTTCCTTATTTTGTTGAATTGGTCTAGTGGAAGCGGTTTTGTAAAAATATCAGCCAAATGATCTTCTGTATCAACATGATGAAGAGAAACATGATTCTTAGAGATATGATCCCTTAAAAAGTGATGACGGATTTCAATATGTTTAGCTCGGCTGTGTAAAATAGGATTGTGTGCTAAGTTTATAGTGCTTGTGTTGTCACAAAAGATAGGCATAGATGAATGAGTAAAACCATAATCGTTTAACACTTGTTGCATATAAAGCACTTGAGCACAACAAGATCCGACTGTTATATATTCAGCTTCAGTTGTAGAGAGGGCAACCGTGTTTTGTTTCTTGCTAAACCAAGATACTAAAGCTCTTCCTAACAAGAAACAACCACCACTAGTTCTCTTGCGGTCAAGTTGACAACCAGCATAATCAGCATCAGTATAAGCTTTAAAATCCAAGGATTGTCCTTTTGGGTACCATAAGCCAAAACATGTGGTGTCGGGTAAGTATCGAAGAATCCATTTAACTGCTTAAAAATGAGAGTGCATGGGTTGTGATTGAAATCGAGCACAAAGACCAACGGAAAACATGATGTCCGGTTTAGAACCGTTTAAGTAAACCAAACTACCAATTATGGCTCTATATAAGGAATCATCAATAGGTTCCCCATTTTCATCCTTATCAATTTTAATAGAGGTAGCCATAGGAGTAGTAGCATGTTTGCACTGATCCATCCCAAAATGTTTTAAGAGTTCTTTAGTATATTTTTCTTGGCTTATAAAAATCTCGGCAGGCGTTTGTTTAATTTGGAAACCAAGAAAGAAAGTTAGTTCACCCATGAGGCTCATTTCAAATTCTTTTTGCATAATGTCACTGAATTGTGTGCATAATGATTCATTTGAAGCTCCAAAAATAATATCATCAACATATATTTGAACAACTAGAAAATCAGATGTATATGTTTTGAAAAATAAAGTAGAATCTGAATTTCCAATAGAAAAACCATTATCAAAAAGATATGTCTTGAGCCTTTCATACCAGTTCCTAGGTGCTTGTTTTAAACCATAAAGTGCTTTCTTAAGTTTATAAACATAGTCACCTTTTTCCCGTATTTCAAAACTAGGTGGTTGGGCAACATACACTTCTTCTTAAATGATTCCGTTTAGAAATGCACTTTTTACATCCATTTGGTAGAGTTTGATGTTTTTATGTGCAGCAATAGCTAGTAACATTCTAATAGCTTCACGTCTTGCTACTGGTGCATACGTTTCATCAAAGTCTATTCCTTCTTGTTGATTATATCCTTGTGCTACTAACCGAGCTTTATTCCTTATTACTTCCCCTTCCTCATTTAGCTTATTCCTAAAAACCCATTTAGTTCCAATGATGGTTTTATCTTGTGGTTTAGGAACTAAATCCCATACATCATTTTTAGTGAATTGATTTAATTCTTCTTGCATTGCTATTATCCAATAGTCATCTTTAAGAGCTTCAGATACCTTCTTAGGTTCAATAATAGAAACAAAGGCCATGTTTGCAACATCTTTAAAAGAAGAACGAGTTTTGACTTTATCATTGGGGTTCCCAATAATTAATTCTTGAGGATGATCCTTAATGAGTCTAGGTATAGATTGTGTTTCAGCGTTGTCTTTGCTTGTAGTATTTTTCTCACTATCATTGGGTGTGGATAAGTTTTCAAATTGATGAGTGAGATCAACTATTTTAGGATTTTCTAATTTTGGCTCTTCATGAAAAGAAATATGAATAGATTCCTCAACTTTTCTAGAAATAGTGTTGTAGACTCTAAATGCTTTGCTAGAGGTAGAATATCTCAAAAAGAATGCTTTATGTGATTTAGAATCAAACTTATCTCTATCCTCTTTAGTGTTTAAGATATAGCATGTGGATCCAAAGGTATGAAAATAGTCAACTCTAGGTTTCTTATTATGTATTATTTCATATGGTGTTTTCTTCAAATAGGAGTGAACAGTTACTCTATTTAACACATAGCATGCGGTGTTTACAGCTTCAGCCCAAAAAGTTTTAGGTGTGTTATGTTCGAGCAACATAGTCCTAGCCATTTCTTGTAGTGATCGATTTTTCCTTTCAACTATACCATTTTGTTGTGGAGTGCATGGAGTAGAAAAGTTGTGAGTGTATCCTTGAGATGTGCAAAATTCTTCAAATAAATGATTCTCAAATTCTCCACCATGATCACTTCTAATGGTACATATTTTGTTTTGTAAAAGATTTTCAACCTTGGAACAAAATTTTATAAAGACATGTATAGTGTCATCTTTGGTTGCAAGAAAATGTACCCATGTATATCTACTATAATCATCAACAATAACAAAACAATATCTTTTGCCACCAATAGATTGTGTCCTCATAGGTCCAAATAAATCCATATGAATCAATTCTAAGGATCTACAGGTGGTAAGTATATGTTTGGGTTTAAAAGAGGTTTTTGTTTGCTTACCCAAGGTACATGGTTCACAATTTTCAACTTGATCAAAAGATAAATTTGGCAAACCACGAACAAGATCATATTTAACTAACTTTTTGATAAGATGTGAACTAGCATGTCCTAACTTTTTATGCCATAGTTGGAAAGAATTTTCATTTGCAAGTAAGCATTTTCCTACTACTGATTTCATAGAGTTAGGTCTAAGAAGATAAAGGTTTTCAACTTATTTTCCTTCATAAACAACATTTGTAGTGTTTTCTATTAATAACTTGCAACAATTTTTGTTAAATAAAACATCATATCCACTATCGCATAATTGACTAACACTTATTAAATTATGGTGCAAACCATCAACGAGTAAAACATTCTTTATTTCGAGGTTTGTACCAATGTTACCTATTCCAACGATTTTACCTTTACCATTATCTCCAAAGGTGATTGTTCCACTCTTCTTTTCTTCAAAAGTTTGAAACGCATCCTTGTTTCCAGTCATGTGTTTGGAACATCCACTGTCGACCACCCAATCCTGCATTAAAATGTAGGTTTTGGTACCCATGTGATGGTCCGGTATGGTTAGAAGCATTTAATTACAGACTGAAAAAAAAAATCTGACTCAAAACTTCAGTCGGTCGACAAAAGTTTGACCGACACCTCTCTCGGTCGATCAATCGTCGATCGAAAAAGTTTCTGTTTTACTCAGGTTGTTGCTGTAGATTTTAATTTGTTACAGGCATCTGGTCGGTCGACAAAAGTTCAACCGATTATAATTTCGGTCGACAATACTTCGACCGAATGAGTTTCTGTTTCAGTACAGCAGTTCAGAAAATTACCATAATGCATGAGACCTTTTATTAAGTTGAGATAAGACAATATAATTTGCAAAAATGAGTATTGGATCATATCTCAGTTGAATTTCATTCAAATCTACTAAGTTTGGGGTTTTGGGACCCAAACTAAGTCGGAATCCTTGGTCTTATAAGGGCATGAAAATGAATAATGTCCAAGACGTAGACAAAAATGGCAAGTAATAGAATCAACTTCATTTCTCTTTCTAGGAATTGTGTGCTTAGGTACAAACATAGTCTGAGTCTTGGATGCTTTAGTTCTTTTGGGTTGATTTTTCTTTGTAGCATATCCTAAACCTCTTCTTCCATTGAAACTAGAGGAAATTTTTAGAATGTTATTAAGGATGTCTTTTCCTCTTAAGTCATTTAGGTTTCTTTGTAGCTTAGCAATGTCATCCATCTTCTTGTGTAAATCTTTTCTTGCTTGATCTAATTCAGATAATAGGGAGTCTCTTTCTTTTACAACATTGTCATAGTCTAGATGGTTACATAAAATTGGTTGAGTCTGAAAATCATTTAGTTTAGCAAACAAATTTGTCTTTTCTTGAGAAAGAAGATCAACATTTGTTTCTAGAGTAAGTAACTTTCTAGTGCAGTCATTTAAAGATGTTTTTAAAGACAAATTCTCAAGATCAATGTTGTTCTTTTCAGAAGAGAGATCATTTAATCTAGCATATAACTCATCATTTGTTTTGGTAGCCTTCTTTAGTTTCTTTTTGCAATCAACATACTTATCATGAGTTTCTTGTAGACTAGTTATTAACTCTTCTTTAGGAAGATCAAGAAGGCTTACCTATTGAGAGTCTTCATCATCTTCTCTTGCCATTAGACATTCCACCTTTTCTTCTCCACTTTCACTCTCACTTGACTCGTCCCATTTTCTCCCTTCTTTTTGTGTGAGCTTTTCTTTCCATTCTTTGCTTTAGGGCATTCATTTTTTAGATGTCCTTTCTTTCCACACTCAAAACACCTAGGAGGAGATGAAGAAGAACTAGAAATTTTGTTAGATCTAAATCTTTTATATTTCTTACCATTGATAATCAAGGCTTCTTCTCCTTCTTCTTCACTTGACTCATCACTTTCCGGTGTAATGATTTTTGAAGCTTTTAGAGACACATCCTTCTTTTTCCCTTGTTGTAGTTCACGTTCACTTCTTTCTTCTTCTTCTAGGGTTGCTTCATGAGCTTCTAGGTTGCCAATGAGTTGTTCCATCCTCAGTCGGGTGAGGTCATTTGCTTCTTCAATGTCTGTCACCTTGGGCTTGTATTTGGGAGGAAGTGATCTAAGGATCTTTGACACCTGATCTTCCTCACTAATAACTTTACCTAAAGCATTCAAACCATTTACAATAGAAGAGAATTTTGCATACATATCACTAATAGATTCATTCGGATCCATACGGAACTGTTCAAACTTTTGTTTAAGCATTCCAATTTTAGAATTCTTAACTTGAACAGTCCCTTCATAAGTTATGGAAAGTCTATGCCAAATTTCATAGGCTGTTTCACAATTTGATATCCTATTAAATTCTCCTACTGAAATTGAACAATAGAGAATACTTACAGCCTTTGCATTCATTTGAGCCGACTTTACCGTATTGGTGTCCCAACCTGCATATTCCACTTGAGGAAGCTCATAGGGGGTTGACACCATCCTCCATAGATCCCAACTAATCCCTTGGAAATAAAATTGCATTCTTCTTTTCCAGTAGGTGTAGTTAGTTCCATCAAATGTCAGAGGTCTAGCCACAAGTGTCCCTTCAAGGTTAAGGTTGTTGAGCAACCCGTCACCCATTCTTCAAGACTTGGTTAGGGTTCCTTGAAGCCTACTCTGATACCAATTGAAAAACCACTAGAGGGGGGTGAATAGGGTTTTAAATTTAATTTAACAATTATTTAACTCAAACAACCACAAATGAAAAAGTAAGAAGGAGACAAGGGATTTAGAGTGGTTCGTACCTTAGCAAATACTAAGGTAGTCAGTCCACTACCCGGTTGCTTACCCAACCGGGATTTTGAAAGTATTAATTTTATTACCTTCACAAGGAATTACACAAAATACAATACTTTCTTACACCCCTTTGAACAGCCTTCACTTTGAAGTAGATGCACCAACTCGAGGTAGCCTTCTTGAAGTAACTCCAAGCTCCCCCTTGAAGTAGCCTTCCTCTTAGAAGTAACCTCCCATTGCACCAGCCTTCTTGAAGTAGTTAAAAGCCTCCTTCTTCACCAAGAAGATCACGACCCTCTCCAACCTATAGCCTCCAACCTAGGAGTAGCAAGGAGAGTACAAGCAATGAAAGTGAACAAGAAAGGAAAATGGAAATTACAACTTATCCTTTGAAGCACAAGGCTTGATTTGCCTATATCAAGCGTGTAGATCTCCTAACCAATGTATATGGAAGTTTGATTGCTGTGGATAGGAGATACTAGCCTATAGGACATGAATTTAGAGCAAGGTGAAGAGTAGCCAATTGCAAGTATTGCTCAATTGCTCAAAACAGGTTGCTAATGCAAGTGTATGCTCAAAGATTGCTCAAGTGTAGAATGAAGTGAGTTTAGGTGTCCTAAGGCAAGTCCTATTTATAGGAATGACCTAAAAGTGCTTAAGGACGTTCTAGACACTTTCTAGGGGTTTCTAAGTGCTTAACTAGCCATTAGGTATAAGTTAGTTGCATTAGCAACGGCTAGTTAATTAATTCTGCAGTTGCTGTCAGAGTCCATCTCGGTCGAGAAATTGTCGACCGAGATACCTACTCGGTCGAGGTTTTGTCGACTGACATGCTCTCTGGATCAAGTGTTTGCAACGTTCATCTCCAACTGCCAACTACCTTGTTAGCTGTGTCTAACGGCTACCTGGGTCTTTCTCGGTCGAGAAGATTGTCGATCGAGAGTGTCTCAGTCGAGGATTTTGTCGACCGAGATTGACCCTGTTTCAATGTGTCAATTAAAGTACTAAGTGTGTATGTGAGTGTGCATATGTGACACTATTGAAGGGGATGACCTGTCAAAGTGTAATGATTAGTTAGGAAAGATCTAATGCTTGATTTACATGATGTCTAAGTACTTGTACATTATATATTTGTACAAGATTTACAATTGATTACATTCATGAAATTAAAACAATCTAGCATATAGATCTTCCATAATATTTGTCATCCACCTTATTCCTGCAACACTCAAGTAGCATGTTAGATCAACAAGAATGAAATGGTTGTCATTATCAAAAAAAGGAATTTACTGATGTCCATCCAACATACCTGATTTTCCTCCTTTAAATAACGTTTTCATTCTCTTTCTCCAATTTTGAGTATTTTATATACCAGCATAGTATAGCTTTTAATTCCACGTACCAACTTTGTTGATGTATTTATTTCTCGTATTTTCTAGGTGCAAGCAAATGATGAAGCACTTCAAAGTACCAGAAGCCACTAAATAATGAGCCTAGAGGATAATAGATAGATCTCTACTTCTCACCTTGGTCATTTCAGTTAGATAGTTTTCTTTTCTAGATGATGTAATAGGATGTTATAGATCCTATGTAATAATCATATTTTCTTTTATAGACTTATCATTCTTCCTTCTCATTTATCAGCATGTATGTCTTTATGCTTTATCATTGAATGAAGTGTTGTGTGGCTATCAACTGATGATGTGGACATAATCCTGGCTTATCTCTATTTTTAGTTGACTGTATTGATTTCTATTATTTTCCCTCTTGACATTTATAGATATGAGTGCACGCATATCTGTGTATGTCACTAAGGAAAGTATGTAGAAATTGGGGTCATCACAGTTGGTATCAGAGCCAATGTTCACACATCATAGTCACATGACTTTCATTCACCCTATTATGAGTCTAGGGTAGTCCTTGAGTTAGGGATGTGAAGGGTTGAGGTGACTAGGATAGCATCTGCCTAAGGTCTGGCTAAACTCTCCAAGCCACTTTGATTGGCAATCACGAGGCTAGCTATAAGGCAGTGTGAGTCTACCTGGCTGATATCCTAATTGTCCCCTACTTCTTGGGCATACCTTAAATTAGGATCCTTCTCATATATAGAAATTCCCTCTCATCTTTTCTATAGGAATATTTTTTTTTCTCCCTCTTATCTCAAAATTTTTTGAAAATTGTTCTTCCCTCCATCATTATGATATAAGATTAGGAAAGAGTCTCTCTATTTAGAAAGTCTTACAGACCGACTAATAAGGACTTTTTAGGTATCCTCCATAAATTGTAACATCAATAACATTAATAAATGATATAGGAGAATAACAAAATATCATAATGATAATGACAAATATAATTGTTGAGTAATAAATCTAATATGTCCAAATTAATTTCACGATGCCTCCTAAGACTTGCAACTCAAAGGCCTCTGAGGAATCATCCTCTAAGAAAAGAAAAGAGCCTGAAACCTCTGAAGTACCTGATCCCGATGCTGCGTCCAAGGAAAGGTGGGAGGAACAGAAGAAAATCCTTCTAGATTTTATGGAAACCCTCGCCACAAAAGGGACCCCTGAACCTAGCTCATCTAGGAAGAAATAAGTGACGGTGATAGATTTTATTAAGCTAAACCTTGATTCCTTTTGGGGGGAGGATCAGCCTGAGGTCATGGACAAGGCTGAAGCCTGTATTTTATCCATAGAAAATGGTTTTCATACCCTAGAAGTACCCAATGAGAAGAAGGTCAAGTTCTCCACCCACATGCTTAAGGGAGGGGCAAAAATCTGGTGAGAGAATTATGGTGGAAATAAGGGAGAGGAAATAGACAACATGGAGTGGGAAGCCTTCAAAAACCTCTTCACGGATTGTTTTATGCCCATAGCCGAGAGGAAGAGGAAGGAGAAGATGTACATGGAGTTAAGGCAGGGTAGTCTTTCAGTAGCTGATTACACCCGGAAGTTTAGGCTTCTGGAGCGGTACGCACCCATCAGGACTAAAGACCATCTTACTGAGCACTATGTTGACTGCCTTTCCACCCACCTAAAAACCCTAGTCATAGCCTCTCATCCCAGAAGCATAGATGAAGCCCTAGATATGGCCCTCAAGCAGGAGAGAGAGCAGGGCATGCAGAAACCTTCTAGCATGGGATACTTAGGGTTAACCAAAACTGAAGAGGACAAGTCTAGAAAGTTCCATCCTGGACATAACAATAAGGGATCAGACAAATGAGGAGGTTCAGGAAAGGGAGGACATAAAAACTACCAGAACCAGCCGAGGACGAATCATCCCAAGTGTAAGACTTGTTGACGTTTCCATGGTGGGGTATGCCGCCACACTAAGCCATTCTGCTATAACTACAAGAAGGAGGGTCATTTCGTCGCCAAGTGCCCCACTCCCTCCATCTTTGGCAATCATGCGGCTGGTGCTCCGCAGCCTCAGGGACACCACAATGGCAGGGTATTTGCAGTAAATGCAGAAGAGGCCAAGGCAAATCCAAACCAGCTCTGTGAAGGTAACCTAATTTCTTTATAATTCAATATCTTGTTCAAGCCTGCAATTATTCATAATTTGATTACCTTATGTAAGCATTGTATTATTAAATGGTCATCTTGTTAAGGCTTTATTTGACTCTAGATCTACAAATACATTTATTTCTTGAACCCTGGCATCTATATTACATCTTCATATAAGGGACTTGGGATATATTCTGGATGTGTCTACTCCGCGTGGCAAATACTCACAACTTTACAGAAAACTGACGAACTCTCTCTTAAATATGAAAATCATGATATGCCCTTTGAATTCATTCTCTTAACTATGGAAGACTTTGATGTTATACTTGGTATGGACTGGATATACACATACCATGCTCACATTGATTGTAGAAGCAAGACGGTCATTCTCTCTCAACCTCATTCTTATCCTGTAAAAATCCCTAGGGGAAGCAGATTCTGTAATAATATTATAATCTCCTCTCTTAAAGCTCAAAAGCTCATTTCTAAAGGATGTAAAGTCTTCCTCACATTAGTCTCAGAGACCAGTCCTAGTAGCGGGTTTGTAGAAAGTCTGGAGGTGGTACGTGACTTCCCTGACATTTTTCCAGAGGAGCTTCTTGGGCTGCCTCCCAATAGAGACATTGAGTTCTCCATAGATCTTCTCCCTGGAACCACTCAGATTTCTAGGGCACCGTATAGGATGGCTCCTTCTGAGCTTATGGAGTTGAAGAAATAGTTGTAAGAACTTCTCGACAAAGGTTTCATTCGTCCTAGTGTTTCCCCCTGGGGAGCTCCTGTTCTTTTCATTAAAAAGAAAGATAGTTCTATGCGTATGTGTATTGACTACCGCATGTTGAACCAAGCCACTATTAAAAACAAGTATCCTCTTCCTCGTATTGATGACCTCTTTGATCAGCTTCGTACTGCTAAAGTTTTCTCAAAGATTGATCTCCGTTCTAGATACCATCAACTTAAAATCAAGGATTCTGATATTTCTAAAACTACTTTTTGAAATCCTTATGGGCATTATGAATTTCTGGTGATGCCATTCGGGTTGACCAAAGCACCAGGTGTATTTATGAATCTGATGAACAAAGTCTTCCAACCTTACCTTGATGAGTTTGTGGTCATCTTTATTGATGATATCTTGATATATTCTGATTCTATGGAAAAACACCGGGAACACTTGGGAGCAGTTCTTGACATTCTTCGAACCCATAAGTTTTATGGAAAACTTTCAAAATGTGAGTTCTGGATTGACAAGGTCATGTTTCTTGGACATGTCATTTCTGGAGGTAGTATATCTGTTGATCCTGCCAAAGTTTCTGTTGTACTGGTTTGGCAACCTCCTCGTAATCCTTCTGAAATTCGGAGTTTCTTGGGTCTGGCCGGATACTATCGTCGTTTTATTTCAAATTTCTACAAATTTGCACTTCCTCTAACCAAGCTTACTCAAAAGGATGAACACTTTATCTGGTCAGCTACTTGCGAGTCCAATTTCCAGCAGTTAAAGCAGAAATTGACGTCCGCTCCTGTTCTTGTTCTACCCTCTGGAAATGAAGGGTTTGTGATATTCACTGATGCTTTGAGGAATGGGTTAGGGTGTGTCCTGCAATAGAATGGTAAGGTAGTGGCCTTTATGTATAGATAGCTAAAACCCAATGAACTTAATTATCCCACCCATGATTTGGAATTAGCTGCAATCATTCATGCCCTCAAAATCTGGAGGCACTACCTGTACGGGGCAACATTCGACATCTTCACCGATCACAAAAGCCTAAAGTACATCCTGACTCAGAAGGACTTGAATGTGCGTCAACGCCGACAGATTGAATACCTAAAGGACTACGATTTCACTATTGCCTCTCACCTGGGTAAGGCAAATGTAGTCGTTGATGCCCTTAGTAGGAAAAGGACAGTGTGTGCATTTCTTTCTGTCCCTGAATGGAGGAACATGGAGGATCTAGTGGGCTGGAAACCGCAGTTTCTGTCTGATCATGTGCATGTTAATAACATTTTCATCACGTCCAACTTGCATTTCGAACTTCTTGAGGCATAAAAGGCTAGCCCCGATCTTGTAGAGCTCTCTTCTCTCCTGTCGAAGCCGCAAACACATCTATCTATGGGCCTTGATGGTGGTCTTCGTTACAAGAATCGTATGTGGGTTCCTGAGCAGTCAACTGTAAAGACAACAATTCTAAATGAGGCACATGGGTCCAAGTACACAGTTCATCTAGGCACGACGAAGATGTACAAAGACCTACAACGTAAATTTTGGTGGAGAGGCATGAAGCATGATATTGCCGATTTTGTGTCCAGGTGTATGACATGCCAAAGGATCAAGGCTGAACATCAGAGACCAGGTGGTCTACTACAACCCCTTGAGATCCCAAAATGGAAATGGGAAAACATCACCATGGATTTCGTGCTGGCATTACCCAGGACCAGGAAATGATACGACGCTGCATGGGTCATAGTGGATTGTCTCACCAAGTCAGCTCATTTTCTTCCTGTGAAGACTACTGTAAAGGTTTCTGAGTTGGTTGACCTCTACATACGGGAGATAGTACGTCTGCATGGAGTCCCAACATCTATTGTCTCATACAGGGACCCAAAGTTCACATCAAAGCTGTGGAAGCAGGTTCAAGAGGAATTGGGCACCAAGTTGAACTTTAGTACAACCTACCATCTGCTAACAGATGGGCAGTCAGAGTGTACAGTACAAATTCTAGAGGATCTTCTGCGAGCTTGTGTTCCTGATTGGGAGGGCTCGTGGGACTATTACTTTCCTTTAGCTGAGTTTGCCTATAATAATAGCTATCAGGCAAGCATTGGGATGCCTCCCTATGAAGCTCTTTATGGCCGACCATGCAGATCACCTTTATACTGGGACGACGTCGGAGAACATAACCTGATGAAATCCAAGGAGATATAGTTGTATACTGGTAAGGTTGCTCTAATTAGGCAGAGGATGAAGCGGGCGCAGGATATGCAGATGCTCATCATCAGGAACGACAGTTCAAGGAAGGTGATAATGTTTTTCTGAAGATTCGGCCTATTTGAGCTTTGGCCAAGAACAAAGGAAAGCTCAGTCCTCGTTATGTTGGACCCTTCGATATTCTAGAAAGGGTTGGTGAATGCGCCTATCGCCTTGCTTTCCCACCTCAGTATAGTGCCATGCATAATGTGTTTCATGTATCTAATCTGAAGCCCTATGTCAAGGACTCCTGTCATATCTTGAATCATGAGCCTCTCAGTTGAAGGATGATCTGTCGTATGCTGAGTCCCCAGTCAAAATTCTCGACTTCAAGTCAAAGGAGCTTCGCAGTAATCGACGAATAGATATGGTGAAAATTCTCTGGAGTCACCATGCTGAAACAGATGCCACCTGGGAATTAAAGACCGAGGTCGAGAAGAAGTATCCACATCTTTTATAGGATGCTTGAATTTTGGGGACAAAATTCTTAAAAGGAAGGGAGAATGTGACAATGTGAGTTTATATATATATATATATATATATATATATATATATATATATATATATATAGATAGATAGATAGATAGATAGATATATATATATATATATGTTATTTAGTTTCTCTCTCCTACAATTTTAATTATTCAAATTATGCCCTCAATCATCTCTCTCTCACTAAATTGATTAAATGGATTATCAATTTGACTTAAGATCATCCATAATATTACATAAAGTCAATAATACAAGCATTATGACATTTAGTCAATTCACATAGTCAATAATCAAATTTTGACTCCAATCTTGCACCATAGCTACATCATAGCATTATAAAGCTATGACTAAAATCTCATTACAATCGGACTTACCAATTTAGATTTATTTACATTTGAAAATTATGTGTATTATGTCACCTAATATAGTCTAGGACCTAGGTTTTTGATTTATTTGGTCAAAATCTTGTCACACGGCCCATTTTACTACTTTGGCGCGGTCCACTCACTGGGATTTAATCCCAGCCGTCTGATTAGATGAACACTGATCCACTCAGGATCCGAGGGTGAAGACCTCGTCTTCTACCTCCGAAAGACCCGGTCTCTGCGTGAAGAAAATCAGTCGACCTTCCAACGGCCCTCGCGCTCGAACCTCACCTCCTCCTTGTGAGATATTTGGAAGACGACTCCCTCTCACCCGAGCGAGCCTAACGATGGTGACCACGTCACCTAACTCCCTCGGATCAGGGAGAACGATCCCCTGCATTTCTGCAACTCTCACTGGTGGCGGCACACAAATTAGGGCTTAGCCCTCTGCACCACCTCGCGTCTATTTAAGACCCCCAAAAGCTTCTCCGACCTTCCTTTAATCTTTCTGCACTACCAATTCCACCGGGACTTGCCCCCTTTTCCCCGACCTCAAGCGAGCTCTGCCTCACCTTTCTCGACTTCCCCCTTACTCCAGTAGCTCTCTCCGTCCAATTGAACGGGACTACACCATCAGGGGACCTCGGCGAGACAACCAACACCTTCGGTTGGAGCAGCGAAGGTCTAGAGGTCTAGGTCGACAAGCCTCGTAGCTGAGCTCCAAAAGCTCCACCGCCGGTGAGGTTGGAGCCATCTCAGAGCTGTGGGAAGATCACAAGCACATCAGCAGACCTCCACGAAGCTTTTGACTCCCTCAATCCAACCCGAGGGCATGTAAACCTCAACTCCACTCTTCGACCCATTTTCAACCTGGTTTGATCGGAATATGATGCCCAGACCACCTTTTCTGATGAGTTCGACCTCCTCACAACTGTCGTCAGCCCACGAACTCAACTGAATGGTCAGCGTAACCCAGCTCATCCTAGGAACCACCTTCGATCGAACCAGGTATCCCATGTTCCCTCGCTGCAGCTATGACATGAGCAGGAACTTTCAGACAGATGTTTTTACCTTCTCGCCCTTACCCATACACAGGCCCAACGAGGGAGTCAGGTGTATTCCTGACCTTAGATCTCATCCTGACCCTCTTTGGACGAGCGCTTTCTCGCGGGTCAGTGAGAGGGTTCGGTTGGTCGGATCCCTCACATGATCCGCGAGGCAGAGCTCACATATCCTTTTTTTATTTTCGTTTAATTCCTTAAAATTTCCTGATTGGTCAGAACTTATGAAAACCCTAGAAAATGATAGGAATATCGAAATATATCAAACCTATACATCTTTTTCATCAGAAAAATCCAAGATATTTAAATAAAATAATTACAAGACCTAGATCCGACCTATTTTCAGAAAATATGGTCTACAAGTCCTAATGACCCTTAATATTCATACATTGTGTAATAAGGGTCATAATTGATTTGAAATCTACTTTGGGAATAGTTTAAACCCTAATTAGGATCATGATCATCATGTTACTCGAAAACCTATCTAGGGAAGATAGTTGATTCAATAATCGAGAAGAACCCTAATTTCTAGTTTTTCTCACTTTATTATGAATACTATGTACAATTTATGAAAAACCCTAATAAATTAAATGTCCTTGAATAACTTGGATGACCCTAATCTCAGACCCTAACTCTGAATCACATGTATCCTAAAGTGGTATCCCAAATAACCTAAACCCTAATTATAATAATAATAATTAATGATTGATTGATGAGAAACCATGGTGACTTTAGGGTTTTGCTATATTTCAGGGTGATCTACTATCTTTCCCATAACCTAGGACTTGTGGAATCTAGATCTGAGAATTAAAGGTACGTGGATATAATTATATGACTAGATTTGCTGGATGTTAATATATGTGTACTTGCTTCTGTGTATTTGAAATACATTGCTGGATGTAGATGTTGATGTATGTATATTGACAATTTCTGCATTGAACAATTAAGAATATGAATGAACAAGAAAAATGAAATGTAGTTACTAGTAGTGCTCATTAATCTCCCTATTAGAGAGGGAAGATATTAATGTTGACTAGCACCTCCCTAATGGTACAAGGTACGTAGGGAGATCCCTAATGGTACAAGGTACGTAGGGAGATCCCTAATGGTACAAGGTACGAAGGGATAGGGCCCAATATGTATGTTTGTACTAAGTCCACCATAGTAATGCATATTAATTCTAAATGATGCTAATAACTTGGGATTACCTGATTTTTTGCCATTAAATAACGTTTTCATTCTCTTTCTCCAATTTTGAGTATTTTATATTCCAGCATAGTATAGTTTTTAATTCCACGTACCAACTTTATTGATGTATTTGTTTCTCATATTTTCTAGGTGCAAGCAAATGATGAAGCACTTCAAAGTACTAGCCACTAAATAATGAGCCTGGAGATAATAGATAGATCTCTACTTCTCACCTTGGTCGTTTCAGTTAGATAGTTTTCTTTTCTAGATGATGCAATAGGATGTTATAGATCCTATGTAATAATCATATTTTCTTTTATAGACTTATCATTCTTCCTTCTCATTTATCATCATGTATGACTTTATCCTTTATCATTGAATGAAGTGTTGTGTGGCTATCAACTGATCATGTGGACATAATCTTGGCTTATCTCTATTTTTAGTTGACTATCTTGATTTCTATTATTTTCCCTCTTGACATTTATAGATATGAGTGCACGCATATCTGTGTATGTCACTAAGGAAAGTATGTAGAAATTGGGGTCGTCACAGTACTTAATTCAATTGTCAGTCGAGATCTGAACTCCTCTTCTAGGTCAAGACCTATGTGTGTGACCATATAGGTCCCATATTACATTGGCAGTGAATGTCCATAACACTTATGACATCACAAGCAATGTGTGGTCCCTAGTTGCACATCAATGCTACCCAAGTAGATAGAAAGTTGGAGAACAAATTCAACCTACAATCTGTGTATGGTGTTGCAGTGTTTATATAGTTCCTCTGTCACTGATGTCCAAATTAAACTAGAGGCATGGAGCAATCACCCTCATTATTATTGAATCAGGTTTCTTGAACCAATAGTAGAATGTCTGAGATATATGTTAGATCAATACCATATATTAACTCACATGTGCATGGCCATGCTTTTCTCATTCTCGCTAATCAAGAGGCCTAGGACATCACACTCCAGTAGGAAGGACAAATCTCATATCTATCATTCACAGTATATCCTAATGTGCCAAAGTCACCCAATGATCACCTTTATAACAATCCTTATTTCAGAATACGTTTCATGATGTCAAAGCATACCCAACAACTTGTGATGAGTGCAATGATTTTAGGTCAAAAAACCACAACCACCACCATCACTGTGAGACCTGACTATGACTTCCATGAAGTTGGCTTCCATGTGTAAGTCTAACAGTGGGTTTGTCTGATACATTATTCTCTAACATGTATTTGTGTGCTTGGTGTGATATTTTCGTATCATGACTAATGAGATCTAGTCATCAACCAACTCACACTCTGATCTTATGTATCATTGTTGTCTGTCAACCTTCCACAATAACAACCAATCAGGGACATAATGAGAATATGTATATGTGATCTTAACATCTGCATGATCTCATCCACAAGGTTAGTCACTTGGATACATATGTCATTGAGTAATATGATTCTCTAGAAATTTATAATGTTACATCATTATCTCATAACTGAATTAAAGAGAATAAATTGGAAGCTTTCCTTTTATTAATAATCAAATCATGTTTACATGATATGCCATTACAGTCAAAACATGATTGGCTCTCTAGGCATACATAACCAACATAATGTGTGTCATTCTAAATATTTGAAATATCTTATATTTTGTTTGAACACAAGTCAGATGCCCCACCGAACTAGTAGCCAAATCTAGATAAGCAACTAAAGGTTTTAGGTTAAGCCAGTAAAATTCATCATATGACTGTTTTGTTTTTTCAGAGATTCGTCCCTAACATTGGAAACTCCCTCAATGATATTTATGTTGAAAAAAAAATTATTTGACACAGTGTAAACAACACACTTTATTGTATATCACTAGATTCAACATTCAAAATTGGCGGATATCTATTCCCTGTCTACACTTGTGAAATATCAAATTTTCATTATTATGTTAAGATTTCAGTTTCCTTGAAACAATGATAAAAAAGAATGCAACAACACAAGGGGAAATGCCTATTTTGATTATGAAATAGCACAATTAAAGTCACTAAAGAAATATTAGGACATGTATGATATTGAGGTTCTTATATAAATATAAGTTATACATATTTTGTCAATTTTGTTATTAGAATTAACCAATAGAGACATGAAATCCAAACAACCTATGATACATGTCCAATAATTTGGCCACTTCAATTTAGATAACATGTCAAGCATATTTTCATTTATATAATCCTTAATAAGTGTTTTATAATGCATGAACATGTTGTATATCCACAAGATGAAAAAAAAATTATAAGTCAGTTTCCTTGAAACAATGATAAAAAAGAATGCAACAACACATGGGGAAATGCCTATTTTGATAATGAAATAGCACAGTTAAAGTCACTAAAGAAATATTAGGACATATATGATATTGAGGTTCTTATATAAATATAAGTTATACATATTTTGATCAATTTTGTTATTAGAATTTACCAATACAGACATGAAATCCAAACAACCTATGATACATGTCCAATAATTTGGCCACTTCAATTTAGATAACATGTCAAGCATATTTTCATTTATATAATCCTTAATAAGTGTTTTATAATGCATGAACATGTTGTATATCCACAAGATGAAAAAAAAATTATAAGTCGGTATTTTTTTAATACATCATATTTTATTGGAATTCAAATTCTCCATATTGTATTGATGATAAAAGTATACGTGGATTAAAATCCACAATTTTTCTAAATGAAAAATAACTTCAATCAAAATCACTTTATTAATTAAGCAATGTGACATATATCGGTTTAGGTGCTACATGATCACTAAACGATTTTGTCACTCTAAATATTTGATAATTCTTAAGTTGTTTTGATATATTGGAGTTTAAACATTGAGAAACGCCCTCACAATAGAGTTCTTGGATTTCTCTATTTGCAACTTTTACCGTTAAGATTTGTTTTCCAAGTTCTTGAGAGAGAACCGGCGTTTTATGTCCTTCGCCCAAAAAATAATAATTCGGCTGGCCTTACCCCTTGGCGTCCAAATAATTCTAGAGACTGTCTTCTCCGGTGCTATTTGTTAAGTTGATTGTTTCAAAGTATTTTTCTATATACATCCATTCACATGTGACATGGATCGAAGTAATTAAAAAGGATAATAGGTATTAGCTGAGCAGTCCCCGCCTTATTACCAACGAAGTCGGTTATCCAGATTCACAGCGAAATAATTGAGGTCAAGACAGTAAAATTCATAAATTATAAATAAACCGACCGTTTCGTTTCTCCGGAGACTCGTCCCTAGCAGTGAAAACTTTCTCGCTGTTAATTATGCTGATAGAGTATTTCATGTATCGCTTAACACAGTGTAAACAGCACACTTTATTCTATATCACTATGATTGACATCCAACACTGTCGGTATACCACTATATATATACGGCATTATTCAACACGGTCGATATAACTATGTATGCCTCATTTATTTTCGACAACAATAGAGAAAGCAATCACCAAGTCGCAACCTCTACATAATAGGGCCTCTTATATGAATTAGCATGGCTTATAGCACTCGCATCTGTAACGCGAACACCTCCCGCCTCTTGGGAAGCCTTCCTTGTTGCACTCCTCTTTGCAACTATCGTCAAAGCCGCATATGCCTTTATAAGTTCCACTCGGTCCCAGACGAACGCACTGACCTTCAACTTGTTGCACTTCTCCTACAAAAATTATATATGGACTTGGAGCTCAGAATCGTGGTTTGAATAGAGATGTGGAAGGAAGCGCTGAAAGAGCTCTAGTGTACTAGATGACAGCAACAGAATCAATATATGGGGTCAGAAAATCGATGTGGGAAGGAAACAAACAGGGTACCTGGAGTAGTGAGGAGGAGTGAGAGCAAAAGCACCGTGAGGATGGCAGACGCCTTGGGTACCATGGAGCTGTTGGCCATGCTGGTTGTCTCCAAGAAACAAAACCACCGCTGAGTTGAATGTGTTTGATCCTGCTCTGTTGGTATCAGGTGGCAGTTGCTTCTGTTGAGTTAGCACCACCATGCGATGGTTTAATATATAGGTGAAAGCTAGACAAGGGAATTCAGCTACTTCTGACACCACTTACGAGTAGGTGACCTTATTAGTAGAATGAACTTTTGGTTATCGTTGCCGAATTTTCTTCCACCAGCTTTGTGGAAAATACTTATCATGTAATTCTTCGCTCTCTTTTTCTCCTTTGACTGCCTCTAGACGTGGCACTTGGAATCCACGACAATGTGGTGGCGGTTTGGATCGATGTGTTATGCTATCTGGCTATGTTGCTGGTTTGTCGTATACGGCTCAAACGGTTGCATAGAGGACACGGAGAAATTCTTGGTCACAGTGGTCAGGAGAACGCTCATGTTGCAGTGGAGCAAATCAGGTTGGCACGGTATGTATATGGATTAGTTGATTTCCCACCGGCGGCAGGTCACATGTCCATTTCCGGATTAGTTATGGTAAATCTCGGAACGGCGTATATATGGACTTGTTGTTGTCATCACCTCATTGTCACCGTCGCTCCTTCGATCAGGACATGTGTCATGTGGTCATGGTCACAGATTAGATCTAGAAGCGTCCATGCATTGCCATCCCTAACAGGGGTCACTCTCACCTTAACTGGCGTTCCGACTAAGGTTGTGTTTGAGACGCCGTTGGGGTATGTTTAGTTGTCACGGACAATATAACTAATGATATGTTAACTTTGTACAAGATAACTGCTGTTTGAAACGATGGCAAATAATCTTGATGGTAAAATATCCGTTGTTTGTTTGGTATATGGGTAAGTAATCTTTTTATATTTGTACAATCTATTATGCCCTACACATGAGTATCCAATATGTATTAAAAAAGTTATTAAAGAGGTCCTGTGAGAAATAAACACTCACAGTAAATTAACTGGCTTTCTTCTGCGAGGATTTTACTTCGAATTTTTTTTTATTAACTAAACCATGCGCCATCTTATTTATCCTCTAGTAAACTTGCAACCTTTTGTCTTGTTAAGAGAGTCATCCGATATCTTTTTACATTTTGCTAACAATTATCAAAATTAGCTTGTAATGAAGAGAATAAATGGAATTTTTTTTATCTATATTGATAGTCTAGTCGTATTAAAAAATATTTGAGATCATTTAGACAAGTGTAGCCGTTTCATCTAAACATCACAAAATTGATGACCTAAATTTAATTAAAATGTTATTTATGTGCATGTTATATGGATGGCCTAAGAGTATCCAAATGAGCTAGAAATTAATTTTTAAATATTTCAATCATGTAGTTTTACATCATATGGATTACCTCTCATGAAGTTCAAGTCATCATCTTCAAAACATAGACAAATAAAATATATGTGTGTTGTGTATGTGGGTGGGATAAAAAATGTTTGCATGTAACATTAATGAAATAGGTTAATCATGGCTCACAACATGATGGAAAAGAATGAGATTGACAGAGGGGGTACTAGAGTAAAATAATTTTAATTTCAAAAATCTCAGAAGGTTGGGTTCAGGATTCAATGTTTTCTTTGTTTCTCCTCCTCTTTGGATCGAGAAGAGGGGAGAATAGGGTTCTGGAAATCTTTCCACACATGGTCAAACATGATGAGATTTGTGGGGAATGGTTCTTAATGATGAGAGGGAATAATTTCCAAGATTTTCACAAGGTATGAAGGTGATTGTAGAGATAGATCTAGGGATTGGGTCTAAGAAAAGATGGGGTTTCTTTCCTTTTCGAGCAAGAGGTAGATGACTTGTGTCATTCTGATTTGAGATTTGATGGTCATCGACCATGTCACACATCACAATAGCTAGGTCTTGATCCACCTAATGTGATTGTCATTTGAGTTTCATATTTGACACATTAATTAGTCAACTAATGCCTTAAATAAAAACAATGCAAAAACCTTGAACATCTATAACTTCTAAACATTAACTCCTATTTAGTTGAAGTTTAGTATATTTTTTTATTTTTTTTCTTTCTATGATAAAAGATGGAATATGACTGAACAAACCCATGCATATAGCATGCTCGTCTAGTTATTCTTAAATAAATTCATCAATGGGATAAATATACATCCAAACACTAAATATATTCCTTATTTAAATCTTAAGCATATTGAGGGCCTACTCTGTCTACCACCAATCATATTAAAAAAACTATTTACTTGCTAACTTAATATATTATATTTCTATTTTTTTAGAGTTATACACTTTGTCATGTACGTATTATGGAGAAAATGTGCTTCTGATGAACTTCTTCTCACATGTTTTGTTAAAACTATATAGTCATGAATAGCCTAGTCAACATAATTAAATTTTTTTCATATTCTTTTTGACATAATATTTTTAATCACCTTTTTTGAGTCAATTGTTTGAAGACTATATTAAAAAAATATATACTTAATGCATTTTCTCATCCATATTTTGTAAAAAGTGAACAACAATGAATATTCTACTCAATAAAATTTATTTTTTTAGAATGAACATATATTGAATAAAGTAATTTTTTAATTTATCTACTTGATCTTATCGTTTAAAGCATTGTCTAGTTAAAGATTATTATAATAATTAAAAAAATTTATAGAGTTGAGATGGGGCGTTTACAATACTATTTTAAATAAATTTTGGGATTGAGGGTGCACTTGTCTCTCTATTCTCCCTCCCTGTGCTAATTGTGAACATAAATGATGGATGCATAAGATTTGGACCCACCAGAACTGAATCCTGACTCATGCATTTGATATGAAAATGAATTAGAATGAAACACGAAGATGAGAGAAAGTCAAAATTTGTATAAGATAAAATCTAGACCAGGAACATGTTAAAATGATTTTGGGCAACTTGTTAGAGTTTTCCAAAATGGAAAATAGGGAGCTATTAAGGGATGTGGTTGTCCATTTTGCCTCACCATCAAAAATAAATATAGTCAGTCAAAATATATCCCACTATAAATTACAAAAAGAAGACAATGACAACACTGATAATTACAAAGTTGGATTCTAAAGCTATCCCTAGTTATAGAAAGGAAAGAAAGTGAGGGAGGCGATTAGGTGGATAATAAACTAATACTTAGTGAGTTCCCAAAATTTGAACTCACCCATTTGGTAATTTTGTTATGGCGGTGTGGATAGTCTGATAAACCGTGGGAGCAGTTCAGGGGATGGTATCTCGCCATACTAGAAAACAAGATTTATAAACACACTTTAATTTCACGCTTTAAAAAGTGTAAAAGAGAAATTACAAATTACCCTTTTTATGTGGGGGTTGTTGAGGGGCACAACTCATATGTTTTTCCCTCATTTTCTTTTCCCAAAGTGCGGGCTGACATTATTTTAGCAATCAATACTAACTCCTCATTTTCTCTTTCCTTGTTTGTTTTGATATCTTCTCTCCTCGACTCCTTCATCTTCCCCCTTTCCCTTCTTACCTAAATCCCAATCTCTTCTCCACCTCTTCTCTTTCCCTTTCCTCCCTATGGCACTCTTCTCATCTTCTCCTTACATACACTGAACACTTGCTCTTAGGATATGCACATGAAATCGAATGGTAGGGCCATGGTGAATAAGGAACAAAGATCTTCTTTGAGAATTAGGATTCAGCCGAGTTGATCTACTAATGATGTGAGGAAGAGCGGTGCAAGGTGGATTACCTATGGTGAAGGAGATGAGAGAGAACAGAGAAGAGAATTGGGAATGCGAGAGAAGGTGTTCAAGGTTCTAAATGTCAATGCATTGCCCCGCTCAAGATGCCTTTCTTGTTAAGGATAATAGGAGGTACACTATCACATATCAACTGCCTCCATGTGGCAAGTAATGACTCCAAAAGTTAACACCCATCTTTGCAGACTACTAATGCCCCCAATGAAGATTGCATGGCATCTTTGGCGTCAATCCATGATGGAATTCACAACTTCATCTTCTCATAATTCTTCCATGTTGCTTCATCTTTAGGCTCCCTGGTCCACTTGACTGTGATATCAGTAGCAAATCCAATACCGTCACGCACCATGTGGCATTCCAACAACATTTTAGGAAAATGACCAACCAATGCCCAATCCTAATTTGGTGGGAAAGCAGGGGAGGCTGGTACAGTTTCTTGAAAGGGATTCAATTGAGAGACATGAAAAATAGTGTGCACCCGAGCATCCAGAGGCAAGTAGAGGTTATAGGCAACCTTGCCAATGCGTGCCTCAACAACATAAGCCCCAAAGTATTTTGTAGCCAAGTTCTAAATAGTACGACAAACTATAGTATGTTGCCTATGCGGCTGCAACTTGAGCCACACCAACACCCCCAGTTCAAATTCCCTATCATGTCGATGCTTATTTTCTTGTTGGACCATGAGCTCCTAAGCCTTCAATAAGTTCATCTTGATATTTCTAATGATGAAGTCATGAGATTGAAGCATAGACTCCACACACTACATAGGAACATATCCCAGCTCATGAGGAATCAAGGAAGGAGGACGGCAATAGAAAATCTAAAATGGTGTGTAACCATGAGTAGGATCAAGTGAAATATTATACCAATACTCTTCCCAAGGAATCCAGTAGACTCGGTCCTTTGATTGATTATTATAAAAACACCACAAATATGTTTCTAGGCATCGGTTCAAGAACTTTGTTTTCCTATTAGACTAGGGATGATAAGATAAGCTTTGATAGAGCTTAGTACCTCTCCTAGAAAATAATTCCTCCCATAGCTGACTTGTAAATACAACATCTCAATCTGATATGATCAATTGAGAAATCCTTTATAGACACACAATTTCCTTTATAAATTCAAAAACCACTAACTCAGTTGTACATGAATGAGACAACAAAAGATAATGGTTGTATTTAGAATGTCTATCAAAGACCATCAAAAACACAAACTTGCCCCTGATAGGAGGAAGGCCCTCAATTAAGTCCATTAAAATATATTCCTAAGTAGCTTGTAGAATTGGCAGATGTTGAAGGATGCTATCTGGTGCTTGAGATTCATATTTATATCTTTGGCACACGTTACACTCCTTCACCTTGGTTTTTAAAGATTTCTTGATTCCAGCCCAAAAGAAGTCCTATCTAGCTCTACTCAAATTTTTTTCATACCTTGCATGGCCCCCAGTTGGATATGTGTGTGCTTCCTCCATAATATGGCCCAAAAATAATGAATTTGAATATAAGATCATGCACCCTTCATAGAACAAGAGACCATCTCTCATTGAACATTTCTGAGGATTCAACTACTCTTCACTCCACTACACACCCTCTCTTAAATATCTAGTTGTACATACCTGAAACAAACTTCTTGAATCCAATCCAACATCACAATAGAAATATCTGTCATTTCCCCTTGTTTCATACACATGGATAAGGCATCAGTCACTAGATTAGTTTTGCCTTTTCGATATTCCAAAGAGAAGTCAAATCCCAACATTTTATGCAAATAATTATCCTGTGTTGGAGTATTGATTCATTGTTCCAACAAATATTTTAAACTCATGTGAGATGTCCTTATATAAAAGTGATGGCCCAATAAATAAGGTCTCCATTTCCACACACAATCCATAACAGACAAGAGTTCCTTCTCATATGTAGATATAGATAATTGTCTTACCTTTAATGCCTTACTATGAAAAGTAAGTGGGTGCCCATTCTGTGATAGTACACCCCCAATACCCAACCCCAATGCATCTGTCTCCACCAAAAACACTTGAGAGATATCAGGTAATCCAAATATTGGAGTTGTTGTCACAAGTTACTTCAATTTTTACAATGCAAAATCAGTTGCTTGTTCTATTTAAAACTTTCCTTCTAAAGGAACTTGGATAAAGGCACAACAACCATAGAAAATCCCCTCACAAACTTTTAGTAATGACCCGCCTTTGGCATCTTTTGGTTGCATCCACTTGAGAACATCTCCTACCTTCCAGTCCCCCATTGCTACACGTGAAGGAGATACCACATGGCCCAGGTAATTTACTTATTCAACAACAAACAAGCACTTAGACATTTTTTGCATACAACTATTGTTTATGCAACACTTCCAGCACCTTGCACAAGTGAAGAAGATGGTCGGTCCAACTCTTGTTGTACACCAATATGTCATCAAAGAAAATTAATACAAAATGGTGAAGTATCAGATGAAAAATACAATTCATCAGGTGTTGAAAAGTGGTTGGAACATTTGATAGACCAAGCGACATAACAGTAAATTCATAGTGGCCCTCGTGTGTATGAAATGCCATTATAGGGATGTGTGTTGAGTACACACAAATCTGATGATATCCGAACCACAAATCCAATTTTGAGAACCATTGTACCCTAACTAATTCATTTAGAAATTCATCAATCATTGGAATAAGATGTTTGTCCTTGATAGTTTGTTTGTTTAGTGCATGATAACCGACATAGAAACACCAAGAACCATCCACTTTCTTCACAACAAGAATGAGCAAAGAGAACATGTTGTTTCGTTGGTGGATAATGCCTTGTTCTCTCATTTCCTGAACTTGTCGTTTAATCTCAATCTTATGTGCATGGGCATAATGATAAGGAGTGACAGAAGTAGCTTTCCTCTCATCCTTCAGTTTGATGCGGTGATCCACTAATCTCATAGGGGAATCCCTTGAGGTTTGACAAAAATAGAAGAGAATTCCTTCAACATACTTGCAACTTGATCATTTTGCTCCTGAATATAACAACCCCTTGGTTCATCACCCATCGTTTGTGTGATCATAGCACATGTCACATAGTTCAATTCTAACACATATTTTCCTTCCTTAGTTTCCTGCAGGACAGTAGGTCTCAGACCTTGAATGGTGTGGCTCTACCCACATAGTTTAAGGACATCAAATTCTATTTTAGTCCCCAAATATTGGTCCCAAGGACTCCAGACACGCATCCCCATCACAACTTCTTTTCTCCCCAAAGACATGAAATACAACTTTTGTAGAGTAGTATATCCCTGCATTTTAATAGTGCATCCCTTAATTCAATCTTGCGTTAGTATGTGACCTCCTCCCCTTACTCCTACTATCATCAGTGTCGAGTGAATGACTAGGCACGACCACTTTTTTACCAATTCTGGATCCACAAAATTGTGAGAAGCAGAAGAATCTATCATAATTAGATATCTATGTTGATCGACCGTCCCATACAACTTGATTACACGACCGAGAGATTCTCTAGTTAGCATTTGAAGTGAAATTGTAGGTTGGGAAAGATCTTCCACCTCATCAATCTCCTTCAACTTGAAGAAAGTGCATGATGCTTGCAATACCATCACCTCTACATCAGCTTAGTCCTCCATGAGATACAAAATCTAATCTACACACTTGTACGCTAGCAAGTATTGTTGATCACATCGAAAGAACAACCCCTAGGCCTATCTCTCATCGTGATATGTGTGAGTCAGTTGTTTCACCAATGGTGGTCTAGATCCTCCCAATATTCATGCTCCTTTCAACTTTGAAACCCAAGGTTTAAAGTGAGAGATGTTCATTTGGAATGGGCATTGTTTCTTGCATTTATCCTCAATGGCTAAGCATTTCAAAATAGATATACCAAGCCTTAAGACGAAGCTATCAACAACTTGATCTTAATTTCTGATGTCAACATACTCCTCTAAATTGGCATACTTCTTCCACCATCAAGTTGGGATAATGGTTTGCAAGTCTTTCAAACTTTCTCTAATGCTCCCTCATTGATCCGATCTGAGTGAGTTTGGAGATCTAGCCAATAGGACCATCCCATTCCCCCTTGTCAAACCGTAATTGCACAAGTTCTTTTAGTTCTTTCTAGGACTTCACCTGACTGGTGACTTCATTCCAGTCAAACCACTACATGACCTCTCCCCTCAATCTTGTCACCACGATCTCTAGGGTCTTCGATTTAGTTTTCTTCAGGTTGTAGTTGAAATAATAGTGTGCACACCTGATCCAAATAAAAGAATCATCATTGTCACCATAGGTTGAGAAAGGTGCTCTGGTGGACCACAACGTCGATGATGCCACTGGTCCTATTAGGGCTAGGATCTCCCTTTTCATGTTATGATTCCACCTTCAAGCTACACCACTTGATTCTCCATGGATTTATTCCATTCTGCAAGTTTCTCAGTGTGACACATCATTTGAGTCGTGACACCTCCCAACACATCAGAGGGATTCTTAGCATCACCATGATTTTTGCCTCTCTATGTTGAGGATCTTCTTAGATTTTTCTAAAAGGAAGACCAAAGAATCAAGATTTTGATCGTAGAAAATATAAGTGGCTTGTGTGTGAGGATGTGATTAATGCAAAAGGTGTTTGAACATCTGAGTAGAAGGCCATATTGTAGATATATCCTTTGGATTTTTTTTAAATTTCCATATGCATTTCCCATTATCTTATTTGTCCATCATATTGGATTTTAATACCCTCATAATATATATTTCAAAATGTAAATATATTGTTGGGCAATCTATACAAAAGAGAACTCAATTCCATCTTGAAACATCTCATCTCCCTAGATTGAAAGGTAGTTGTTCATATGTTGTCCAATAAACAGTGTTCATATGCATTATCTGATTGTATATATTTTCCTTAAAACTGAATTCAGTTTGCTTATCCCATATATTTTTTATGGTTTCAATTTTCTCCTATGATAGTTTCAAAATTGTGTATGTAGGAACGTACAATTACGCCCTAAGACGGTGATAATCAAGAATTTTCAAACAATCTTTGATTCAAGGATTTACTTTGTACCTTTCTTTAGTAACATAGCATGTTTATGATTCAGACTCTTCTCTAACATTTTGACACCTGGTGCTTGTTGTATTAGTACTAATGATTCATTTATTGATTAATTCATCTTATCTTCATATTTATAGTGACATGACATGAGTAAGTTATTTATTCATCTAATTTGACAAATTCCATATACTAATGACTTTATATAAAAAGTGTTCCTACTTATGCAATATCACTTATTTAGCATTTTGTGACTCATCTCAAATTTCACTAAAACAATGTCATATTCAATGGGCATGAAAGAACATGTATGCATTCTTTTACTATTAGATGAGTAATGTGACACCCAAATTTTTGGGACCTAATAAATACATGATTAAGTTACTAATGAGATTGATATAGAATTGATTTATGGTTATAATAAGGTCCCATCCAATTTTCATGATATTTGGATATAAGAGAGAAAGCATGTAGAAAGGATCTCTTGTGCAATTTGGTCAGTTTTGTAATATCCTCATAGTTTGGGAATTTCACATTTAATTTTACGATATGAGGTGACAAAACCATTTTTTAGCTATAAAGGAAACACAATGACTTCATTTAGAGGTTTAAACCCTAACCTAGCTTAGAACGTGTTCTTCTGTATGCCTCTTTCCCTCATGTGTGACTCAGAGGAAAAAATAAGAAGAGAGACATGTCCGTAGAAATGAGGGGGAGGAACCCACAAAGCATGAGCGAGAAGAGGAGAGTTGATACTGGTTGGAGCCCCTTGCACCGATGGCATGCAAACAACAAGCGCGTTATTGTTGCACGACAAAGACGGACACAGGGAGGGGGAAGTCTAGTTTGGGTCATGTACCAAATGCATCCTATAGAGGATCCACATGTCAATGGAAGTAAAGAAAAAAAAGTGAACAAGGTGGAATATCTAACCCTTTGATCAAGAATCAACGGCCCATGTTGACCATGCAAGTTATTATTGTAAAAAACATATCTTCAGATATAGAGCTCTGCTTGAGAAAAACAAGGTACTAATGAAAAAGTATTTGATATTTCTATGTCATAAAAATAGTTTTAGAAGATGATTTTGACCTTTGTTATTTGACATATATTATGTATTCAAATCTATATATGATTTTAACATTTTGTGTATTAAAAAAAGAAAAATATTTTCTAAATTAGTGAATATTTTACCTAATGTGTATTTTGATATTCTTAATATGATTATGAAACCCGATCTCTCTGATTTGATGTTTTGCCCATGTTTTTGATATAAACCCTAATAAGGGTATATGGGCATTTCACCCATTTATTTACAAATAAATGGTCTGAGATTTTTATATAAACCCTAATGTATAATATTCTCACTGTTATCAAATTTTTTATAGAGTTTTGTGTATTATTATATTAGTATTTGATTTTGAGGCCTAAGTGGCCATTAGACAAGATAATTGATGATTATTATGGGGTATTTATGCATATTTTGTTTAGAAAATGGCTTATAATTGTATTCTTCTCTAATGTAATAAGGGAGTCAATAAGATTAATTTAGGTGATCATCTTTGATATTTATTCTTATTGTATGATGTATATGCTCATTTTAGTGCATAAGATGACTTTTGGCTTATTTGAGTATAAATTTTATAGTAGTTATATAATGTAAGTTTTAATATATGTTCAACATTTAGATTTTGTCATGATTTTATATCAGCACATGTTTAGTCCAAATAATAACCCTAAGTTGATTTACGAGCTTAACATAATGGTTTTTCAGATTAAGAAATAAAAAGGAGAAAAATAAACATAGACTTATAGAACTTTGTTACTATTCATGTGATTAGGTTACATGACAAATAATTTGGATACATTAATGGACATGGCTCACATACCTTGATGCTGATGATTGCGTTAATGTATCAAAAATTCTTTGTCCCATAACCTAATCATCTAGATAGTAACAAAGTTCTATATGTAGATTTCAGATTTCATATTTGGATTACTCATTGTCAGTAGTCATAGATCCATATACCTAGTACGAGTCTCAAATCAAATCTCAATTAAATACTAATCAAGATACATACTCAGATTTAGATTTAAAGTTCATATTTATATTTAATTCAGAATTTAAGAGTAGATATTCAGATCAAGAATTTAGTTCACAAAGATTTTAGTTTCTAATAGCATCATTTTGATGCACCAGTTAAGTAAGGCAAACTTTTTGAGATATTCAGACTAGAATCAGATTCAAATTTAGAATTACGTACATGTTCAAAACATTGTTTATCATTATTCAGTTCAGTATATGATAAGTTCAGATTCAGAATTAAGTAAGTTCAGATTTAAGATAATAAGTCAAAGCCTTCACACAAGACATTATAAGATAAGTCCTTATTCAGTTAGTCCTGGGACAATTCAGATATATATGTTGCCGACTTAGAGGGGTGTTTACTCCAATTCAGATGTACTTCGCACAAATTTAGGGTGTAGTTACACCAATTCTGAGACACCTCATTGTCATTTAGAGGCATTTAGTGCCATTTCATAGGTATTTCAGTTCCAATTCATGGAGTAGATATGTCAATTTAGGAGGACTTATCGTATAATGGTGGTCAGAAAATAGATAAAGACATAAATAAAAGATGCATTGATTTAGTATAAGTTTATAGTTTTTAGACATTAGTTCATCTTTCAGTTATATCATATTTATATTTATCTTATCAGAGATTCAATGCCTCTTACTCTAACCTAGGTTTTCCTTTGTGCATTGTTGGGGATGAGATGTCCGTATGTATAAAACTTCAGGAGGTAGTCATGAAAAGATGATGCAGCGATGACTTTAAGTGGTTTTCTTGGTGGGGTGCCATTTGCATGATCCCAAAGCTTATGATAGAAGTACGGTGTATCACATTATATATTATGGTTTTTCTTATAAGGTTTGATGTAACCTAATTTCTATTCTGAGAATAAGATGAGAATTTCTTTCATACACAATCTTTAATGATACTTTTCTATCATTATTGTAATGTATATCATGTTAGTAACACTTGCAGTTGAAAAAAAAAATTAGCTTCTGCTCATGTTATATAAAAAAAATCAGGGTGCTACAATATGGTATCAGAGAAATAATGTAGATGGCCATCAGGAAATTTCTCATATTCTTTGTTTAGATTTCCCAGTAGGAGCCAAGTGAAACTAGAGTATATATTTAGAAAGACATTAAGTAGTCTCATTATAAAAGAACTTAATGCAAGATAATAGAATATAAGTTAGAGGTTTAGTCAGACAATAGAAGTTTAGGTATGTACTAGGGTTAGTGTCTAGATGCTTTAGACTTTTTATGTTAACTTTAGATTTGTGCATATCATGCCTTCTTTTTTCCCACATGTTTGTTGTATGGGACACAAGCTTATGGTTTTTGTAGAGGGGATGATGTATGCATAAATCTAAACTTATTATGCTTATCTCTTTCTTTCTAGTGTATATGTTTTGGGACATGTGTACTGTTAGATGAGATAAATATGTAAGGCATTGCACTTTCAGATGCATGACCGGCCGAAATGCATCAGGAGGTGACAAAAAGAAAGTTGACACAAAAATTTTGAGGTAGATGGTCACCTAAACCTAGTTGCATATCTATTAGAACCCTAGATTGCAAACCAAACGTAGATATTTTGAGATAGATGAAGGACTTGGGTATAAACTAAATATTGATTTGAGAAGGATGGTGTGTTTTACTAATATACTTGATTAGGATTGGAGAACTTTTGATGTCACTGGTATTCTCATCTCAAGGAGGGATTATAGTCACAAGTCTAATCATAATAGTTGTTAAAGAAAATACTTGCAAATGATAGAATGGATAAAGCCCAATTTTTTTTTTATTAATGTTTCTTTGGATATTTTTAGGGATAATAATGCTTATATGGTAAGATAGTCAATACAAATACCTTAGACTTATATAGCTAAGAGAACCATGATAAGATGAAGAAATGTCATTTTGAACTAATAATGTAGTATATGATTAGAGGAGGAGGGAGTCGGAATAAATTTAGTGTAGGATTTTGCAAACCAAAGTATGTGGTCCATGCCCATTAATATTGATTTATGGTTACACTTGATACGTTTACATGTTGATTACACTCTGCAAGATGTCCATAATTTACTTGATATTATGATCTCAACTAGAGTATTGTAGTTAAGATTAATGAGTGAAGATCAAGGTGTTGGTGATTTAGTTTTGAAGTAAATGTATGTTATTATTGTTTCTTAAGATGATCATGATTTACAATGTAAGTTCATTAAGAGTTATGATTTAAGATTTCATGATAAGTATTTATCAATCTCAACATATTTACCTGATTCTTAAAGAAGAATTTCATGATTTATGTGATCCAATGTACTAGGATGTTAAGATAAGACATATTTTATACTTTCATGGCTATATCTTTAAAGGTTCCTAAGAGACTTTATGTTGACAAGAGCTACAATATGCACGGTATGTGAAACCCTAAGGTGGGGAGCCTCAAATAGTTTAGCTGAATTTCAAGGACAAAATTCCAAAAAAGGTGGGTAGAATTGTGACACCCAGATTTTTGGGACCTAATAAATACATGATTAAGTTTCTGATGGGATTGATATAAAATTGATTTGTGGTTACAATAAGGTCCCATCAAATTTTCATGATATTTGGATATAAGAGAGAAAGCATGTAGAAAGGATCTCTTGTGCAATTTGGTCGGTTTTGTAATATCCTCACAGTTTAGGAATATCATATTTATTTTTATGATATGAGGTGACAAAACGAAAGTTTAGCTATGAAGGAAACACAATGACTTCATTTAGAGGTTTGAGACGTAAACCAAGTTTTGATCTTTATCTTAGTAAGTAAATTAATATTGATGTATCATAAGAAGCTTCCACTGAGGAATTATGTCACTTCAAATGTTAATTTTTATAATTGAGGATATGAATAATTTTATGAATCATTTATAACGCCATGGAGTGGGCATGTACACTGAAACCCAATTCAATCCCAATTGGATCAATTAGGATTTTCACATGGGTCCTTCGAGTACTAATTTGGGGATTTATAATTTCATGTTCATAAAAGCTACTTAAAATATTTTTAGTAGATGGATAACTGGAATATAAGATTGTGTAAGAAATTTCAAATAATTATGATTTAATAAATGACCAAGGTAATTAAGTAAGTAATTACCCAATATTTATTTAAAAGACAAATTTGGAGTGTATATCTAGCTAGTTTTGACTTGTTAGATTGGTCATGTAAAGTTGATGACAACATATTATTTTCCCCCCAAATTTGGGATCAAACGGAACTATGGAGTGGTATATATAAATATTTCTTTGACCTAGACCACTACAAGAAAACTGGCTATTTGTGAAGGATGAATGCTTCAGAAATGTACATTAATTCCTTTAAAAAAAATTCGGTTGAGGGCTATTCCTTCACAAAAGGTCCTACTCTAAAAGTCTCTTCACAAATACTTTGTTGAGAGACTGTGGCCTTCACAAATACTTTTATGAAGGACTATTTGACCTTCACAAATAGACTTCCCAAGCCTCCCAAATACATTTGTGAAGGCTCATTTTACAACTTTCAATGAGGTTCTGAGGCCTTTGCAAATATTCTTACTTTCCCATGAATTACAATCGTGATGTACATTTTTTTGTTTGTCAATGAGGTTTTAACCTTAAAAAATATTGTATTAAATGAAACAACACATTGGTGTATTCTATTAGGCACAAATGATATTTTAATAAATTGATTGAGCTAATAAGACACAACAACCACAACAAGTCACTCTTTTGAAACATTCCTTTTTATTTCACATAGAAAAATTGTTCATCACATAGGGGAGGACATGGACCTTTTCCCCTTAATCGATACCAATTTCAATATAAATAAATATCTATATTTAATCATTTATCACTCATTTAGCCAATGACCATTTTTGAGAATGTTGAGATGAGGCTGATAACCTCTCATTTTGTGACGTTATCTTATTAGTTATCTTTAGTTTTCCATACTCTTTCTTAAATAAACTAAATAGAATCATTAAACCTTCTTACTTTATTGCAGATATGTCAATAAACCAACTTTTCCTCTTTTTCATTACAGAAAACACAAAAAAATTACAAAGACTCCTCATGGTCCCAAGACCGCGAGAAGCCTCACGGTCCCAAGACCGTGAGAAGCCTCACGGTCCCAAGACCGCGAGAAGCCTCACGGTCCCAAGACCGCGACAAGCCTCACGGTCCCAAGACCGCGACAAGCCTCACGGTCCCAAGACCGCGACAAGCCTCACGGTCCCAAGACCGCGACAAGCCTCACGATCCCAAGACCGCGAGAAGCCTCACGGTCCCAAGACCGCGAGAAGCCTCACGGTCCCAAGACCGCGACAAGCCTCACGATGCCAAGACCGCGAGAAGCCTCACGGTCCCAAGACCACGAGAAGCCTCACGGTCCCAAGACCGCGAGAAGCCTCACGGTCCCAAGACCGCGAGAAGCCTCACGGTCTCAAGACCGTTTGAGACCAAATGGTCTCAAGACCGTTTGGGCTTAACTTGAGCCTATAAATAGGACCTCAAGGGCCACTTCAAAAGGATCGAATTCCAAGATGCCCAAAGGCTGCCTCTCCAGATCCAGAGCACTCTGGTCTTCCATCCACTGCCCCAAGGCTGCCAGTTTTGAGATCCGTGCTCATCATCAAGCGTCCTTCTCTCTCCTTTCCATCTCTTCAACAAAGAAGGTGGGAAGAGAAAATCCTTCATCAAAGCAACCACGAAGTGCGAAGATCGTTGCTCTCTTCACCAAGGGTTCAACCTTCCCTCCTCCGTGGAGATAACGTTCTTTCTCTCTCTTCTCACCTCCTTTGCCATGAGCGAGTAGTATCATTCACTAGGGTGCGGGGAGTAGCCCCGCTACCCATGTTTTCATTTCATGCGATGTAATTCAATAACTTGTAATAAAGATACTCTTCCTTTCAGTTTGACTTCAATCGCTTAATGAATACTAGTTGCTTGATCATCAACTTGTGTTACATATTGTCTTTTGGTATGAATTGTCTACGTTTGTACCCTTAGATCTAAATATCGATTGAATGTTGGTTATGGATGTATGTAGTCACCATATGTCTGTTTCGGTGTCTAGAAGTGTTTTCAGGAGTGGAGTAAACTCACCCCCATCGTTGCACTTTCATACTATGAAATGGAATCAGTTGACGTATGGAAGTGCAACCTTGGTAAGGTCGAGGAACACATTTCATGAAGGAGTAATGCAAAGCATGTGACCATTCATTATGGAATGGCCGGCATTGCAATACTCCACGCTTCTCGTAGCTAGTTATCTGAAGGGAAGCTAGGACTACAAGATACTAACTGATTTGACTCTTTTTGCAGGTTGTTTTATTATGTTGCATGACTTGATCCATGTGTAGTGGTGTGAAACCCGATAACATCCTAGTGGTTTTTATCAATTGTTTACAACCTTAATCTTTACTTTCTTGCTTTACTTTCCTCGCATTTAGCTTTAAAACAAACATCAAACTTTCGATATAAATATCAACTGTTAAGTAGTTAAGTAGAACTAAAACGTTTTCCACCTTGACTTCGTCAAGACCGTTGTCTCGAGGATTCGACCCTTAACTATACTACGATAAGACTTCTGCGTGTCTTAACACACGTGGGTGGAGTTCTTACCATAGTACTAGCAAGGCTAAACCTAAGGATTCATCACCTTAGGATTTTTAGTGGTGTTGCAAAACTCCATCAAAAATTGGCGCCGTTGCTGGGGACAACGGAACTTTTTAGTTTTTACTTACCAACTTCTTGGTTGATTAGGATTTTACACTTTTTCTTGATAACCACTCCAATACCTCTTGATTTTTTTCATTTCCTTCCATTATCCTAACGTGTGATTTTCCTTCTACTCAGGTAGAAAACGTGTATGCAACCCCCGCATAGCATCAGATTCTCCCCTGAACCAGAATACGATTCTGAGGTAGAAAGAAGTTTCCACCGAAGGAATAGACTTAACCGCCAAAGAGCCAGACAGATGGCCGAAGAGCAACGCCTTGTTGCAGAAAGAGTCAACGCCGCCATAGCAGCACAACGAGCACAACTTATTGCCGACACTCGTGCTCAGGTGCAAGCTGAGATCCGAGCTGAGGAACAAGCCCGCATCCAAGCAGAGCATGCTGCTGCTCAACTTGCGTTAAGAAACAAGCAACTTCGGGACTACGCAGTCCCAAAGAATTATGAAGACGATCATCCTGTCCGACCACCGATTATTAACATACCACACTTTGAAATTCGGACGCAATGGATCCAGATCATGCAAGGCATCTCTTTCTCCGGAGCACCCGGAGATGATTGCATGGATCACCTTAAGAGATTCAAGTCACTCTGCCGACTTGTACCCCAAGCAGGAATTGCAATGGAAGCAATCATGTTACACCTTTTCCACTTCACCTTATCTGGAAGAGCACTAAGCTGGTACAACGCTTTGGATAGACACCCCATCATCACTACTTGGACTCTCTTAGAAGAGAAGTTTCTTGAGAAATTCTTCCCACCTTCGCTAACCTATGAGATTAGGGGACAGATTAATCACTTTTCCCAACTACCTGGAGAAACACTTGCTGAAGCTTGGGAAAGATTCAAAGAACTCCTGAGAAAGTGTCCTCACCATGGCATATCTCAAAATCAACTAATAGAAACATTTTACAGAGGAGTAAGTGATGATATTAAGCAATTCCTAGATTCCTCATCTGGAGGAAACTTTATGAGAAAGAATTATGAAGATGCCTGGAATATAGTTACGCTGGGGGCCGAGAACCAATCCAATTGGGAAAGGTCATCTAACCAACCCAAAGGCGTTCTCAAGGTTTACAAAGCGGAAGAATCCATGGAACTCAAGGCCATTGCTGAGGCTTTGAAGACTATTGCTAGCAAGCAACAAGCCCTCGAAACTTCTTTCGGGGAATATGATAAGAAGAAAAGCTCTCAGGTTCAACAAGTTAAGGCAGCTACTGGAACTTGTGAAGCCTGTCATGCATCCGATCATCCCACATTATCATGTGGCCTGTTATACAATGTCATGATGGATTTACAACCACCGATGCCGCAATATGAACCCATTATCAAGCATCCCGAAGACCAAATGCCAGAGCAAGTCAACTCCATACATTCAATACCTGGCCAAGTGTATTACAACCCAGACAAACCAAGGAACCATCCTGGTTTTCAATACGGGAATCCTACAGGGACTGCCAACCCACAGCAGCAGGCACAAGGTGGATCTTTCAATAGACAACCACCAGGATTTCAGAATAACTTCAATCAAGGGAATTACAGATAAGGTTTTCAAAGATCTAACTATCCCAGGAATCCTTCTTACCAATATGCCCATTCAGGACTGCACCCTCAGTTGCAACAACCCCAGTTGCAGCAGCCCCAACAGCCACAGTTAACTGCACTTCTACAACAACCAGGACAGAAAGTCACTCAGTATCAACAAAGGGGTGCTCCTCCCCAATCATCTTATGAGATATCCTTGATTAGACAAATGCTTCAATCGCAACAAACCATGCTTGCAAACCAACAAGCTTAACAAAAAGCCGTAGAAGCCCAACTGGCACAGATTGCCGCTCAATCGAAACCTCAAGCCGGCACTTTTTCTGGGCAACCAGAGGCAAACCCCCGTCATAACCCAAACAGACCAGAACAACTTAATGCCGTCACCACGCGGTCTGGTCGTGTCCTGCCTGATGTCACAAGAATCGACCATGATGATGATAACGTAGCCATTCTTTCCCCAACAGGGAATTCAAGCAGAGAAACAGAAAATTCTACAGAGAAAGAAAAGGAAAAGGAACCAATCTCAGAAGTCCCACCAAGAATTCCTTACCCAGACAGACTAAAAGGAACCAAAATGGACACTAGGTTCCAAAAATTTAAAGAAGCTATGAAAAAGTTATACATTGATATTCCTTTTCTTGATGCCCTTTCCGAAGTGCCCGCTTGGGCAAAATACCTGAAAGCCCTCTTGTCGAGAAAGTATATGACAGAGGAGCATGAAACAGTGAAACTTGCTCAGACCACTTCAGATATTCTGCTTAATAAAATGCCAAAGAAAAAGAAGGACCCAGGTTCCTTCGGCATTCAGTGTTCCATTGGAAATGGCTCCAGCAAGAAAGGATTGGCAGACCTAGGAGCAAGCATATCTATTATGCCCTATTCAATGTGTAAAAGATTAGGCTTCACTGATTTGTTACCTACGACTATGACAATTCAGTTAGCCGACTCTACCATAACTGCCCCTCTTGGCATTATCGAAGACATCCCTGTCAGAATAGGAACAAATTCTTATGTCCCGTGTGATTTTGTTATTATGGACATACAAGAAGACCTGAGATATCCGATAATCTTCGGAAGACCTTTCCTAGCTACCGCCCGAGCTCTCATTGATGTCGAAGCAGGAACTATTATTTTGAGACTTGGGAGGGAGGCTTTCCAGTTCAGAGTTCTAAACAGCATGAAAGGTCCAAGCATTCAAGAGGAAGTCTTTCTCCTGGATGCTATATATCAAATGTCCCAGTTAGAAATGTCTGAACCATCCGACGAATTGGAAAATACTCTTACAAATCCGGATGTAGAATTCTCGGCCAGTGAACTAGTACAACAGTGCCTGCAATACTTAGAAAAAGCTGAAGAAGCTCCGACAGCCACGTTTGAAGAACTTAAAGCCATCACAATTATAGAAGCCACTGAGCCACCTAAGGCTCCAGAAATGAAAGCCTTACCCGAGGGGCTTAAACATGTTTTTCTTGATGATGAGAAGCTCTGTCCAGTAATCATCAGCTCCACTCTGGAGGATGATCAAGAAAACAGACTCCTCGATGAACTGAAGAAGCATAAGAAAGCAATTGGCTATAAAATGACTGATGTGACGGGCATAAACCCTGCTTTATGTATGCACAAACTGCCCATGGTTGAAGAGTTTAAACCATCGCGAGAACACCAGAGAAAGTTAAACCCCAACCTCAAAGAGGTGGTTCGCCTCGAGGTCCTCAAGCTTCTAAAGGCAGGCATTATCTACCCAATTTCTAATTCTCAGTGGGTAAGCCCAGTGCAGGTGGTCCCTAAAAAGGGGGGAACCACCGTTGTTCTTAATGACAAAAACGAACTGGTACCCACTAGAACCGTTACAGGGTGGCGTATGTGCATTGATTATAGGAAACTTAATAAATCAACACGAAAAGATCACTACCCCCTGCCTTTCCTAGATGAGGTCCTCGAGCGCCTAGCTCATCAGAAGTTCTTTTGTTACCTCGATGGATATTCTGGCTTTTACCAAATCCCGATACATCCGGACAATCAAGAGAAAACTACTTTTACTTGTCCCTTTGGGACGTACGCTTTCAGAAGAATGCCATTCGGGCTCTGTAATGCACCAGCTACTTTCCAAAGATGCATGTCTGCTATCTTTGCGGGATTGACAGAGTCTATAATGGAGGTATTCATGGATGATTTTTCAGTTTATGGAGACTCCTTCGACAACTGTCTGCTCAACCTGGTTCAAGTCCTACAAAGATGTGAGGAAACAAACCTCATTTTAAATTGGGAAAAATGCCATTTTATGGTAACAGAGGGTGTTGTTTTAGGACACAGAGTGAGCGACAGAGGGATCGAGGTGGATCAAGCAAAAATTGACGTTATCTCAAAATTGATGCCACCAAAAGACGTAAAAGGAGTACGTGCCTTCTTAGGACATGCTGGGTTTTATAGAAGATTTATTAAATATTTCTCCAAAATAGCAAAACCCATGACACAACTGCTGACCAAGGACACAGAGTTCAACTTTAACCAAGAATGCTTGCAAAGTTTCACAACTCTGAAAGATGCCTTGATTTCTGCACCAATATTACGAGCTCCAGATTGGTCATTACCTTTCGAAATCATGTGTGATGCGAGCGATTATGCCATAGGGGCCGTTTTAGGGCAAAGAATCGACAAGAAACCCCATGTTATATACTATGCATCTAAAACACTGGATGAAGCACAAAAAAATTACACCACTACAGAAAAGGAATTTTTAGTTGTCATCTACGTGTTTGAAAAATTCCGCTCATACCTGATAGGAGCTAAAGTCATTGTCTACACTGACCACTCCGCTATACGATATCTGATTCAAAAGCAAGACGCAAAACCTAGACTTATCCGCTGGGTGCTAATGCTTCAAGAATTCGATTTGGAAATTAAAGACAAAAGCGGAGTGGAAAACGTCGTCGCCGATCATCTCAGCCGTATTAGAGTCGAGGATGAAGACAAAGTTCCTATCCAAGATTCCCTCCCGGACGACCACCTAATGAAAGTCTCCAATGGATTTCCCTGGTATGCCGACATTGTCAACTATTTGGCAACAGAAATCATTCACCCATCCGCATCCTATCATGACAAAAAGAAGTTCATTCACGATGCTAAGCAATATTTCTGGGACGAGCCCTATCTTTTTCGCTTATGCGCAGATGGACTCTTTCGTAGATGCATCCCAGAGACAGAAATCACTCCGGTCCTTGAGCACTGTCACTCAGGCCCCACTGGGGGGCACATGAGTTCTAATAAGACAGCCGTCAAGGTCTTGCAATCTGGCTTTTATTGGCCCACCATCGCAAAAGACGCACATGAATACGTGCGATCATGCGACAAGTGCCAACTATCCGGAGGGATAACCAAAAGAAATGAAATGCCATTGAACATATGGCAAGAAATCGAACTTTTCGATGTATGGGGAATAGATTATATGGGCCCTTTCCCCTCGTCTTATGGATTCAAGTATATCTTGGTTGCTGTGGATTACGTTTCAAAATGGGTAGAAGCTCTACCAACCACCTCTTGCGATTCAAAACCGGTAATCAAGATGTTTAAAGAGATAATATTTCCCAGATTCGGCGCCCCAAGAACGATTATATCTGACGGCGGATCACATTTTTTGGAACGGAGCTTTGAAGCCTTATTAAGAAAATATGGAGTCAACCACAAAGTTTCTACACCATATCACCCACAGACATGTGGACAGGTTGAAGTCTCCAATAGGCAAGTTAAAGCTATTCTGGAAAAAACTGTCAATCGACACCGCACCGATTGGTCAACCAAACTATCTGACGCTCTATGGGCTTACCGTACAGCTTTCAAGACACCCATCGGAACAACACCGTTTCGATTAGTGTATGGGAAGTCTTGCCATTTGCCAGTTGAATTAGAGCATAAGGCTTGGTGGGCCATTAAGCAACTAAATTTCGATCTCAAAGGTGCTGGTGAATTCCGACAACTTCAACTCTAAGAGTTAGAAGAGCTACGAATGACAGCCTACCACAACGCAAGAATCTACAAAGAACAAACTAAGATGTGGCATGATGGCCACATCAAAAGAAAAGATATAATCGTCGGAGAAAAAGTCCTCCTATTCAACTCCAGATTAAAAATGTTTCCTGGAAAACTGCGTACTAAATGGTCGGGTCCCTTTACAATCAAACATATATACCCGACAGGAGCTGTCATTATTATTGACGATAATGGAGGAGAGAGGACCGTAAATGGCCACAGATTAAAAAAGTACCACACTCCGGCAGACAAGTTATCAAGACAAACCATCGAGATTCATGACCCTATAAAGTCAGCATAGGCGGAGCAATAATCTTGTCGAGCCAGCGACGCTAAACCAAGGCGCTTCTTGGGAGGCAACCCAAGGCCTGAATATCACCTTCCCTAGCCTTTTCTTTTGTTTTTAAACACCCTTTTATTTATCTTTGTTTTTCCTTTTTCTTTTGCTTTCTTTAAATCCAAAAATACATAAAAATCCACTTGATCTTGAGGTACACAACACCCACAGAGGTAGTGGCAAAAGAATGTGCTGAAAGATTAATTGATCTCCTTAGTCAGCACACAAAAGCTTACGCCAAAGAACACTTTCACCGCCCTTCCTTCTGCCACAAGTGTCCCCAGCAAATCCGACAATCCAACGACTGTGGCTTCCATGTCCTCTACTGGATGTATACCATCTTAGTTCTTCAGAAACTAGTAGAGGATATGACTGACGTAGACTATCACGCCCTGCGTGGACAGTTTGCAGCTAAGCTCCTCCAAGCACCAGGGGCAAGCTCAGGATTAACTGACGCCTAAATGCCCTTGTCCATGCACCTCTCAACCTATCCCTTTGACACTCTGTGGACAGAGTGTGTGATAAGTTAGGGGGGAGTGCACTGGACAAGGGCGAGGTATCATCCTTCTCCAACTCTTCTAACTCATTTTTTCCCGCACATCATTTTCAAACTTTCTATTCCTACTTAGACTTTTTCCAGTATTTTTTTCAATAAAACAACTTCTAAGTATAACTTTCATCATGAAAAGTATCACCCTTACCTAAGTTAGAGATAAAGTAGTCCTCATATAAATAATAAGATTAGCTTACAGGCTTGAAATGGCGAATCCATAAAATTCATTCACTATTGGTTTCTATACTTTTGCTTCAATTCTATCTCAGACTCTTCACAGGTCAACTTCAGGGCCAAAGCGAACCGAATACTCTCAAAGTCAAGAGGGAAATCAGGGAAATCCAAAATCAAGAAAATCTCGCGAGCAGACCACCAAGTGCATGTCAAGAACCCCAAGAACAGTTTCTTTTTTTCAATAAAAGAGGCTTGGCCGCCCAATCAAAAACCCTAACAAAACCCACTTCCTAAGCCTGTGAGATTCGAATAAAAGCCAGAGTGCTGAATAAAAACATGAGAGTTGTGCCATGCATAAGGACCTATATGAAGAGCCAAGAAAGATCTCACCCGGCCGGTACATAAAGTTGCCCTCATGAAGGCAGATGTGTCGTGCCCGGTAATGAGATCCTAAGGTTTCCTAATATATGATAAGGATGATAAAAGAGCTCACTCGGCCGGTACATTCAGCTTCCCTCATGAAGGCAGATGTGTCGTGCCCGGTAGTGAATCTCTAAAAAGCATAGACAAACCTTTCCCCACTTGAAGGGGGAGTTACACAATAAGCCTTTTAAGCCAGCCCTCATTCCCACTCTAGCTACCAATAGGTTTCTCCAAAGAAGTATAAAACTGATTAGAGTCGATGACATGCACACAATAAGAAAGGTGGTCCCAATGCGAGATTCACGATATAAAAGGAACCTGAGATCCATGCAACTTTTGATACTCGAAAGAGTTAGTGTAAGCAGAAGCCCTGATAAGACCTCGGTAGATCTCTGACCTAGAATTGAAGCAAGAGTATGAAAACCCTAAATCAAATAAAATCACCTCGCCATTACATGCCTTAGCTCTATCTAACTTGAGGACAAGCTAGACTCTAAGTTAGGGGGGGTGATAACCTCTCATTTTGTGACGTTATCTTATTAGTTATCTTTAGTTTTCCATACTCTTTCTTAAATAAACTAAATAGAATCATTAAACCTTCTTACTTTATTGCAGATACGCCAATAAACCAACTTTTCCTCTTTTTCATTACAGAAAACACAAAAAAATTACAAAGACTCCTCATGGTCCCAAGACCGCAAGAAGCCTCACGGTCCCAAGACCGCGAGAAGCCTCACGGTCCCAAGACCGCGAGAAGCCTCACGGTCCCAAGACCGCGACAAGCCTCACGGTCCCAAGACCGCGACAAGCCTCACGGTCCCAAGACCGCGACAAGCCTCACGGTCCCAAGACCGCGACAAGCCTCACGATCCCAAGACCGCGAGAAGCCTCACGGTCCCAAGACCGCGAGAAGCCTCACGGTCCAAAGACCGCGAGAAGCCTCACGGTCCCAAGACTGCGACAAGCCTCACGATCCCAAGACCGTGAGAAGCCTCACGGTCCCAAGACCGCGAGAAGCCTCACGGTCCTAAGACCGCGAGAAGCCTCACGGTCCCAAGACCGCGAGAAGCCTCACGGTCCCAGGACCGCGAGAAGCCTCACGGTCTTAAGACCGTTTGAGACCAAATGGTCTCAAGACCGTTTGGGCTTAACTTGAGCCTATAAATAGGACCTCAAGGGCCACTTCAAAAGGATCGAATTCCAAGACGCCCAAAGGCTGCCTCTCCAGATCCAGAGCACTCTGGTCTTCCGTCCACTGCCCCAAGGCTGCCAGTTTTGAGATCCGTGCTCATCATCAAGCGTCCTTCTCTTTCTTCTTTCCATCTCTTCAACAAAGAAGGTGGGAAGAGAAAATCCTTCATCAAAGCAACCACGAAGTGCGAAGATCGTTGCTCTCTTCACCAAGGGTTCAACCTTCCCTCCTCCATGGAGATGACGTTCTTTCTCTCTCTTCTCACCTCCTTTGCCATGAGCGAGTAGTTTCATTCACTAGGGTGCGGGGAGTAGCCCCGCTACCCATGTTTTCATTTCATGCGATGTAATTCAATAACTTGTAATAAAGATACTCTTCCTTTCAGTTTGACTTCAATCGCTTAATGAATACTAGTTGCTTGATCATCAACTTGTGTTACATATTGTCTTTTGGTATGAATTGTCTACGTTTGTACCCTTAGATCTAAATATCGATTGAATGTTGGTTATGGATGTATGTAGTCACCATATGTCTGTTTCGGTGTCTAGAAGTGTTTTCAGGAGTGGAGTAAACTCACCCCCATCGTTGCACTTTCATACTATGAAATGGAATCAGTTGACGTATGGAAGTGCAACCTTGGTAAGGTCGAGGAACACATTTCATGAAGGAGTAATGCAAAGCATGTGACCATTCATTATGGAATGGCCGGCATTGCAATACTCCACGCTTCTCGTAGCTAGTTATCCAAAAGGAAGCTAGGACTACAAGATACTAACTGATTTGACTCTTTTTGCAGGTTGTTTTATTATGTTGCATGACTTGATCCATGTGTAGTGGTGTGAAACCCGATAACATCCTAGTGGTTTTTATCAATTGTTTACAACCTTAATCTTTACTTTCTTGCTTTACTTTCCTCGCATTTAGCTTTAAAACCAACATCAAACTTTCGATCTAAATATCAACTGTTAAGTAGTTAAGTAGAACTAAAACGTTTTCCACCTTGACTTCGTCAAGACCGTTGTCTCGAGGATTCGACCCTTAACTATACTACGATAAGACTTCCGCGTGTCTTAACACACGTGGGTGGAGTTCTTACCATAGTACTAGCAAGGCTAAACCTAAGGATTCATCACCTTAGGATTTTTAGTGGTGTTGCAAAACTCCATCAGAGGCTTGGTGATTCTTCACAAATTTCCTCCAATAATCTTCGATGAGAAGGTAATCGTTGTCATATCCAACAATTTTCTTAGGTAATGATTCCAGTAATAGCAATCAAAGAATGAATTGGAGCCAACTTCTCTGCACTATAGATTACAATTCAATGAAAAAATAGATTTATCATTCATATGCACATCTTTATTAACATAAAGAAACAAATGATTCAAAGATAAAATATATTTAGATAGCCTACCTAAATATCTCTCCAATTTTGCAAAGACACTATGAAGATCACCACATGTGCACTTGAATATACCTTCTTCTCGCCATTTAAATGTCATGCATCGCTAAACATATCTTTCTCTTTCTTTTTCCCAGAATGTATCATGGGTCTTAAATTCAAATGAAAAGGTATTTCACATTACCTGATATTGATAAACTACATGCAGTCTGAATAAGATAAAAATACAGGGGATGTTTTCCAGTGGGTAAATGGATATAATAACTTATGAACGCAATAGCCACTAAATCTCAAATACATACCTCATTGAGGGGATCAACTCCTCTGACAAAATCAATATCAAATTCCTTATCACCTTTACTGTAACAAGGAAAAAGCCGCAATCAATTTCCAATTATTAAAAAATAAGACATTAGAGACAATAAGGTAAACCTCATTTTGGGCAGTGAGTATTCACACATGATTATTTGACTACCACAAAATTGATGTTTAGATGATATTACAAACATGGAAAATACCAAAAATATAGGTCATTACCCGATTATAAGCTGTCTGCAAGCCTCATATGCCTCAATTGCTACATCATCCAAACTCTGCAATCTCTCAAACACGTGCTATCAACTTAAGTTAATTCTACCACTTTTGGATATGTACTCCAGTAGCTTTATTGCAAGGCTGAACATGAATTGGATAGTAAAACACTCAGAGAAAATACCAAAATAAATCTATTGTAATTACTTAATAGATATTTATGTATTAAGTATTGAATACCAAACATCAGGATAGATAGAATAACACCCCCCATCGTAGGGCTGAGTGCTTCTATGACGAAATAGGAAGCCACATTATGTTCCTCACCTTTGTGTTAGGCCTTCTTCGTGTGGCAAACATGATGTGAGAAAAGTCATTAATAGTTCCTTTGTTTGTCTTAGTGAGAGTTAACGATCAGCTGTTTTAGAGATGCCCTGAGGTGTTTCTTCAGTGTGGAACTCAATACCCCTAACAGACATCTGTTCCGAAACAAAATCTCTGATATGCAGGAAGTGGAACTCATGTAAGTAGTGTTTGGTGGTTGATGACACAAAGCTACTCTTTGATTTTTTTATTTCATATAACTTCCTCATCAAACCCTCTTAGCACTTTCTTTTGGTGAGTAAATACATGAATTGTACTTTTCAGGCCATTGAATATGCCAAAAAATTCTGGTGCGATATAGCGACTATCAATGATGGAAACCTTTTCAAGTTTGGATAGAAGGTCTAGAGTAGCATCAGAATCAATGGTGTATTCTATTCCAGGTATATCTGGAATACTAGGCCTGCTACCAACTGAGATTGATATATGTCTTATCGTGTAGAGCTTCCCTTCCACATCAACATTGTGTGGATCTACTATCTACAAAAAACATGAGGTTAAATAATTAAAGTATATATATTGTTTCCAAGAAGTACTCGGATCATCTATCTTCGAGAGCACATGATCAAAATATTAGAAAGATCAGCACTAACAACACAATGATAGCTCTAATCGAAGAAGAAAGGGAGTAGTTAGAGAGTTGAATGAAAATTGATAAAGCATCAAACCCTTCCACGTCGTTCAATGAGATGAACATCAGAAATTTTCAAATTATTCTTCTACATTCCAGTCAACCTTTGTAGCTTGACATTCTTGTTAGCAATCATGATGCTCTTGTCATGTTTTGGGTCAGTTTCATAGTTCCGGCCAAATCTGTGGCTCACTTCAAACTCGTGGGAGTATTTTGATGCATACACTAGGAGTATATTGGGGATACATATGCATAGGACAGAGCTACAGTATAGGGGAAACAAGAGGAATATCATAATCCTCAATAATGTCAATGTTCATTGAAAAAGCTACCTGCTACTATAGAATTGATGACTACTTAGTTGCTGACAAAAACTCTAAAGTTTGTTCTGAGAAAGGAAGAAAAGCGCTAGCAGTGTAGTACTAAAGATATCTCATTCATAGATATAAACAATAATGAAAGATGCTACTTCATTGAGACCAATTTAGTGGACACAAATAGAAGGTGACAAGTGGAGTGTAAAGAGTATCTCACATTCCTCCGAGTCCTCTAGTACGTTCGGATGAGATGGTTCCACAAGGCACAAGTAGTTCTACCTTTATTATCCTTCCATTGCCAAATAAAATATGAAAAGATGTATTAAAATCTAGAACCTTTGTCTGTGTGGGTAAAAGCATGAAGAGTAGAAGGCTTTAAAATTATGTGGGCTATAGAAACTTAATGTACTAGAAGCCGATATAAATATAAAAGTTGAATTGAAAACACAATATAGAAAGTGAAACAATTAATTATAGCAGTAGACAACAAATATGGTCCTTAACACAATACAGAAACTAGCACAGAGAAAAGGCAGAGCGACGAACAACCGATGAGGATCGACAATTAGAACTGTGAATATGGGCTTTTCGCATGAGATGTAAGCTGACGGATGCATCTTGCGAACTGCAGAAAATGCAACTCATGACAAGTGACTAAGGTATCTTCTTTGATAGATGTTCAAACATTAGTTTGATCTAAAATTCTGAATGTTTGATTCATGAGGGAGAGGTAAGCACAAGATGTATCCCTTTAACCTTCCCACTTAAAGCCTCTATTTTTCCATGAGTGCCTATTTGAGACCAATTACTCAATAATAGATGTGTGTCAAACTGCTTGTTAACATTCTAAAACAGTTCATCGTGGTGGTAACAAATGCACTGTTGAAGTCCAGTGCACACTGCATGTTTTCAAGGAAGGAAAATTGAAGGAAAAATTGAGGTCTGGTTTGTGATCCATCATGCTAAATTAATGCAAGTTATTCTCTTATATATAATTCATACATTGAGATAATATTCCTCTACGATAGTTTGACCTGATGACGATGTTTTTCTTACAGTGATATTAACATATATTTATGCACTAGTGATCTAGTAGTATCACTTAGTTCTTGTAATGGGAAAGCATTTCACGTCAAGTAGGAGCCCTTAAAATATTTATATGCTTTTATTATGATACATGGGTGTGAGTAAAAGATGGTAACATTAGGTTCTCAAGCGGATACTAGAAGATATAACACTACCATTATTGAATTATTAGATTATGGAACAATAAACCATACTGTTTTGGGGAACAATGCCAAGCATTCTGGATGCCACTTTGGTCATATATAAAGTATCAGCTGATGATTTAACGTTTTTTGCAGAGTTCGTTCAGAGTTCTTTGTAATATGCAATCATATTAACCTACTCTTTGTAATATGCAGAGTTCATTCAGAGTTCTTTGTCTGTAATCATTGGAAACAATCACGGAGCACAATTTCAGAAGGCATGAGACACATTTAACTTCGAATGAGATAGAAGGTTGTTAATTACAATAGTAGGATTTGAAACATACAATGGAGTAGTGACATTAATCAACATGATCATGTCTAAATGAGGATATCTATAAACTATAATAAAAGAGAAAATCAGAGAGAAGTAGCATACCTCTTGCAGTCTGAAAGAAAACGATGATGGGCGCAACAATATGTGGAGTCCAATCTACCGGAAACACCATGCCTTCACTCACAACCGAGGAGTCTTTTTTGGGAAAATGAACGTTTGGAGGAAGATCGACTGGAGGCACCCAACTAGCAGATTGAAGGAAGACCCACAAGAGGGCGGTCGATTGGGCGCACTAGGGAGGGCGATCCGAGGAAGAGTGATATGGAATGATGGCAAACAGAGGATCAGTTGGCCGTTGCGTCTTGCGGTAGCAGGTTCTGCTTCCTTGTTCCTACGGCCGCACGCCCCCACACTGCTCGTTCGTTCAACACCGCCGGCGGCCGCTCATTACTCGTCCCTTCTACTAGGCGCAATGAAAGAGAGAGAGGAGAGAGAGCAGTTACTGGTTGACTGATTATCACATAATAATGAATAAGTGGGGCGGGGAAAAAAGGTGGGAAATATCCTGAAGGAAAAATTCTATTCGTGGGGGATTTTAATCCATCACAAAATAATTCTTATATAGAAATCTCAGTTGAAGACTAATTGTTTATATGTGTGGGACAATCCTTCAATAATAGGAATTTTTTTTGAAGGGACTTGGACCTTCACAATTTGCCTCCACTAAAAGGCTTCTTTTATGTAGTGGAACTTTCTCAAAAAGAAAAAAAGGGTGAGCAGCTGAGACCTAGGACCGAATGATCATGCCCCTATTTTAATAGAGTGAGAACAGAGTTCATAGTAAAGGGGGATCTCCCATGAGATTTGGATCCCATATATCTTTATAACCTTTGGATTTTTGGATCTCAAGGGCTAACAAAGTGAAACCTACAGTTTCAAGTCTAATATGGAAAGAAAAAAGAGGAAGACTGAAGGAGAAAGAACATGGGGGAGCCATGGCAGCGGAAGAAAGGAAGAAGTTGGTGTGAGGGAGTGGACTTTCGGAATCCTTAAATGTCCAATGACATAAGTAAATTCATGAATTTTGAGTTGTTTTGAGATTCCCAAATGTTTTGTCAAAGTTTGGATGTCAAATGATATTGATATCATGATTAAGATCCTAAAAATTATACCTTTGTGAAGTATTTCATTGATTGGTCATGCAGTTGAGTTTTGTCACCACATTCTTTTTCAAGGTAGCTTGATTTGTGAGGAAGCTAAGGTTAAAATCTGGTGGCATTTGGAGTATCCTAGAGGGATTTATTTAGGTTTGAAATCTATTAAATAATGAGTACATTTAATGACTTATAAACCTAAGTTGTGCATAAATGATATGTCATGCACACCCTTTGGTCCTTGTTAGCTGCGTGATCCTTTACCTAGCTATGGATCTTTAATCCAATGGCCACACCATCAGCTCTGAGGTGCCATGAATTCAAGCTAATGGGTGATCCATCTCAGCCGCAAATAAGGAATTGACGTTCAAGATTGCATCTTCAACCTAGCAGTTACACCTTGGTTCTGGGTGGCGACCACACACATCGTCATTCCCTATGATCTTGGATTTGGAGTGGACCTCGTGCAAAAGAATTTATAGTTCTCGGAGATACATTTCCTAAGACCCCTCGAGTCAGTGTTTTGGAGATGTGTAGAGGGACAACAAGCTCTCCTTTTCCTATAGCTCTCCACTGCAGCGTACAAGTGGTAGAGGAAGGTGTAGCTTGGAGATAGAGAGGGGACCCGAGGAAGATGAGTAGGAAAGGAGGAAGGGAGAGGTCATCTGAGTCACTTGAGGGTGTTTTTGATCCCGATTGTAGAAACACCAATGGTTGATGAAGGTCATCTTGTCAGAGAAGAAGACTAAATTTGGAGGGGTAGAAGAGTGTCCTCCCACTACATTATAGAGTCACAGAGTAGTCGAGGAAGACATGATGGTGCTTCTGGAAGAACAACCCTGAAGCTTGGGCATGCGTATGGGCTTTCCCCTTCCTTCTCTCCGTGATGACGTCTGTGTCGGTGTGCCCTTTCAAGAAACTATTATGAAGCCAGAACCCTGGAGACCAGATTGAACGCAGAGGTTCAGGAGGCATTGGTGAAGCCGACGACAGTCGTAGTAGCTGACGAGGAGCGCTTGGGCTCAGTTGATTGCTCAATGGAGTGTTGGACCACGGAGGTGGCTGAAGTGCTATGAACCCATACTCAAGCACGAATGTGAGGGGGAGAGAGAGGGTCAGATACTGTGTTTGAGAAAATGGCCCAGACCGGGTTGAGTCGCTAGACTGTCAACTAAAGTAATGAACCACCAAGATCTAGCCGACTTATTCAGCCAGAATAAGAGAGGAGCACCCTAGTCAATGGCCACGTGGCGACACGCCATTGGCCGAATGAGGTAAAATATCAAAAAATACCCAGATCATCAATAATTTACATTAAATAGCCTACTTATCAGGAAAAATTACAAGTAATATACCAAAATTCTCAGGAAAAATGAGTAGAACAACATGGAACCATAATATTTGGATTTTGATGCTCTAATATCAGTGATATCATGTAAGTTATGAAATTCTTATTTCATGAGTAATAAATATGAAATAGTGACCTAAAATTATGATAATGCATCAGTAACCCAAAAATATGACATATAATCCTACTGATGTTAGATATTATAATTAGTATGCATGAAATCATGTAATTTGTTCTATGTGGCAAATTAGGACTAATAACCCTAATTAATATGCAATAATTACTAAGATGCTCAAAAAATCTTGTAAATTATAGAGTACACTCATATCAGTATGTGGAACCTTGTATCAAACATTGAGATCATGATGATACACATAATTCATGATAATATGGTGATGACTCATAATACATGGTTTGAAACCCTAATTTAGGTTAATGCTTGTAACCTATGGTTTCACATAATAATGTGAAACACAATTAACAATATAAAGAATATGAAATCAGTAAGATAACTCCAAGACAAGAATACAAGCAATTATGAGAATATCCTAATAAACTAAGCAAACCCTAATGAAACATAATTAGGGTTAAGATGAAATGTAAGAGGATGAGTACCTGATGCTATACATGATCTTATCTTAATCAGGTTTAATAAGGATATAGTTGATATTAGGAATATGTGGTGATTAGGATGTGTCTTTTCAAGGTATGACATTACCTCTTACTTGGCTTATTATACAATATGCTTGCATTATATGTGTAGTAAACACTTGGCATATGATATTGGATGAAATGATTGTTCTTGTATGATATCTTTCTTGATTTTCCATATTTATGGATATGAACACAGATAAAATAATATATGTGTTCCATTATATCCAAGCACTTCAACTCTTTGGTAGTAAAGTGTTGGAGAGTAAAGTACTTCAACTCTTTGGTATTAAAATACTATAAGTGATGTCAAACTCTTTGGTAGTACATCACATGTATAATGATCTCAAACTCTTTGGTAGTAAATCATAAAGGCCTTAATGCATTCAACTCTTAGGTAGTAAATGCATCAATGACATAATGGAAAATGAGCATAATATATAGTTGTCTCTTATTAATAAACATCTTTGTGCAAGTATATGCTATTTCTAATTTTTCTTTATAACTACCAAGTATTAGTTTTATCTAATTGCCAAGCTTAGTAATGAGAGGTATATAAAAAGACACGTAGGTGTACTGAGTACAATATTCTTGAATGTTGTACTGATGTGTACTACATGTAATCTTTGTTTAGGTATATGGACATGTGATCTTGAAGAACCAAGATAGTGTCAGTTGTATGGCAAGCTGATGTAAAGGTGGGCCTGTTGTCTTAAGATCCTATTTTTAGTAGTAGTATATGTATATGTAAATGTTTTTTGTTCAATATGTAATATAAAATGTTGTAACAATTCATTTTATAATTACATGTTGAATGGTGAACATGTGTTGTATGGTTTTATTATTATTCATGTGCATGTGCTACTGTTGTTTCCTTCTGACTTCCTCGGATTTTCTTCTTCTCAGCCTAGTGTGTGGAGTTTAAATTGGTATTCTTACTGAGGTGAGGGTTTCAATTTTGATGTCACACATCAGATTAAGTTTTAGAAAATTTGGGGACATCACAGGATCAACCACATACATTATTCTACCAAAGATATTTATTGATCACATGTACTATTTTGGGGTCGGATCTCGGCAGTTCATTGCTTGAGTGTCGGCGGTCTAGTGACTTAACACAATATGGGCCTTTTTTTCTCATGCAATATTTGACCCTCTCTCTCTCCCTCGCATTCATGCTTGAACGTGGGTTCTCAGCGCTTCAGTCACCGCCGTGGTCTAAGACTCAGATGAGCAATCAACTGAGCCCAATCGCTCCTCGTCAGCTACTATGACTGTCGTCAGCTTCGTCAGTGCCTCTCAAACCTTTGCATTTGATCTAGCCTCTAGGGTTCTGGCTCCATAGTGGTTTCTCAAAAGGGCACACTGGTGCAGATGTTATCACGGAGAGGAGGAAGGGGGAAAGCCCCTACGCATGCCCAAGCTTTAGGGTTGTGCTTCCAGAAGCACTACCACATCTTCCTTGACTACTTTGTGACTCTGAAACAATTTGGGAGGACATTCTTCTACCCATTTGAACTCTGTCTTCTTCTCCGATGAAATGACCTTCATCATCTGTTGCTGCTGCTATAATCGGGATCGAAAATACCCTCAAGTGACTCAGATGACCTCTCCCTTCCTCCTTGCCTACTCATCTTCCTCGGGGCCCCTCTCTATCTCTAAGATACACCTTTCTCTACCACATGTACACCGCAGTGGGGAGCTATAGGGAAAGGGGAGCTTGTTCTCCCACTACACATCTCCAAAACACTAACATGAGAAGTCTTTAGAAACATATCTCTGAGAACTGCAACTTCTCTCACATGAGGTCCACTCCAAAGCCACGATCATAGGGAACGATGACGTGTGTGGTCGCTGCCCAGGACCAAGGCGTAACTGCTAGGTTGAAGATGCAATCTTGTATGTCAATTCTTTGTTCACGGCTGAGATGGATCCCCCATTGACTTGAATATGTGGCACCTCAAAGCTACTGGCATGGCCACTAGATTAAAGATCCACGACCAAGGAAAGGATCACATCGCTAACAAGGACCAAAGGGTGTGTGTGACACATCATTTATCCACAACTTGGGTCTATAAGTCATTAAATGTACTCATTATTTCACACATTACAAACCTAAATAACCCCATCTAGGATTCTCCAAATGCCACCAAATTTTAACCATAGCTTCCTCACAACTCAAACTACCTTGTACACGAATTTGGTGTGAAAAATCAACTATGTGACCTATCAATTAGATACTTCACAAAGGTATAATGTTTAGGATCTTAATCATGGTATCAATATCATTTGACATCCAAACTTTGACAACTATCAAAACAACTCAACATGCATGAATTTACTCATGTCATTGGACATTTAAGGATTCTGAAAGTCCACTCCATCACATCATACACACCTTAAAACAAATTTCATCCTCAAAATTAAGCTAAAATCCAGTCCATCACATCATATACATCTTAAAAGAAAATTTTATCCTCAAAGTTAAGCCATTCTCTTACTTCATTGAAAACCTGAAAGGTTTTCATCCATATCTAGGACACCACTCTAGGTGTAACATATCCACAAAAGAAAATCTCTAGAAATATATATCCAAAGCACTTCTAAGAGATTTTAAAAACATTTAAGGTGAACCCCTCAACATATAGCATGATGTAGATGCTTAGGTTGTGCCACATTTCCAATTAGGATTTTTTTTAATTTGAGTTGCATATTGAGAAAATGCCAGGCTTTGCTATTTTTCATACTCTAATACCACCTATGACGTCCCCGAATTCTCTAAAAATTAATCTTATGTGTGACGTCCAAATTGAAACCATCTCCTCAGCGAGAATCCCAAGTTAAACACCAAACACTAGGCTAAGAAGAAGAAAATGAGAGGAAGTCAGAAGGAAACAACATTAGAACACACACATGAACAACAATAAAATCATACAAAACATGTTCACCATTCAACATATAATTATAAAATGAATTGTTACAACATTTGATATTACATATTGAAAAACAAACTTTTACATATACATGTACTAATACTAAAAATATGATCTTAAGACAACATGTCCACCTGTACATCAGCTCGCCATACAACTCACACTATCTTGGTTCTTCAAGACGACATGTCTACATACCCAAACAAAGTTTACATGTGGTACACGTTAACACAATATTCAAGAATATTGTACTCAGTACGCCTAGTTGTCTTTTTATATACCTCTCATTACTAAGTGTGGCAATAAGATAAAAATAATACTTGGTAGTTATAAAGAAATATATGAAAAAGCATATACTTTCACAAAGATATTCATCAAGAAATGAGAATACATATTTTAATCTCATTTTCCATTATATCATCCATGAATTTACTTATGTCATGGGACATTTAAGGATTCTAAAAGTCCACTCCATCACATCCTACACACCTTAAAACAAATTTCATCCTTGAAATTAAGCCAAAATCCTTTCCATCATAGTTGGGGTTCTACAATCTCATCCTACTTGTGCTCAGTGATGACTCCACCCAATCCATGGAGATTGGTTGAAGCAGTTGGCGGCATGGGCACGAGCTTTGATGGCTTGAGCACCATGGTCAGTGTTATCGGAGTGGTACTGCTGTGGCCGATCAAGAACTGGTCGTTCTTATGTATGCCTAACTCCCTCATGTGCTACTCGAAGGCCACAATAAGAAGAGAGCCATGCCTGCAAAAATGAGGGGGAGGAACTGACAAAGAGTGAGTGAGAAGAGTAGAGCTGATCATGGTCGGAGCCCCTTGCATCGGCGACACGCAAAAAACGGGCGTGTGATGGTTGCACGACAAAGATAGACACTAGGAGGGGGAAGTACCGTTTGGGTTACGTACCAAATGGATCCTATGGAGGATCCACGTGTCGATGGAAGTAAAGAAAAAGAAGTGAACAAGGTGGAAGATCTGACCTTTTGATCAAGAATCAACGACCCATGTTGACCATGTATGTTATTACTTGTAAAAATTATATCGACAGATACAGAGCTCCATTTGAGACAAACAAGGTACCAATGAAAAATTATTTGAGAGTGATATGTCATAAAAATAGTTTTAGAAGATGATTATGACCTTAGTTATTTTATGTTTATTATGTATTCTAATCTATATGATTTTAATGTTTTGTGTATTAAAAATAGAAAAAGACATTTAAAATTAGTGAATATTTTACCTAATGTGTATTTTTATACTCTTAATATGATTATGAAACCCGATCTCTCTGATTTGATGTTTTGCCCAAGTTGTTGATATAAACCCTAATAAGGGTATACATGTATTTCACCCATTTATTTACAACTCAATGGTCTGAGATTTTTATATAAACCCCAATGTATAGTATTCTTACTGTTATCAAAGTTTTTATAGAGTTTCATGTATTATTAAATTAGTATTTGATTTTGAGGCCTAAGTGGCCATTTGGCAAGACAATTGATGATTATTATGGGGTATGTATGCACATTTCATTTAGAAAATGGCTATTCTCCTCTAATGCAATGCGGGAGTCAGTAAGATTAATATATGTGATCATGTTTGTTATTTATTCTTAGTATATGATGGATATTCTCATATTAGCGCATAAGATGACTGTTGGCTTATTTGAGTATAAATTTTATAGTTGTTATATAATGTTAGTTTTGATATATGTTCAGTATTAAGATGTTGTCATGATTTTATATCATCCCATGTTTAGTCGATATAATAACCCATGATTAAGAAATAAAAAGGAGAAAAGTTAACATAGACATATAGAACTTTGTTACTATCTAGATGATTAGGTTACGAGACAAAGAATTTGGATACATTAACTTAATCATCAACATCAAGGTAAGTGGGCCATGTCCATTATATTTTATTATTATTATGATTCAACCTACCCATATGGAAAGTAACATAGAGATTAATTTACTTTCAAACACTTAGTTATTAATGAACATCTAATATCCAATAATTCTTTTAAGGATCAGACTTTGTTCGAACTTATGTTTTGATGAGAGTAGATTATAGATTTTAGATATTTAAGATACTTTTAGATGCTTAATATGTATTATCCAGTTCAATTTATTTCTCAATCATGTCAAAACCTTCACATGAGATATTATATGATAAGTCCTCAATTAGTTAGTCTTGGGACAATTTAGAGGCATCTGTTGCCAATTCAGAGGATTGTTTACTCCAATTCAGATGTACTTAGGTACCAATTCAGGGCGTAGTTACACCAATTCAGAGACACCTCAATGTCATTTAGAGGCATGTAGTGCCGTTTTAGAGGTACTTCAGTACCAATTTAGGGCGTAGATACACTAATTTAGGAGGATTTATCGTATAATGGTGGCCACAAATCAGATGAAAGACATAAACAAAAGACACATTGAATTAGTATAAGTTTATAGTTCTTCAGATCATAGTTCAGCTTCAGTTATATAATATTTATATTTTTCTTATCAAAAATTCAATGCCACTTACTCTAACCGAGGTTTCCCTTTGTGCATGGTTGGGGATGACATGTCTGCAAGTACATAACTTCAAGAGGCAGTCGTGACCAGATGATGCAGTCATGACTTTAAGAGGTTTGATTGGTGGAGCGCCATCTACACGGTCCCAGATCTTATGATAGAAGTATAGTGTTTGACGTCATATATTATGGTTTTTCTTATAAGGTTTGATGTAACCTAGTTTCTATTCTGATAATAAGATCAGAATTTATCTCATACACAGTTTGTAATGGTTCTTTTCAATCATTATTGTAACATACATCATTTTAGTAACACTCCCAATTGAAATAAAAAATTTAGCTTCCGCTCATGTTATATATTAAAAATATGGGGTGTTACAAGTTGTGTGTACTTCAAGGTATATATCATTATTTGTTTACATGTATAGATCCATATATATTTATATTCTAAATTCTTTAATATCTTGTGATATGAGCATGTGAGGCAGTCAATATGTACATAATATTACTATACATTTTAACTTCTAAGTTTAACATAAATGGGTCTTCATTACTTCCATGTCATAATAATGAATAATTCATAGACCACCAAAACTTTTGCAAAAATCTTTCACGTGCTTGTCCTTGTAAATAGAATGGGTCGATCCTACTACCTAATATTTAAGCCCCTTTCCACTCACAGGTAATTCGATATTGAATAATGAAGAGACGGAAAACACATCATTTATAAAAAGTTCATGATAAAAATCACTTGAGGTCATTAATCTCTCAAAATATGCACTAAGAAGTTAAACATCATCCTAACAACAAATCACCTTGAAATGTATTTTTCTAAGATATATCTATCAACTGCACTTGAGATTTTTATCAACAAATTAATTATAATGTTGATGATGTGGAACTCCTCACAAATGATCTCTTTAGTTTCCATTAGAATATATGGTTGAGATGCTTTGTGATTTGCTTCTATATCCATTTTATTCATTTTTGTTGCTTGTGTGACACATATATAATCATTGTTTACATTCATTTGATAATTTATTACATATGTATTTAATCTATAAAATATTATTATATGGATACAATGCAGTAGAATATTATTTTTAATAAATTCTCATCACTTTATATCCTGACTTTTTCATTTCTGTGGACTCTTTAATCACCTAATTTCTTTTTCTTTAACTTATGAAGATTATCTGTCAAGATGGAGATGCCTTAAGGAAGCCTTGAGGGCATTGATATTTCCCCTCTCAACTAATTGATTGGTTGTATTAATCAGAGGATGTGGATAAAGGTAGAATGTCTTTAGTACAATTTAATTGTGATTTTTTATTTTTATTTTTAATTTTTAATTTTATGATCATGTATTGTTTCTTCCCACCTTCCTTTGATTTGTTTCATACATTCTTGTTTTTATGTATTATTAGGTTTTTCATATATAAATCAAGATGCAATGTGTGTTGTCAAGTACTTCACCTTGCAAAAATTCATCAACCAAAATTGATAGATAATATCTACAAAGATCAAACACAAGAATATGATTCTTTTACACATAATTGAACCCTAGTAAAAAGGTTAGTTGAGAAACTTATATTCTTAGCTATTTTCCAAAGGGGTATTATTTCTATTCACTTGAATAGATCTCAATTCATACCATCCTACTAGAGTACGTCTATTGCTTGTTCAAACAAGTAAAAAATGTTTAACCACATGATTTATAAATAAAAAATGACAATAAAGAATGAGATTGTTGAAGCCTTAAATTACATAACTTCATATGCAAATAAAGTTAATTAAATATATCTTGCCAAATTAGACAAATCAAAAGGCAATGGAAAATCAAAAAGCTTATTTCATAAAATAAATTAGGTTGTAAATCTTCAACTAGAAATTGATAGGACAAAATATCTTCAAGGAATTATTTTGAAAATATTATTCATAAGATAATAGAGAACAAACTATTAAACATGTCCAGAGAAGAGTGTTTAACTTGGTTAAGAATTGTGGAGACTCTTATGGAATTATTAAAATCACTCTGTATCTACAATTTTGAATATATATATTAGAAGAAAAAATTAGAAAAGCAGTGATGTAGATGGAGTGGAGAAGAATGTGAAGAAACACTATAAAAGGTTGATTATTCTAATTAGTAGGTTGGATTTTTGTATGGTTTATGTAACAATGTGATACATTATTATTTGACACCTATTTCTGATTTTGTTGCAGATAAATGATTAATATCTCATTTTTAATATGTGCATTTTACTTATTCATGCATTACTTATTGATGCATGCCATACTTTGTATTCCTCTCTCCTAAATATGGCAACTGTTGTTATAAAGTGGTGGGGAGGGAATGGAAAGCAACACTCCAAGAACATGGTCATCATAATTGGGGGGACATGTAATATTTGATGTAACATTTTAATACATGACATAGTTTTTTACTCTATATTGTTTTTAGGTTTCTTGGTATTATCCTTAAGAGAATCACTATCAAATATGCACATCTTTCAATATTATTTAGATCTTGTGGTACAACTAACACCATACAAGATAGTAGTCGGCATGCCTAATAGTAATGAAACTAGAAAATGCATAGATAACACTAAACATTCTATCTCATTTGTATTATACATTTGCTAATTGGAATTCTACATTATAATGACAATTCTTAGATTAGAAATCACATGCTTCTAGTTGTCCATTGACACTTTCTTTTGTAGCAAATGATCTTACATATATTACACTAAAAAAGGAAATTCTTGTATTATTGGTCATGTGAAAATGTATCACAAATTTATAGGTATAAATGAGACTTTTAAAGATAGTAGAGTTGAAGAATGATGATCCTTGGGAAGCCCGTGTCTCATTAATGCTTGTGGGTAAGATATCATTTCAAGATCTTCTTGCGGATGGATTAATAGGTGATTTCGTCCAAGTGGGAAATTTGAGATTGTTGTAGAGGAGAAAGTGGGGTATGTGGTTATATTATCCACTAGGAAGGAAATGGAGAGAGTTCTTAGAATGGCTCCATAGTCTCTTGATGAAGTTTCAGCCATGTTCAGGAATGGGTACCATGATCTCTTCTCCACCCCTTCTCTTTTACCTCAACACCAAAGTGGATAAGCTTCGAGATTTTGGGAGTTCCATGGAATCCATGAAAGCCTTTGGACTATGACGTCTTTGTCTTGATTGCATGGTGCCTCAAAGTAGTTCTAGTGTGTGGACATATTAACTTAGTCGACTTTGCATAAATCTATTGCGGCTTCAATTAATGGTGTCTGGATTGTGTTAAAAATTGAGCACATTGTCGAACCTAATGTGTGTGTTGGTTGGAAGTCCATTGACCTTATGTTGGTATGTATGCCCTGAGAGCCAATCATATGGTGATTGAAATGAGCCATTAGATACCTAATTTGGTAATGATAATGGTAATTTTGTCTATTATGATGACACAAACATAATAGATGTCTAAAGAATGATGTTGCTTGATGACATATGCCTTCAGGTTGAGAACTTGAACAATGAGATCACATGTATGATAATATTACATAAATTGTTGTCATGTCCCTAGTCATATATTACCGTGAACAATAGTAAGACATAAGACTGGAGTGTGTATTAGTTGATGATAAAATCTCAACAATCATGGTTTATGATATCAAACCAAATACATAGGTACATGTTAGAGAATAATGTATCAGACAGAAACACCTTGAGAGTGATACATGGAGACCATGGAATGGTGGTCAAAATCAAATCTCATAGTGACAATGGTGATTGTGGTTATTAGACCTAAAGTCAATACGTTTCTCACATGTTTTTCAATGTATTTTTACACCATCCGACGTGACCTTGAATAAGGGTTACTATAAAGGTGGTGCTCTGGTACATTTTGACCAATGGGGGTTGAGTGTGAGTGATGTATATGTAATTTGTCCATCCTACATGTGATCGATATTCGTGCCACTTCATAAGTGAGAATAAGAAACATATGGACATACTCATGTGACTCAATATGCGATATGTGAGATCACATGCATCTTAGACAGTCTTCTCTAGTTTAAGGAACATGGATGGAATATTGAGAGGATGATGATTCCATGCCTCAAGTTCAATCTGGATATTAGAGACAAAGCAACTATATGATTATGGTATCATGAATCATACATTGTATGTTGAAGTTGTTCTCTAACTTTATAATTAGCTGGGTAGCAATGATGTGTTTCTAGATACTGCTCATTGCTTATGATGTCATAAGTTAGGTATGAACATTCACTACCAACATAATTTAGGACCTATAGGGCCACACACATAGGTTGCACTTGGACTAGGAGTTTATTCAAGAATGGCATTTTACTTGATTACTAAGGTGTTAGTATTCAATAAGTGGTTGAAAATTAACTGACTAGACTACGAACTGACTTGTTTAAGTGTTTAATTGGCCAATTCAAGTTCCAGGTCAATTGGAAACAACATTGGTTGAACTGTGCCTGAACCAAAGTAAAAAAACTAACCAGTTCACTTAGTGAACTGATCTATTCAAGGTCTAAAATGAGTGGTTCACTTTGTGAACCTCCCGATTTGATGTTCAATATGATTGGATCAATGATTGTTGCTTGTGTCAAGTTGTGTATTAATAATGCATTGAAAGCCAATTTATTTGCAAATAGTAAGTGTTTTGAAATGACTGGTTCAAGTATTTAACTACTCAGCTCACATGTGAACCGACTAGTTCAATAGTGAATGACTGGTTCTTCGTTTGCAAATTCCAAAAAAAAAACGTTTTATTTTGTCTCTTTGACTCCAAGATTGACTAGAAACACAAACCCTAGTCCTCCTATAAATAGTGCGGTGCTGGTGGATTCCCATACAGAACAATAATCTCTGACAATTTTGTCCTCTCTATTTGTGGAAACTAGAGAGTCTGAGCAAGTGCTACCAATAAAAGAGTGGAATAGCAATGGAGAGACAATTGGGAGAGCAACCCAGTGCTAGGACACTGACATTTAAAGTGACAATTCCTTCCTATTGGCTTTGGTAGCATAACGTGTAGTTACAGATGGTCTGTGTGGACTACTACTAAGGTGAGGAGGTTGTTGCCACACACTAGGAGGACGTTGCCAACTGTTGAATGTGATGTTGCACCAGGAGGTCACTACTGATGACTACTCAAGTGTCGCTTAAATAAGAAGCACATTACTACAAGGATAGTTCATTGTACTTGCTCTATAATCAGGTATATGCCTTGTTACCCTTCCTACATAGATATATCATTCTTGACATGATCTTTTGGTCTGGGAATCGGGCAGTAAAATTTTTGTTTTTGCTACCCTATCTGTTGCCTTGATTTACCCATAGTGGTATCAGAGTGTGGTCATTTTTTGATGTATCTGGATTACAATTGATATGGTCAGATTAATTTAATGCATACAATGTAAATATTAAATTGGTTAATTTTATATTTGATTAAATATCACATATAATTCCACAAGCTTATATATATACACAAATAGACTCAAGTGTGTTTGCATATCAAGACTATTTTTTGCAAAATGTACACCATTGATCTTCACCATCATATTATAACTAGGTTACATACAAATTTTGAGCCCATTTGGGTGAGTGTAAGTCACTCATCTAAGGGCAAAAAAATCGAGGTGTGAAACTAATTTGAAATGTATAATTTTTGTGGTCTTTATAACATGACCTATAAATGTCCAAATGTGTTCAAATTTTGTGTATGAGCTATTCACAACATGTTTAAGAAGATCAACATATTATATTTTTGAAAAAATATTGTGTCATGAAAAACTACTTGAGTGTATTCTGCTTCGAATACACTCGAGTGTATTCTAGCCTGACTCTATATATATAACCCTAATTACTTGATGTATATGAATATTCTCATTAGAAACCTTATATATATATATATTAAACCCTAATTACTTTATGTATATGAATATTATCATTAGAAACCTTAAGAACTATCAACATGGTCATAATTATCGTGGATCATCATTATGTTCAACATTATCAGATTATAACATGATATGAGAGCATTAATGTAGTTAACAAGTTAATACACCAATCTAGGTTTTTTGTAGACTAATCACCACTTACACCCTTCTTTGCATTACTTTGAAATTAGTATCATATTTGAACTCTAAAACTATTTAGTTTGGATTCCTCTCATTTTTCCAATCAAAATGATATATTGTTTCATTGTTTTTTAATATTCCTAGCATTTTCTATGAATTAAACAAGACTAGAATTTATACCTTTAAAAGATGCCACATGGTACCATACCATTGGTTGGCATGAACGAGTCCTGGATAAGTCACGGGACCAGTTCAATCCTTGATTTTCTTCTTTGGATTGACTAGTATGGTGTGGCTCTCCTAATTGAACCATCACAAATTGTCTTTTTTCCTTCTTCACAACTCCAACTCTCTACATGACGCACGACGCTGCACATGGGCAAACACCGACACCTAATGATGTGTATTCTCACCTCTGTAAGGATAGGGAATCGCTCAAGCACTACCTCCTATTGGCTCCACTCATGACTGGACATCCCCAGACTATTAGATATGCTCATCTTCACAGACCTACATGACTAGGCATGGTCATCTGTAACATATCCCTGATGACTCCCCCTCACAATATATCTTCCCTCGAACCCCATGAAATATGCATCATCAGGGCACTCCATGGCTAAAGCACACCAACATGGCTTCACCCTTTACATCTACGTAACAACTCAGGTGTTGTCTTGTCCCATACCGAGATGTTGAGGTCGCAACCTTGGCTTATGGCAATTGCATCCCTTGATCGAGATGGTGATGTCTGGTTCTCTACCCAACTCTACACTTCTAGTCTGAAAACCTTTAGCTATGGTGAGATAACTATGGAGGGAAGGACATCTCCATGCTATAGGAATGATATGCTACATTGAGGGGTATGGAAGGAGGGAGGAGGAAGAGAGAGGTGAAGGTGTCATTGTCTATGTATTCCCCCTCCATGTATATATACCTACACTTTCACCCTTCCTCATTTCTTTCCTCTTCTTTCTCTTGGTGTAGAAGAAAGATGCCAAAAGTAAGGCATTATGCTTAGGAAAACATTAAAACATACCTCTTTCTCTTCCTTCTTTTCTTTACTATAAACTCTCTCCCCACCTCATATGATTAGGAAAAGTACTAATGGGAGAGAGTTTGTATTGTTGTCAAAAAGGTACACATTCAATGGATTCCCAATGTAGAGACACTTATAATCCTTATTTAAATGTCCACTTTCAATGGTTGACACACAAAAAGCCATAAAGTAAAGAACATAATATATAACTGTTTGTTGGTGAATTGCTCACGAATTCTAGATTATTCTTACCTATCATTTTGGAATGTTTTTCCAATAAATTATTCTTATTTCAAGAAACCTTTCCAAGTTAGTCTTTTGTTCCCATACAAAATTTCTCCTTTTAAATATTAATTAAAATATACCATTATCCCATGATATATCTCTTTTTTCGATCAATTTATAGGATTCTCTTCTATCTATTATTATTTTTGAGTAGGTCAAAAGTCTTATTAAAATATTCTTATTTGATGCCTTAATCATGGTGTTGCCAAATTGGCTAGACAATTACTCTTTTAATTATCCAAAACACCATTCCTCTTATTTTCTTTTGGTAACTTCCATATTATTCAATATTTTAGTTAGGAAATATTTCAAAAAACCCTTATCATTAATTCATTTACAACTTCCTTTTATTTATTTAACTTGTGCCAGAAGTACCCTTGTCACAAAGGTAATCAATATTATTATTCCACCAACAATACCATTGGGAAAAAATTATCAATTTCCGGCTTAAATTTAGATAATATTTTTTTTCCAAAATTTAGGATATTAAATTCCCCCCACCTTAGAAGGAATTTTGTCCCCAGGATCTACACCCAGTAAGGCTAAGATGAAAGTCAACTCAACTTAATTTCAAAACTTTATCTTTAACATCTCTTATTAATATGCAAATTACTCACATCATGATAAAGGTTGTTTCTAGAATTCAAATCAAGGTATATCCACATACTTCGTTTTAATGCTACCATCCCTTGATGATTGCAATTCCACCTGGTGATGACTTTTCACCTAGATTTTCAACCTATTATTCATTTATCTACTCATACAGGGAGGTAAAGCCTCACACCCTAGGTCATGTCATTAAATATAAACTTAGGTATTCATTATGATATCTCAATTTTAAGCATAACATGTGCCTACCCAATCTTTATCCTGCATAATAAGATGAAATAAGCATTGTACTACAACCCAAGTACAAAGTTCATCCCATTACAAGAGAAGAGGCAGTGAATCCACACATTACCTCAAAAATTATATTTTGGGTTTAATTAATTGTTCTCATCATGACTCTAAACAACACAAACCTTTTTAATTCCACAAAATACTCATATTTCATGAGGTCAAGTACCTTGGTCACTCTTGAGTTTTGTGAACATCTCCTCTTAGAATTTCATTATTACATGACTTCTTTATATCTGATATATTTACACCTCATGTATTATGAGACTTAGCTACTTCCTTTAGGTATCTAGGGGTATAGGTACTTTTGGAGTGATCTCATCCTTATGCATATATGGAGTGCCTCTCACATTCACCCATTTGGCCACATGGACATCATGAAGGTGGCCAGTCTCCTAAGACATGGGCCTCAAGCACTCATAGTTATTACCTTCTAACCAAATGGTCTTGTGCATTTAGGGAACAATCAACTCCTAATCCCATTGGTCCCTTGTACCTTAACATAGGGATCTACCCTTCCCAAGGGTTAATTGAGAGCAAATTATTTTCATATGTAATTCTTTAAATTGGATTTCCTTCATATCTTATGATGCTCATTATTGACTTCATGTCCCCTCATGGCGACTTTCTCTTTATGAATTTCTCTCATACCATCATCCACTTCCATAGTGACTTTTTCCTCATGTTCCTTAGAGATGGCATTTAAGTCTACCTCAATTCTTTTCACTTTAGATGACATTTAAGTCTACCTCAACAAATTGATTTTTCATCTCACCCTTTTATGGAAGGTCCTAACATAGGATTCCCTCTTGTCTCATAGGAGGAGGTTAAAATCTCTATTCCAAACCTGAACCCAAGATCTAGGGTTTTGCCTCACCCATACATCCTCTTACCAGTCTTGGGTTGACCCACCCCAGGTTGAGATACCAAACCTAAAAGTTTATATTTCTAGTTATAACTTCTCATCCCTTATCGTTTTAATCTCATTTTAAGCCATCTCTTTAGGGGAGCCTCTTTACGGGGAACTCTCTCTAAGTGTTTTAGTCCTTGCAAGGGACGTTCATAACCTTCCCTCATCCAAGCTTGGTTTTTCATAGTGGTGTTCCTTTCCTAGCTTGGCGTATTAGTTCCCTTCCTTTGTAGGCCTTCCTATCCCGACATGACCTATTGGTGACCTTCTTATCCCAACTTGATCATCATTGATTGCAACGACTTCCATTGATATCGGTCTTCCTTTCCCAGTTTGGCATGTTGGTGATCTTCCTATCCCAACTTGATGACCAATAATGGTAATGAATTTCTCTTATATTGGACTTCCTATTCCGGCTTGGCCTATAAGTGATCTTCCTATCCCGGCTTGATCACCAGTCATTACACTGAATGTCCTTTCACCCCATGCTCTTTAACTCACCAGAGGTATTCCATTTAGGGTCTAAGAAATTTTTATCCATGATTTGTTCATAGTTTACTTAAGTTTCTTAAAACTTTCTCATTAATGCCTTGTTACATGCACATATGCATTGAAGACTGAATCACCTAACTCATTTACTTATATTTTTTGCATTCCTTTTCAAGTTACATATGGGTAGTGTTTTATATCACCAAACCACTCGCATTTCCCATAATTGGTGTTTAGTATATGGTAAGGGACTACATCGTACATATTAGGGTTTCTATGTCCCTTGATCCATTGGGTTTTCCTAAACCAAGTCTAGCCTGATCTAGAGTTTAACCTTGAAACTCATAAAACCATTTGTTTTCTTTATCATTATTTTCACATTACATGTACATTATTATTACCAAATCACAGGTACATTAATTTGTAGAGGATGTCTTAATACTACTTATTCTCAAAACCCTAACTTGAGATGAGGAGGGAAGTATCTTTTAGGGTTTATTAAGAAAAGAGGATGAGAAGTGGATGAATCTAGATGAGAAGAAAAGTTAACGACAATTTACTTTGGGAAAAATCATATGACTTTAGCAAGGCAAGATAAATAGGAATGAGAGTGGTCATAAGCTGACTAGCAATGCGGAGGAAACTTTTTCCAGCCGTCGGGGTGTGGTCCCTTCTAGACGCCATTGTCTTAAGAAAATGCCTAATAATTTCCTCATATATTTACAAATTAGATGAAATTATAAACTATAAATATTATTTGAAAAATTTGTTGCTCTAGTACCAAATGCAACGACCTCACTTTTTAGAAACCCCCAATTAAGGAAGGCCAAAAAGATGAGAGCCATTACCCATATTTTTCTCAAGGATCCAAATTTTAAACAAATAATAATCAATATAAAATAATTTCCACTAATCCAAGTATATTGTTGAAAAGTTGTTCCTATAAGATTTACATAACTCTCCATCATCAAAATTGTACATATGAGAACTATATGGGAAGAAGTTTATATCTAATCCTCCTTACAAGTTAGCTTCAATGCCTTCAACTAAATTCATTTGATTATCATGTGCATCATATCTTGATATCATCTTCTCTAGCATGTACCTAAATCATTGTGAACCAAAATCACAAATCAATCTAACAAGTTATATTGTATGCATGGGCTGTGTGCAAAAGTGTGTAACTAAACTAATCAACATATATTCCATCAAATAAGAATTGCCATTTTATTCACATATTCTTCCTTTATGTGATACCAATAGTGGAATTATAATTGAACAAAATGTAAATAAACATCCATCAGTTTCATTGTTCAATCTTCAATAAACACTCGAAAAACACCAGAAAGCTATATGGATAGTCATAGGCGTAACCACATATCTCAATGGTGAACCATGTTGATTATGTAACCATTAAGCATATTATACAAATCAAATAAGAAAATCAGGTAATAAACTTTAATATCCATTTATGTCAATCCTAAAGAGTCATCATCACATTAACCAGATTAAGTCCTAATCAGGTCCCAATCTAGGGTTTAGTTTCCTTAATATCAATTTACCATTAGGGCCATGCTTGATACTCTAGTTCCCCTATTCATTGATCTAATGGTTTAATAACCCTCATTCATAATATGTGTTCCCATGATTATCAATTCTCCCATATTATTTGATCATTGGCACTAGATTGAATTATGTCTCCTCAATGACATATAAAATATGATATCAAACCCTAATTACTTCATATATATGACTATTCTCATTAGTAATATGAATTATTATCAACATGGTCATGATTGTCTCAAATCCTCATTATATTCAATGTTGTCAGATTATAACATGATTTGAGAGCATTAATGTAGTTAACCAGTTAATATACCTATCAAGGTTTGCTTTTATAAACTACTCACCACTTAAACCCATATTGCACTACTTTTGGATTTGGAAGCATGATTAGACTCTGAAACTATTCTATTTGGATTTGTCTCATTTTTCTGATCAAAATGAAATATAGTTTCTCTATTTTTGGATAATCCTTAGCATTTTCTATGAATTAAACAAGATCAATATTTATACCTTCAAAAGATGACATGAGGCTCCATACCATTCGTCGACACCAATGCCACCTGGATAAGTTAGAGGAACGTTCAGTCCTTGGTTTTCTTCTTTATATCAGCTATTAGGGTTCAGTTCTCCTGATTGAACCATTACAAATCGTCTTCTTTCCTTCTTCATGATTCCTACTCTCTACGCAAGCAACATGGTTGTACCTGGGCCAGTGTCAATGCCCCACGTCATAGATTTGCATCTCTAGAAGGAAAGGGCACCACTCAAGTGCCACCTCCTCTCAACTCGACTCATGACTACAACCCCCAAACTACTAGTTGTGCTCATCTTTGCTACCCTGCATGACCAAATATGGTTGTTTGTAATAGATCCCTGACGACACCCCCTTGCTACATAACTTCACTCGACCCCCATTATCTATGTATCATTGGGGCACCCCATTGATAAAGCAAGGTGACATGGCTTCCCCCTTCACATCTGTGTAGTTGCTCTGATGTTGTTTCATCCAAACCAAGATGTTAAGGTTGCTGCCTTGGCTTATGGTTGATGCATCTCTTGATGGAGATGGCAAGCTTTGTGCTCTGACCCTCTCTAGACGGTTAGGGTGGCAACCTTTAGTTGTGGTGAAACCATTATGGAGGGACGGACATCACCATGCTATAGGAAAGACTTTATACACTGAGTGGTGTGGAAGGAGGTAAGGGGGAGAGAGAGGTGAAGGTGTTATTTGATATGCATTCCCCCTCCCTATAAATATATATATACCTACCCATTCATACCCTAGTACATTCTAATATCTAATTTTACTTTTCCTAACATTGGATACATTGAAAAAACAAAACTATATAGCAACAACATCAGTTAACTAGAACCAATATCACCATTAGTCATGTCGTTTAAGAAAGGACAAGCGTAGCACTTTTTCTTTAATTTTGGTTACTTCTTTTTACCAAACAAGCATCTAAAATAACCTATGAAATATAATTTTTAGGAGAAAACATCTGCCTCCAATAATTTTAAGATGAGAATTGGTTGTGGTGGAACTAACGAAGGACACCTTGTGATTGGATATGTATATGTACCTATAAAAACCAAATCCCTCATTAAATATTAAAGTTTTAGATGCCTTCCAAATGCGACACATGTGAAAAGCTTGATCAGCCAAGTGTGGGCACGCCCTAGCGTGGTGCACCGTCTATCTTGTGGAAGCGTGAAGGATGGATATGTGGGTCTGCCCTAGCAGGGTGCATATTCATCATGTTGGCTTTGGGTCGGACTTAACAAGGTGACCTAGATAGGATCTAGCACCTTGAGGCATGGAGGTGATCATGGCAAGGAGTTGCATATGACATCTTTCAAGAGTTGCATATGATGCAATTTGCAAAAGTTGCCTACCTGGAAGATCTAAGTTGTGGGTGACAGCCCTAGTTGGTCCATGACTTAGAGGATTTCAGGATATTGACCCACTAGAAGATTGTACAATGCAATTTTCTGAATTGATGGTGAGGGCTATCAATTTGAACAAAATAGTGGGAGCGATAATTAATTAAAGTCCAAATTATATCGTCAATTTTTCAAATCAATCAAATAAGTCAAAAATTGAGTTTTGGAATAAACTGCATATATTTCCTTTTGTAGTAAAAATGACAACAAACAACAATCACTTTTCATTGTGATCGGTCCTTGAAAAGGACAAGCTGAATGGGACTAACTTCGACGACTGGTTTAGGACATTGAGAATTGTTCACACTCAAGAGTGAAAGATCTATGTCCTAGACACTCCAGTTCCCAAGGAACCTGCTCCTACTGCACCAAAGGTAGAAAGGGATGCTTATAAGAAGCATTCTGATGATGCCATTGATGCAAAGTGCTTGATGTTGTGCTCCATGAACCACGAGTTGCAGAGACAACATGAGAACATGGGTGTCATTGAGATGATTCAATATATCAAGAACATGCATGAAGATCAAGCATGGCAAGAGAGATATGACGTCTCCAGGGCATTGTTCAAGTGCATCATGACAGAAGGAGATCTAGTTGGTCCTCACACGCTCAAAATGATTGGGTATGTGGAGAACCTGATAAGACTGGGATTTCCCCTGAGCCAAGAGTTTGCTACTGACGTGATATTGCAATCGTTTCCAAAATCCTACAATTATCTTGTGATGAACTACAACATGAACAACTTTGACAAGCAGTTGATAGAGTTGTTAGGCATTTTGAGGACAGTTGAGACATAGATGAAGAAGGACAAGCCTAAGTCTGTGATGATGATCAGTAGCAAGAAAGGCAAGTCCAAGCGCAAGGGCAAGGGAAAAGCTAAGAAAGGTTTTGATGCTAGCCAGCAGCCCAAGTCGTCTTCAACTTTCAAGACCAAGGGAGGCGTGACCAAGAGAGGATTTTGCCACCATTGTCAAAAGCCAGGACATTGGAAAAGGAATTGTCCACTCTATCTGGAAGAACTAAAGAAGAAGTAGGCGACAGACGTCTCCACCTTAAGGTGTCATGAAATAAACTTGTAACACTTTTTGAGGTATATGATACCAAGATATAAATTATAAAGCACCCAATACATGGGGCAAGTGTTGCGCCATAGATAGGAGTACTTTAGTTTATTTTCAGCCTTGAAGGCATGTAGTAGAGTTATGAACTGCTATTTCATATTTTCCAATGGATAGAAACACTTTAATTTTGCATATTGTATTACAATGATGGCAATCAATAAAGTTGATGTTTCAATCTTTGTGGCTTCCCTAGCTCCCGACACTGCGACACATAAGGCGACCAGGGGCGCGATGGTGGCTCGTCGGAAGCCTCCTTGGGGTGATTACAGATGAAGGGAGAGACTCCACGAAGGGATTTAGATCAATAGCAGAGTCTCAACAACAGAACCAGAGAAGAAATCCATCAATTGGGAGAGCCTGAAGCCGAGATTAGTAGGGGACGGTTTAGATCTGAAAAAAATAGCTATATCGCTGGAAGATGGTAAACTGGTGTATCCTAGATCTGAAGCGGAGGAAAATGTGGATAAATGGAGTAGGTTCCTGCTTGGTTATGTTGTTGACTTCCGTCCACACATTCCCACTCTTGTGAACTACTTCAACAATGTTTGGCTCATAAGCGGATTCTTTGAAATTTTTGATAGAGGAGACAATTTTTTTCTGGTAAGGTTTGAGGATGCTAATGATATGAAGACTGTCCTTGAAGGCGATTGGTATGTCAAAGATAGGTCGGTTATTCTTAGGAAATGGAACATGGACGAGAAACAAGAAAAAGTTGTTTTATCCGATGTCCCTGTATGGGTTAATTTGAGAAATCTACCGATGGAACTATGGGATCAGAGGATGTTTTGTAGAATCGGTTCTTTCTTAGGTAATCCGGTGAAGATGGATGCCTTGATGCTAAATCTTAGGCGATTAGATGTGGCAAGGATCCAAATTCTGATGAACAAGGATTCAAAGTTTCTGGAAAGAGTAACGTTAAGAAGTGATGATGGGAAGGAACATTGTATCTTGATTGAGTATGAATGGGTTTCTTATGTTTGTAGTAAGTGTGGATTTATGGGGCATGATGAATGTCTTCTGAATGTTGTTGTAACTGATCTGAAAAGTAGAGCGTTGAAACCAGCTCAAACATGGGAAGTCAGGAAGAAAAATGCATGTGAAGTGCTTGAAAATATTCCCAAAGGAAATATGAAGAATGGTGTTGAATATGTTATTGAAGAAATAGAAGATGAAGGGGAGAAAAGGAGTGGATCAGTTGTTCAGCTGCCTGAAGAACTGGTTATCGAAGATGATAAATTATCTAAAGAGGTTAATGAAGGAATAGAATATGATGAGAAAGTAAGGATGGTTATGAAGGATAAATCAGTGACTCTAGAAGTTCTGGATGAAAATGCTATGGCTGGTTCTGAAGGGTTAAAGGACATCTCAGAGCAGGAGCATGCTAGTCCCATTATCATTACTCCAAGGGATTCACCTGATAGTGATGGCAGTTCACAAGCATCTTCAAGCTCTGTGAAATGTATGATAAGGCGCGCTGGTCAAAAAGTACCTCCTAGATGTCAAGGTAAACTGAATACCAATATCAGAATCGAGAAACTTAAAGACGCTCCCATTCCACGTGAGTTGGAACTAATTTCTGAAGATACTAAGGCTGTCAGTTCAACAACCGAAGTGTATAAATTAGTTCATGTACTATTTCCTCTTGGAATGTTAGGGGCATAAGTAATAAGCTCCTAAGTGTCCAAGAGGAGGTAAGAAGGGCAAATTGTGATGTTTTTGTCCTTGTAGAGACGAAGCTTAGAATTAATAAGATTGAAAAAGTGTTGAAGAAATTCTTTGAGGGGTAAAAATGGTTCTCTAATAGCATATCTCATGCTTTGGGACGCATTATTATTTTGTGGAAAGAGGAGAATTGCAAGTTGATTAAAATGGCAGAGTCCGATCAAACTATCCATTTTAGCTTGGAGAAAGATGACATTATGTTTAATGTTTTTGTTGTTTATGGGCATAATGACGATTATGATAGAGAAGGGCTTTGGAGGAACTTGGAGAACAGTAATATGATGAACCTTGGTCCTTGGGTGGTTCTTGGAGACTTTAATGCGGTCAGGAAATATAATGAAAAGATTGGTGAGCAACCTCCTTCTAAGAAATCTATGGAGGACTTCAATGATTTTATGTTGGATACTGGTATGATGGAGATGGATATTTCTGGACCTCACTTCACTTGGAATAATCACCAGGATGGGGATAAGTTCATTTCTACTAAACTTGATAGAATTTTTTATAACATGGAGTTCCAAAAAAAGTTCGACCAGGTTCATGGTGAAACTATTACGAATACTATTAGTGATCATAATAGGATTATGTTGAAGATTGGCGAGCCTCATAAATACAAATCTCCTTTCAGATTTATAAATAGTTGGGCTGATAATAAGGATTTTCAAAGAATTCCAGAGGAGAGCTGGAATTTAGAGGTTCAAGGTCATGCCATGTTTAGGCTGTTCAGAAAGTTTGAACATCTTAAAAAGAATTTACAAGATTGGAATAAAAAGGTGTTTGGGAATGTTATGGAAAATGCAGCTGCGATGAATATGAATGCTTTAGAAGCTCAGAAGAAGGCTGATCTGAATCCTAATGATGTTAATTTGAGATCTACTACTAATAGTTTGAGAAGGGAGGCTAGAGAGGCATCCATTAGAGAGGAAGCCCTCTATAGACAAAAATCCAGAACCCTTTGGCTGAAAGAAGGTAATATGAACACCAAGTTCTTCTATTCTTCTTTGAAGACAAGGAGAGATAGAAATTCAATTAACTGCCTTAATGTTGATGGGAATGTCACTAGGGATAATGATGAGATTAAGGAGGCTATTACTAAGCATTATGAAAACATTTTTTGTAACAACAACGATGGAGAGGTCTAGAAAGATGACTGGTATGGACCAACGATTACTACGAAACAAAATGTGATGTTGACGAGGAATGTTTCTAGAAAGGAGCTTGAGGAGGTCGTTGATGATTTGAATGTGGATAAGAGTCCTGGACCCGATGGGTTTAATGGTTACTTTTATAAATCTGCTTGGAAGGTTATAGGGGACGATGTTTTCAATGCTGTGAAGGAGTTTTTCATTAATAATAACATGTTGAAAGAGGCTAATAGAACTTATTTGACTTTGCTGCCAAAGGGTGCTGATAGTTCTTTGATTTCTAACTGGAGGCCTATTGCTCTTTGTAACATTTTTTATAAGCTCATCTCAAAGATTCTCTCGAATAGATTGCAGGTTTGCCTCCCTTCAATCATTGATGATAATCAGTGCGCCTTTGTTAAAGGGAGGAGTATCAAGGAAGCTACTCTTCTGATGAATGAGATTTTCAGTGATATCATGAAAAAAAATGGTAGAGGTATGTGTAGTCAGGCTGACATTTCCAAAGCCTATGATTCTGTGAGTTGGAAGTTTTTGTTTTCTATTATGAGCAGAATGGGTTTTTCTAATAAATGGATTCGTTGGATTGAGGTGATCTTTAGAACTACTTCGTACCAAATTTCGATTAATGGTGAAATGTCAAGAACTATTGTCCCGTATAATGGGGTTAGGCAAGGAGACCCTATTGCACCTTATTTGTTTACCATTGCAATGCAGGGCTTATCTGAGATGATTAAGAAGGACAAGTCTTATTGTCTGATTCATGTTTCAAGCAATATGAGTTGCTCTCATTTGATTTTCGCTGATGATTTGATGATGTTCTCTAGAGCTGGTATTAGTAATGTTGTTGGCATTAAGGATTTGTTAGATAAGTTTGGCTTGATGTCTCGCTTGTGTGTGAATAAGAACAAAAGCATGATTTTTATGAGACATGTTCAGGAGGCTGTGGATATTTCCGAGGCTTTGGGTATTAATATTGGTAGTATTGAAGATACCAAGAATCTGGGGATGCCCCTTTTTGCTGGCAAATTAAACAAAAATCATTGTGAAAAGTTGTTGAATAAAATCAAGAGAAGAATGGAAGGATGGAAAGCCAAATCTCTCTCCTTTGCTGGCAGGGTTGAGCTTGTTAAGTCGACGCTCTCAACTATGTATATCTATTGGGCTTTGTCTTTTCCTATTCCCTGCTCTACGCTTGACGAGATTGATAAATTGTGTAGAAGTTTTATTTGGGGAAAATCGGATAAGAAGGAGAATGTTCATTTGATTAAGTGGGATATTATCACCCTTCCAAAAAAGGAAGGAGGTCTTGGTATTAGAAAAATCAAACAGGTTGCAGAAGCCTGTCTTGTTATGAATGCTTGGGATGTGGCCAGAAAGAAGGACTCTTTATGGGTCAAGTGGATTAATGAGAAGTACTTAAGGAAAGCGTCTTTTTGGAGCATTGATAGTTCTTCTAATTACTCTTGGATGTTCAATAATGTGCTTCATATGAGGAGTAGTCTCCTTAACCTATTTGAGATCAAGGTTGGCAATGGCAAAAATGTGGATATTTGGGGTGACCCGTGGGTTAATGGAAAGCACTTCCACGAGACTGTTGAGAAGGGTATGTCTATTAGAGATGGCATCCCTGATGGAGCTAGACTGTGTTCTATTATTAGAGATGGTTATTGGAGTATTAAGTATTCGAGATGTTCTTTGTCTATTCTTGAAAAGTTAAAGAATATTAAGATAGATAAAGACAGTGAGGATAAGTTTCTTATGAAAGGTCAGAGTGAGGTCAAGATTAAACATGTGTGGGATCATGTCAGATCCAAAGGGGTGCAAAAGGTTATCTTTGATTGGCTCTGGAAAACTAAAAGTAGTATGAATGCAAAGATTCATACTTGGAAAGCTATTCATAATAAGCTTCCTACCACGGATTATTCAAGAAAAATGGGGATTCTTGTTACGTCTATTTGCTACATGTGTAGAAAGGATTATGAGGATACTATGCATATTTGTTTTAGCTGCAAGTTTGTAAAAGATCTTTGGAATTGTGCTCTGAAAGGGAAGCTTATTGATAGTATCCCTGATGATTGGGAATCGATTTCCAGAATGAAGGACTTGAAGGCTGGTTCTGCCATTCCTTTAATTCGGTATCATTGTTGGCTGGAATGAAACAGAAGAGTTCATGATAATAATTATAAGAATGTGAATGTTCTCTGGAAGATTATTTATGCTGATATTAGGATGTTCATTGTTTGAAGTGTTGGTTTTGGATCTGCTCCTTTCTGTCTTCTGTTGTGCTGAGTCCATTTTTCTTGGTGTTGTGTTCAAAGGATCTTCTGGTTGTTTTTGTTGCTATTCTGAAGGATGTGGGTTTCTTATTTCTTTGGGTTGTTTCTGTTGTTTGCTGAAGTAGTGAGCTCATTTGTTGTTGTGTTTCTCTATGCGGTTCAGTGGTTCTGCTCGTCTGTTCTTGAGCGGTCGAGTTTATCCCGAGTGGAGTGGCAGAGCTCGCACAAGATTTAAGTTTTCTGGGATGGTTTCTATGGGTTGCTTCTGTTGTTTGCTGAAGTTGTAGACTCTCTTGCTGCTGCGTTTTCTCTGCGCAGTTTGAGGTGGAAGCTTGATGAGTGCATACTCATCATGATTTTCAATTACCTTTTTGGAACAATTTAATATCTATTCCACATCTTTTCACCCTAATATGAATCATAATGCACAAAACTACTCAGTGATTCAATAATCAAGGTTTTAACTAAATATCTTTCATTTTATGCAGGTGTAGCAGGCAACTCCATGCAAACGGTCTCAAGACCGTTTGGATCCATGCGATCTCAAGACCGTTTGCTGGAATACACAAAGAACAAGACGAAACCAGTTGCCCAAGAAGTCCACGCGGTCTCAAGACCGTTTGGTCCCATGCGGTCCCAAGACCGTTTGGTCCCATGCGGTCCCAAGACCGTTTGGTCCCATGCGGTCCCAAGACCGTTTGGTCCCATGCGGTCCCAAGACCGTTTGGTCCCATGCGGTCCCAAGACCGTTTGGTCCCGCGCGGTCCCAAGACCGTTCGATGCAAGCGCAAGGATCGATTGAAGAACTAAAGCCACGCGACCACGCCAAAGCCAGGACCGATCAAAGCAAGACCGTTTGGCGCTCAAATGACCTCCAAACCATTTGATGCCCAAATGGTCTCAAGACCGTTTGGTGCCCAAGCGGTCTCAAGACCGTTTGGCGCCCAAACGGTCTCAAGACCGTTTGGCGCCCAAACGGTCTCCAAACCGTTTGGAGAAGATATTTCCAGCAACTTATCCAAACCGTTTGGGATCAGATCTGAAACTATAAATAGACCCCCAAGGTCCCCATTTCAAGGCATCGGTTCTGGATGCCGAGAGGCTGCCAGAGCACCACATCGATCAAGTTCCACTCCATCTACCGTTGGTGTTGCATCCAAGGAGGCCAAGAAGAGGAAGAAGACGGCGCAAGGAGCGCATCTTCTTCACCGAGCTGCGTCCACCCTCTGCACCGAGCTCATGGCGGATCTATCTTTCTCTCCTATCCTTCTTGTATATCGTATCATGAGCGAGTAGTCCTCTTTCGCTGGGGTGCGGGGACTAGCCCCGCTGCCCATGCAAACCATGTTCTTTTGTTAAACTTTCCAAGGCAATGTATATAACTCTTCATTTTGTCGTTTATCATTAAGCTTGTAGGTTGGTTATGTGCGTGTTTTCATCTTTGTGCTCCCTATGTTGCGATAACTTCAATGCATGGGTTCCTATGTTGCGATAACTTCAAGGCATGGGTTGGAACGTCGTTTAGCATGTTTGACCCTTGACGATAACTTCCGATGGGTTCCTTGAGGTCGTAAGTGTATGATCCGCGAGGGGACGAGCCATCTAGCCTTCGGTGACGCTTCTGTGCGCCTAACGCCTGTATAGGGGGTTCACAACCTTAGTTGGATTTTGCATCATCTTGCTAAACGTCGATGTTTGCTCGCATGTCACCTTCCTGCTTGTTTATCGGTTAACGCGGCTGACTCCCAAACTAGAAATAGGATGGGATTTCATCGAGGTCGTAAGTGTATGATCCGTGAGGGGACGAGCCATCTAGCCTTCGGTGACACTTCTGTGCGCCTAACGCCCGTATGGGGGGTTCACAACCTCCGTGGATTTCTGTATCTTCAGAGCCGTAAGACATGTGATCCGGATGGCGATGAGAAATCAGCTGCCTATGGTGATGCTTACGCGGACCTAACGCCCGTATGGGGGGTTCTGCAGCAGCTCTATTTGGAGTGTTATATCGTGCCTGGTTTGTTTGCAAAAGAGTATGTTTGTGAGTGTAGCGGTGGTCAAACCCGGTACCATCCCAGCGATTCCATATCATTGATCTAAACTCATCTTTCTTTCTGCATTTACTTCCTTTCAATTAGTTTAATCAAACCCAAATCAACCTATTGTTCTAAATATTAGTCTTACTTAAGCTAGATCTAACTGACAAAGATTCTTAAAAACGTTGTCCTTTGGGTTCGATCCTCAACTATACTGCGATAAGATCCGTCTGCTTGCGGGTGGTATTGTTGCACTTGGTTTTGGTAAAAGCTCGGGGATATAAACTCCGAGTGAATTTGTTAGTGCATTCAAAAAGCCACATCAAATTCTGGCGCCGTTGTCGGGGACAACGGAATCAGTCAGTCAAATCTAGTTCTTTTAAGACTAATCTAGGATTTTGTTTTCTTTTTGAAACTATCGCTCATCTTTTTGATCTTTATTCTACACCAAGGATTTCACTTTCAAACCTTTTCAAATTTCAGGTGCTCTTTGACGATTAGTGCATGCACCGTTCGGATAGTCTCGGACTGACTGCGAGCTTTGATCCCGAAATCGATAGAACCTTCCATCGTCAGATCCGAGAGAATCAAGCCAGAATGGCGCAAGAAGAAGAAGTAGCCCGTAGGGTGGCTCAAGCCATCAATGCGCAGAGAGAAAGGTTCATGCAAGAAGCTAGAGCTGCGGTTCAACAGGAGATCTTAGCAGCACAGGCAGCAGCGCAGGCAGCGGAACTTCAGAAGGATCTTAGAGAGTTCTCTATCCCAAAGGCCGCGAATGTCTATCATCCGGTGCAGCCTCCTCCCATCGAAGCTGCCAACTTTGAGATTAGAGCACATTGGATAACCTTGCTTCAAAACAACCCATTCTACGGTAAACAAGCTGAAGACAGCCAAGGTCATCTTCTCAGATTCATTGACCTGTGTGCTATGACGAAGCAAAATGGAGTCTCTGATGATGCTATTCGACTCCGTCTCTTCAAGTACTCTCTGGCTGATAGAGCAATTAGTTGGTACAACTCACTACAGAGTGATGTACCCATCACCACTTGGGAGCAGCTTCAAAATGCCTTTCTGGAAAAGTTCTACCCCCATCTCTTACATATGAGATCAGGGGATGAATCACAAATTTCACTCAAGTCCCAGGAGAAACTCTTTCCGAAGCTTGGGATAGATACAAGGAGCTCCTACGCAAATGCCCACACCATGGAATTCCTAAGAATCAACTGATAGAAATATTCTACAGGGGTGTGGAGGATGATGTTAAGATGTTCCTTGACTCCTCGTCTGGAGGGAACTTTATGCGGCAAAGTTACGACAGCGCATGGAGAGTAGTCACCCTGGGAGCAGAAAATCAAGCCAACTGGGGCAGATCTGTTGGTAAAGGAGTCTTAAAGGTAGCTATGGCTGATGCTATCCCAGAATACAAATCTATAGCTGAAACTTTGAAAGTCTTGGTTGCAAAGCAAGATCACATAGAATCATCCCTTGCTGCGATTGGAAGAGGACATTCTCCAACTAGGCAACCAGAACAAGTCAAGTCCACTTCTTTGTTTTGCGAAGCGTGCAAAGGCACTGACCATTCCACACTATCATGCAATGTTCTCTATGATGTTGTTTTAAGCAATGCCTGTGGACAAGGAAATAATTTCCAGATGGAAAATCTAAATGCTATTAACACCAACCTTGGGCAGAACTATTACAATCCGAATCAAAATAGGAATCACCCAGGCTTCCAGTACGGAAATCCTTCAGGAGCTATGAACTCGCATCAATTTGTTTCGAATAATCAACCAAGAGGCCCACCTGGGTATCAGTTTAACCAGCAACAGAACTTTGGGAATCAAGGAAACTTTCAGAACAGAAACTATCAGAATAACTCTCAGTATCAAAGCTTGAACCAACAACAGGGTCAAACAGGATCCATCCCTTCTGATGACAAGCTATCTACCATTGAAAAGTTATTGCAGACACAACAAACGACGATAGCCAATCAACAAGCCCAACAGAAGGCTATTGAAACTCAACTAGCTCAACTTGCTGCTAGTATTAAGCCACAAGCTGGAGTCTTCGTCGGACAACCTGAGAACAATCTGAAACATCTGGAGCAGCTGAAGGTTATCGCCACAAGATCAGGGAAAAGTTATTCGGATCCACCAGCGAAAACAACTATGGATATCCCTGAGGAGAATGAACCTTTGACTAACCAAAACTCGACAACACCAGAATCGCAACCGAAGGAAAGGAATATTGATAAGGGAAGTTCTGAGAAATCTACCAATGAAGAAGTAGAGATACCAGAGCCGGATATTCCTGTATATAAGCCTCGTGTTCCTTTCCCATCCCGTCTGAGGCAAACCAAGCTTGATACTAGATTCATCAAATTTAAAGAGGCCATGAAGAAACTTCATGTTGATATACCATTCTAAGATGCTCTTAATGAGATACCGGCCTGGACCAAGTATCTAAAGTCGCTTCTCACCAAGAAGTACATCACTGAAGAGTATGAAACTGTAAAACTGGCGGCAACCACATCTGATATCATACTCAGCAAGATGCCAAAAAAACAAAAAGATCCAGGATCCTTTGGAATCTCTTGTCACATTGGCGACTCGTCGTGCAAAAAGGGATTGGCAGATCTTGGTGCAAGTATTTCTATTATGCCACTCAGTCTATGCAAGAGACTAGGGTTCGAAGAATTGCTTCCAACTGCTATGACAATTCAACTTGCGGATAATTCGATAAAAAGACCGTTAGGAATTCTCGAAGACATCCCAGTCAAGGTAGGCAAGGACGCATATGTTCCATGTGATTTTGTCATCATGGACATAAATGAAGACACCAAATACCCTCTTATCTTCGGTCGTCCTTTCCTGGCCACTGCTAGAGCCCTTATTGATGTTGAAGCAGGAACCTTACTTCTAAGGTTAGGAAAAGAGACTCTCGAATTTAAGGTTTTTGAAAGCATGAGAAGACCAAGTATACAGGAGGAAGTCTATCTGATAGATTGTGTTGAGCAGATGTCACAGCTTACTCAAGAATATCATGAGTCATGCGATCCCTTGGAAACTTCTCTATACGACCTTTTTAATGATGAACCTATTGACCAACAAGATAAGGACTGCATCGAACCTCCCGACTCTACTAAAGGAAATCCTGAAGCTACCTATGAAGAATTAAAGGTTACCGAAACCCCAGAAGAAATCAGTGAAAAACCAGAACCTCCTGAAATGAAGCCTCTACCTGAAGGGCTGAAGTATATGTTTTTAGATGATCTCAAAGTTTGTCCTGTCATTATAAACTCTGGTTTAACGACCAAACAAGAAGAGCAACTTCTGGAAGTATTAAAGGATAGCAAGAAAGCCATAGGCTACAAAATGAGTGACCTCACAGGAGTCAGCCAAGCGTTGTGCATGCACAGAATCCCCATGATGGAACACCATAAGCCAACGATCGAGCATCAACGAAAGTTGAACCCGAATATGAAGGAAGTGGTCCGTCGTGAGATCATCAAACTCCTTACAGCTGGAATAATATACCCGATATCGGACTCACCATGGGTGAGCCCGGTTCATGTTGTACCCAAGAAAGGAGGTACTACCGTTATAAGAAATGAAAACAATGAGCTCATCCCCACCCGAACAGTCACTGGGTGGCGGATGTGTATTGATTATAGAAAATTAAACAAGGCCACTCGGAAGGATCATTTTCCTATGCCCTTCCTCGATCAAGTTTTAGAAAGATTGGCCCATCAAGAATATTTCTATTACCTGGACGGTTACTCTGGATTCTATCAGATCCCCATACATCCAGATGATCAAGAAAAAACTACTTTCACATGTCCCTTTGGGACATATGCTTTTAAAAGGATGCCTTTCGGTCTGTGTAATGCCCCTGCAACTTTTCAACGTTGCATGACTGCCATTTTTGCAGGGCTTACTGAAACAGTTATGGAGGTTTTCATGGACGATTTTTCTGTATATGGGGACTCCTTCGATTCCTGTCTTGAGCATCTCTCCATGGTCCTCAAACGTTGTGAAGAAGCACATCTGGTGCTAAATTGGGAGAAATGCCACTTTATGGTAAAGGAAGGCATTGTTTTGGGCCACAAGGTTAGCAACAAAGGAATTGAAGTTGATAAAGCCAAGGTAGAAGTCATCTCTAAACTGGATGTCCCCACAAATGTAAAAGAAGTTCGCGCATTCCTTGGTCACGCTGGATTCTATAGAAGGTTTATACGTGACTTTTCCAAGATAACGAAGCCGATGACTAATCTACTTTTAAAAGATGCTGATTTCAATTTCAATGAAGAATGCGTCAAAAGTTTTGATACACTGAAGAAAGCCCTTACAACTACTCCCATCATTAGAGCTCCCGATTGGGACCACCCCTTTGAAATTATGTGTGATGCCAGTGATTACGCGGTGGGTGCTGTCTTAGGACAATACATAGAGAAGAAACATTATGTGATCTATTATGCATCAAAGACCCTCGACGAAGCTCAAAGGAATTATGCTACTACTAAAAAGGAGCTTTTAGCAGTCATTTATGCCTTCGATAAATTCAGATCCTACCTTACTGGTTCGAAGGTAATCGTTTACACAGACCATGCTACTATCCGTTATCTTATGGCAAAGAAGGATGCTAAGCCAAGGCTGATCAGATGGATACTTCTTCTACAAGAATTTGACCTGGAAATAAGAGATAAAAAGGGGACGGAAAATGTTGTTGCTGATCACCTCAGTCGCATCCACACTCTGGATGCTGACGGGAGCCCGATAAATGACTCCCTACCGGATGATCAACTCATGAGCGTCTCGGAAGCAGTACCATGGTATTCTGACTATGTAAACTACCTTGCTGCGGGAGTCATCCATCCCTAGTACACCGGGAACACTCTGAAGAAGTTTATGCACGATGTGAAGCATTACCATTGGGATGAACCATATCTTTTTAAACTTTGCGTTGATGGTCTGTATAGACGTTGTGTCGCCGAAGAAGAAGCCCATTCTATTTTGGAACAATGCCACTCAGGACCCGTGGGTGGGCATATGAGCTCTAAAAAGACTGCCTTAAAAGTTTTGCAATGTGGATTTTTCTGGCCAACTTTATCCAAGGACTGTTATGATTTTGTCATATCATGTGATAAGTGTCAAAGAGCTGGCAATATAACCAAGAAAGATGAAATGCCACTGAATCTATGGCAAGAAGTTGAGATATTTGACGTCTGGGGAGTGGACTATATGGGGCCATTCCCATCTTCTAATGGATTCTCTTACATCCTTGTGGCGGTGGACTACGTCTCCAAATGGGTTGAAGCTATACCAACTGTCACTTGTGATTCAAAACCAGTCATCAAACTATTCAAAGATATTATCTTCCCACGGTTCGGAGTGCCGAGAACCGTGATATCTGACGGAGGATCCCACTTCATTGAAAGAAGCCTTGAAGCTCTTCTACGAAAATATGGCGTCTCACACAAGATAGCTTCACCTTATCATCCACAAACCAGTGGACAGGTAGAGGTCTCCAACCGACAACTTAAGGCTATCCTTGAGAAAACCGTTGGACGTAATCGAAAAGATTGGGCGACAAAAATCAACGACGCCTTATGGGCTTATCGCACTGCTTATAAGACTCCCCTTGGGACTACCCCTTTTCGATTGATATACGGAAAGAGTTGCCACCTGCCAGTCGAACTTGAACATAAGGCATGGTGGGCAATTAAACAAATAAACTTCGATATGAAACAAGCGGGTCAAGCCAGAATTCTGCAACTCCATGAGCTGGATGAACTCAGAATGACAGCCTATGAGAATGCACGAATCTACAAAGAACGTACAAAACTCTGGCATGATGGACATCTGAAACAAAAATACATACGAGTGGGAGACCAAGTTCTAGTTTTCTACTCCAGATTAAAATTGTTCCCAGGAAAACTCCGCTCACGTTGGTGCGGACCTTACATCGTCAAAAGCATCTCTCCCCATGGTGCTTTCTCTTTATGGAGCGACGGGTCTGGCGAATTTATAGCAAATGGTCACCGCTTGAAAAGATACTTCACACCAGCTGACAAAGGCACCGAAATAATGTTCGAATTCAACAATCCAAAGGACCCACCATAATTCCGAAGAACTCTGTCGAGCCATCGACATAAAACAAAGGCGCTTGTCGGGAGGCAACCCGACCAATAAATCTATTTTACTTTTCCTTTTCAAATTTTGTTCCTTATAGTTAAATTTTCCTTAAATAAAATTTGCCTTATGAGAGAGTTTTTCTTTCAGGACACGAGATCGGATTGGTGCTGATCAGAACGAATTCATTCTCGGCAGTCATACCTGGTGTTTCCTTTCCCCTCCATCTTGAATTTAGGGTTTGCTCGAGGACGAGCAAATCTCTAAGTTCGGGGTGGAGGGTGGGTGGTACGTATTCCACTTCCACATACACACCCTCTTTTCATATTCAATATGTCCCTATCATAAAATTTTTCAAAATTTTGAACAGATACCTGATGAAATTTTGTCTTTTGTTGATAAAAATGTAACTAACTTTTTGCTATGCATCTTCTATCATAACATCCTCCTTATTCGAAGCAAATCCTCAAGAGGACTGACTTTTGAAACTTGCCTGAAATCATCCTGTGAAACTTATGATTCCTAACATCATAATTCTTTTTACATAATGATAAGTATCTGTCAAACTGATAGGGATCAAACACGTCGCGCTTCCTAGCTGACTAGTGGAACAATGGCTCAGAAACCCCACCGGATCCGCATCAAGTCATTATTTGAGCAGAGTATGACAAAGAGAATAACCCGGTTTTGAATTGTAAATCAAGTTGCATCCTGATCTGAACTCTCTTCTACACTTCTTCTATCATCTTCGTATCCCTCCATTCATAAATACCACCAAAATAGCCAAACTTGTGCCAAACCCTAAGTTCGGGGTGGCACGCCACTTTCCCCATATCCGCTTCTTCCATACCCCTTCCAATAAATAGGGGCGTACCACCAAAAATGCAATCTCGAGTCGAATAGAGGAGAGATCTGCAATAAAAATATGCCAAAGTGCACACAAAATAAATGCAATCTCGAGTCGAATAGAGGAGAGATCTGCAACAAAAGATGCCATAGCGCACACAAAAAAAATATGCAATAAATGAAATTGCAAAACAAATAAAAATCTCGAGTCGAATAGAGGAGAGATTTACTTCTTCTTTCCATACCACCTTTCACTCCTTTTTCTACCTAAGGGCACAATACATGCCCTACCATCCTGAACTACACCAGTGTCAGATCAAATGCATACTTGTCGATTCTACGGGTATCTCTGAACTCCTACAAAACTCTTCGACATGCTTGGTGTTGGAAAAGGAGGGGAGGAAGCGTTGTTGGGAAACGAACTCAGGAACGAAGCTATGGAAAGACGTGTTTCGTGGTCCCAGGAAGTTGAGGTACTCACTCATACTGAGCAAAAAGAAAACATTTGTGATGTGAAGATGAAGAAATCACACGGATCGAAAGTATTCCATCAGGCAACAGTTTCAAATTTTATGTTACTCGAGGACGAGAAACGATTTAAGTTCGGGGTGTTTTGATGAGTGCATACTCATCATGATTTTCAATTACCTTTTTGGAACAATTTAATATCTATTCCACATCTTTTCACCCTAATATGAATCATAATGCACAAAACTACTCAGTGATTCAATAATCAAGGTTTTAACTAAATATCTTTAATTTTATGCAGGTGTAGCAGGCAACTCCATGCAAACGGTCTCAAGACCGTTTGGATCCATGCGGTCTCAAGACCGTTTGCTGGAATACACAAAGAACAAGACGAAACCAGTTGCCCAAGAAGTCCACGCGGTCTCAAGACTGTTTGGTCCCATGCGGTCCCAAGACCGTTTGGTCCCATGCGGTCCCAAGACCGTTTGGTCCCATGCGGTCCCAAGACCGTTTGGTCCCATGCGGTCCCAAGACCGTTTGGTCCCATGCGGTCCCAAGACCGTTTGGTCCCAAACGGTCCCAAGACCGTTTGGTCCCGCGCGGTCCCAAGACCGTTCGATGCAAGCGCAAGGATCGATTGAAGAACTAAAGCCGCGCGACCACGCCAAAGCCAGGACCGATCAAAGCAAGACCGTTTGGCGCTCAAACGACCTCCAAACCGTTTGATGCCCAAACGGTCTCAAGACCGTTTGGTGCCCAAGCGGTCTCAAGACCGTTTGGCGCCCAAACGGTCTCAAGACCGTTTGGCGCCCAAACGGTCTCCAAACCGTTTGGAGAAGATATTTCCAGCAACTTATGCAAACCGTTTGGGATCAGATCTGAAACTATAAATAGACCCCCAGGGTCCCCATTTCAAGGCATCGGTTCCGGACGCCGAGAGGCTGCCAGAGCACCACACCGATCAAGTTCCACTCCATCTACCGCTGGTGTTGCGTCCAAGGAGGCCAAGAAGAGGAAGAAGACGGCGCAAGGAGCGCATCTTCTTCACCGAGCTGCGTCCACCCTCTGCACTGAGCTCATGGCGGATCTATCTTTCTCTCCTATCCTTCTTGTATCTCGTATCATGAGCGAGTAGTCCTCTTTCGCTGGGGTGCGGGGACTAGCCCCACTGCCCATGCAAACCATGTTCGTTTGTTAAACTTTCCAAGGCAATGTATATAACTCTTCATTTTGTCGTTTATCGTTAAGCTTGTAGGTTGGTTATGTGCGTGTTTTCATCTTTGTGCTCCCTATGTTGCGATAACTTCAATGCATGGGTTCCTATGTTGCGATAACTTCAAGGCATGGGTTGGAACGTCGTTTAGCATGTTTGACCCTTGACGATAACTTCCGATGGGTTCCTTGAGGTCGTAAGTGTATGATCCGCAAGGGGACGAGCCATCTAGCCTTCGGTGACGCTTCTGTGCGCCTAACGCCTGTATAGGGGGTTCACAACCTTAGTTGGATTTTGCATCATCTTGTTAAACGTCGATGTTTGCTCGCATGTCACCTTCCTGCTTGTTTATCGGTTAACGCGGCTGACTCCCAAACTAGAAATAGGATGGGATTTCATCGAGGTCGTAAGTGTATGATCCGTGAGGGGACGAGCCATCTAGCCTTCGTTGACGCTTCTGTGCGCCTAACGCCCGTATGGGGGGTTCACAACCTCCGTGGATTTCTGTATCTTCAGAGCCGTAAGACATGTGATCCGGATGGCGATGAGAAATCGGCTGCCTATGGTGATGCTTACGCGGACCTAACGCCCGTATGGGGGGTTCTGCAGCAGCTCTATTTGGAGTGTTATATCGTGCCTGGTTTGTTTGCAAAAGAGTATGTTTGTGAGTGTAGCGGTGGTCAAACCTGGTACCATCCCAGCGATTCCATATCATTGATCTAAACTCATCTTTCTTTCCGCATTTACTTCCTTGCAATTAGTTTAATCAAACCCAAATCAACCTATTGTTCTAAATATTAGTCTTACTTAAGCTAGATCTAACTGACAAAGATTCTTAAAAACGTTGTCCTTTGGGTTCGATCCTCAACTATACTGCGATAAGATCCGTCTGCTTGCGGGTGGTATTGTTGCACTTGGTTTTGGTAAAAGCTCGGGGATATAAACTCCGAGTGAATTTGTTAGTGCATTCAAAAAGCCACATCAAAGCTTTGGTGTTGTGGTCTTGCTCTTCTATTCTTGATTGGTCGAGTTTATCCCCAGTGGAGTGGCAGAACTCGCTCAAGGCTTTTATCTCGCTTTTGCGGTGGAATCTTTGGTTCTGTGGTCTTGTTCTTCTGTTCTTGAGTGGTTGAGTTTATCCCAAGTGGAGTGGCAGAACTTGCTCAAGACTTATCCATGGGGTATCTATTCTCTTCTCATCTTTTTGAAGATCTATAGTTTGCGTTCTCATGTTCTGGTGATGGTCGAGTCCCCATACTTCGTTGGATGTCGATGCTCCCCTCTCACCATTTTCTTGATGGCTGCTGTGAGGGTCGAGTCCCCATCTTGTTTGGATGTCGACGCTCCCCTCCTACTCCATCTTGATGATTGGACCTGTTGGTTTTGATCTAGTTTGCTTAGTTGTTGTTGTATCCTTTTGCGCTAATGGTATTGTTTCTTTGTTTGTTTTTCGGGTATTGGCCATACTGTTGATGGTTTTGCTGTTGGGTGTTGCTGGTTGGTTGAGGTTGCTTCTTTGGTTGATGGTGTAACGTCCTAGGATTTGAGGCATTGGATAAGATGATCTTAAAAGGAATGATTGGACTACCCATATCACCAAGGTGCACCTTCTTTTCAGGAAGCCCATCACTAATGAACTCCATAGTTAAGCGTGCTCAGCTTGGAGTAGTACTAGGATGGGTGGCCAATTGGGAAGTTTCTCTTGGCTTGCGCATCAGTGTGAATAAAGTGCGCAGTTAAGGCTAGTGGTGGTCTATGGGGCCAGTCATCATTCCTGAAACTCTACTAGAGCCTTGGGCAGTGGACCCAGGCGTTACAAATGGTATCAGAGCCGATTCCCCTCCACTAGGTGGGGCCCACATGGGCATGTGGCATGCCAGTCTTGAGCTGTGCGGTCCAGGCAAGTTGGAAAGGGCTATCCGCAGAGACGAGATGGAGCCGCCCTTGCGCTGGTATTCCGTGATCGGGAGCTGGGTGTCCATGGGCCATTGTGGGTCTGCACTGAAATGGGGTCAGATTATGTCGGCCTTCATATTCCTCCACCAAAAGTGCCTTTGCAGATCCTTGTACATTTTTGTCGATCCAGGATGCACAGTGTATTTTGACCCGTGAGCTTCTCGTAACACCATATCTATCATGACTGAATCTTCTGGGACCCATATGCGCTGTTTGTATCGGATTCCACCATCCATACCGACTGTCATATGAGTTTGGGGCTTCTCTAATAGCTTAGTCATATCAACAAGGCTCTTGCTATTCTTTTGAGTTGACAGGATTTCAGACAGGAGACCCGGTTTTACATGGACACTGGCCAATCTAAGAACGTTGCCCATACGCCTTGGGGCCCAAAGTGACATGACTTCCATGTTCTTCCATTTTGTAGTAAAGACAGCAGCACATTTAGCCTGCTTCCTACTGAGAGCATCGGCCACCACATTTGCCTTACCGGGGTGGTAGGCAATGGTGAAGTCATAGTCTTTAAGGTACTCGATCCAGCACCTCTGTCTGAGATTGAGATCCTTCTGTGTCAAGATGTATTTCAGACTCTTGTGGTCGGTGAGGATGTCGGAGGTGGTACCATACAAGTAGTGTCGCCATATTTTCAAAGCATATATGATGGTGGCAAGCTCGAGGTCATGGGTTGGGTAGTTGACCTCATTTGGCTTCAATTGTCGAGAGGCATAAGCAACTACTTTTCTCTCTTGCATGAGGACACAACCCAGACCGAACCTTGATGCATCGGTGAAGATGACGAACCCATCATTTCCCGAGGGAAGAGTCAAGACAGGTTCAGTTGTTAGCTTTGTCTTTAGCTCTTGAAAACTGGACTCACACTCCTTTGACCAGATAAACTGTTCTCCTTTCCTGGTGAGCTTAGTGAGAGGCAAGGCAGTCCTGCTGAAGTTCTGGATAAAACGTCGATAATAGCCAGCAAGACCTAGAAAACTGCGAATCTCCGAAACATTCTTTGGGGCTTGCCACTCAAGAAAAGCCGAGACTTTGGCGGGGTCAACAGAAATTTTCCCACCAAAAATTATGTGGCCCAAGAACATGACTTCAGAAATCCAAAATTCACATTTTGACCATTTTGCATAGAATTTCTGAGATTGGAGGATGTCGAGAACTTTGCGAGGGTGGATGCGGTGTGATTCAATATTAGTCGAATATATCAATATATCATCAATGAAGACCACTACAAACTCATCAAGGAAAGGGTGGAAGACACTATTCATCAAGTTCATAAACACACCAGGGGCATTAGTCAACCCAAAAGGAATGACAAGGAATTCATAATGCCCGTATCGGGTTCGAAAGGCTGTTTTAGGGATGTCTTCATCCTTAACTTTGAGTTGGTGGTAACCAGAACGAAGATCAATTTTTGAAAATACATGGGCAGAACGGAGTTGATCGAAGAGATCATCAATTCTGGGCAGCGGATACTTGTTTTTCACAGTATCTTGATTGATCATACGATAGTCAATACACATGCGAAGGGAACCATCCTTTTTCTTGACAAATAAAATGGGGGCTCCCCAAGGAGAGTTACTAGGGCAGATGAAACCCTTGTCAAGTAATTCCTGCAACTGCTTTTTCAGCTCAGTCAATTCAGCAGGAGCCATCCGATAGGGTGTCTGAGAAATAGGTGCGGTACCAGGTGTTAAATCTATAGAAAACTCAACATCACGATCTGGTGGTAGCCCAGGGAGCTCCTCAGTAAAGACACTCGGGTACTCTCGCACTATATCAATGTTTTCTAGGGCACTCGTATCAGGATTGACTATGGTTACAGTTGCTAAGTAGGCTTTGCACCCTTTAGCTATCAAGTTTTGGGCTTTAATCAGAGAAATGACAACGTTTTGATTTCGATCTTTCCTTCCAAGAATTACAAGAATAGGGAGATTGGGTTTGGAAATAATGACTTTCTTAGCACGACAGTCGATTAGAGCATGATTTTTATGGAGCCAATCCATCCCTAAAATAAGGTCAAAGTCTTCCATGTCTAAGATTATGAAATCTGACTCAAAACTACGTCCAGCATAAGATAGAGGGACTTTCTCGACAATATAGTAGGAGACTTTCATCTTCCCACTTGGGGTAGTTACATCAAGTACGTACCCTAAGTCCCTTATTTCAAGATTCAACATACAGGCAAGATTCTTAGACATGAAGGTGTTTGTTGACCCAAAGTCAAAAAGAGTAACAACAAAATGACTGAAGATTTGCATCGTACCTACGTATACATATATTTCATGTAAGGACTATGTACAAGATAATCATGATATAAAGTTCTGGAATTAATCTTGAATTTAAAAGGTACCTTCCATGAGTTTGTTTTCATTGGCCTTCGCCTCATCTGCATTCACAGCAAAGACACGAGCCTGTCTATGTTCACCTTGCCTGGCCCATGCTGGAGGAGGGTGGGGGCAGCTGTCTCTGAAGTGACCCTCCTATTTGTAGTAATGGAAGAACGGGGACGGATACTTGCACTGGCCAGGGTGGAAGTTACCACAGTTACGACAATGAGGAATATTGGCATTCCGGCCTGGACCCCTGTTTTGGCCATGATTCTGGTTTTGTGCAGGACCACGATTGTAATTCTTGTTCTGGCCTTGGGCAGGAGGATTCCTCTGGTTCTTCTGTCGGTTCCTGTTCTTATTACCACTAATATGGGGTTTTCCCTTTGGTTCAGATTTTGCAGGTACAGCTTCAGTCAGACCCAGATAGGCAAGGGTAGGTAAAGGTTTCCCGTGTCCCATCCCCAGGGTTCTCTCCATGGACAAGGCATGGTCATAGGCATCTTGGAAATTGGTGGGTTTGGATGAGGATACAAAAGCTTTTAGCGTAATGAAAAACCCATCAATGTAACTATCAAGTTTTTGTTCTTCAGTGAGGTTGGTGACATGCCTCTCTAGCAGGCGGAACTGTCGGTTGTATTCAGCCATTGTGTTAGTTCCTTGGGTAAGGGTGAGGAATTGTTTTTGTTTTTCCTTTCTCTCAGACGTGGGTTGGAAACGGTTGGTGAAAATGGGTTTGAAGGCTTCCCAGTTGACAGGGATGACCTGTTAGGACCGGATATAATTCTCCCACCACAATTTGGTCGCTCCCTTCAACTGGTAGGTGGCAAAACCAACCTTGTCTTGTTCAGGGCACCTCAAAACCCTAAAGGTGTTTTCCATAGACACTAACCAGGCATCAGCCTTGTCTAGGACATCATCTTTGTCTTCCCCATAGAAGGTTTCAGGGATGAGTTTCAGAAAATCCTGGATAGTGGTGGGTTTTGGGTTTTGGGTTGGTACAAGGGATGTTGTACGAACATCTAGGTCATGGAGGGCATCCATAATGGCCTTTTGTTTTAATTCCCATTCCCCCATATTGTTGGTCTTATTGGCAGAACCGACATATTCATCATCATCTATGCGGGGCTTCTTCCCCTTATCTTTAGTACCAGAGGTCCCCTCACCATCCATGTTGTTCCTGGTTTTTGGGACCATCTGCAAGAGTTCAACTAATATAAGTTTTCTTATTTATAACCTTTAAAGCAAGAATATGATAGATCATGGAAATATTGCAACAGGTTTTCTCAATTTATTTTCAGATTTTAGTTGTTCCCATCCTTAATTTACCCAAAATAGAGAGAGTATATAGATCAAGTCATGACACCTTAAGGAGAATGAGAAGATGAGGAGTCATCCTACTTCCTTCTAATAGGTGGCTTGGGTAATCCTTAAAGAAGAGATAAGATGCTAGAAGACTCTCTAGGGTTATAGGAAGTCCTTCCATCCATTTCTGGATCAACTAAGGCCAGGTGGAGCAGGAGGAACCTCAACCACCGTGAAGACGGATAGGAGGAATTATGCCAGAACCCCCTTTGTGCTCTTTCTAGACACCTCAATTTTCACCATAGTGAATTTTAGGGCTTCCTTGGTTCAGCGATTTAAGAATATCATTTCACTAATGCATATGAAGTGTGTTATGGCTCTGATACCAACTGTCATGGATCCGTTCTTACCCTAATCCCAATCCCACTACCCAAAAGGGCAGTGTTAGAGGGATGAGAGCGCCCGTCCCTGAGTGGCCCGAAAATCACACACAGATAATATGCAAAAATGAAATAACATCCTTCTTTATTAAAATGAACCAAAAAGTTGAATCATATACTTAAAATAAGGTTTTGATGCTCCATCTTGATCTAGAGATTTGAATAATGATATTGATAATTAGGGTTGACATGTATTCCTAAATATACCTAGGAAGGTCATCCATTCATGAAAAATGTTTAATACTTGAATATTTGTTGGACTTTTGAGGAATATTGTTGATGACCTAAACCTAAGGTAGAAATAGGAAAATGTAACCCTAATCTCGAATAACAAAGCATGATCTTTGAAACTATGATCTTGACCCTTGATCCAATATTTTGATCTAGGATCTAACTCAAAGGGTTGAATTACTCTCTCTCTTGGGATCTATACTCCAAATACCCTTTTAGAAAGGTACGCTATTATACTACTCCTCCTTGGTTGTATGATGATATTTTTCTTAGGTATCTCTTGAAATATGCTTGGCTAGTTATTTAAATGAAATATTGTTCCCTATGAATATTCATCCGTTTTTCTTCTATATTATATGTTGAGAAACATGAAATCTAAATCACTAGACCCATTATGACTGCCCGTATATTGATGTTGATGTTGATAATGATGTTGGAAAAATTGATAATGTTGATATTGGATATAAGCAAATCTCCTTCTTTAGAAGGCGGGATTTTGCACTTGGACCTCCTATCTCATATGATGAGAAGGAGCTTGGTGACCTCCCCATCGCGTTGGGGTAGTAGAGTCACCCAAACTAATATAAGCATGCTTCTTGAATTACAGCATAATGGGACATTCGTAATAAAATTTGTTGTTGAATAACATTTTGGTTTTTGGAAATCGTTCGATAATGTTTTGAAGCATAAGTCCTGCCAAGCATGCTAGTTTTTCTTATAAAACTTCTTTACTTGTTTATATATAGCGTACCGTGCAATTGCATTGACTTTGTGTCTTGATTTTCTCGATTTTAGGTAATGCAAGGAACTAGATTCATCTACTCTTTCATCTACTGCAATAAAGACTGCTACATCTTATGGACTCTACATGGGAGCTAATTGTAAAAGGGATATAGTTGTAGGCTAGTTCTTATCTTTTTCTTTTTCCTGTTGCCTACGGGCCTATGTATTAAACTTTTTGGTTCATTTTAATAAAGAAGGATGTTATTTCATTTTTTCATATTATCTGTGTGTGATTTTTGGGCCACTCAGGGACGGGCGCTCTCATCCCTCTAACACTGCCCTTTTGGGCAGTGGGATTGGGATTAGGGTAAGAACGGATCTGTGACAGATGGGTTGATCATCTTATGTCTTTTGAGTTTGCTGGTCATGTGATGAGGTGGTTTGTAGCTACTGATTATGATGTTGAGTTCCCAGCCTATTCTGGTGTTTCGTCTTCTACTTGAAGTTCTGTTTTCTACTTGGTTGATTTAGTGGTTCTCACCTGTGATGGCTGAAGCTTGTTTGTTCTGCTGGAGAGCTTGGGCTTGTGGCGGTTCCTGATGAGTAGCTTCTCCTAATTTTCAGTGATGTTGTTCTGTCTGTTCAGAAATCAGAGGCTACGAATGTTCCCTTGACTGAGAAGGTAGTGTGAAGGGTTATTTTATGAAGTATGTTGGGAAACAGAGGCCACGAAAGTTCCTTTGGCTGAGAAGGAAGTGTGAAGGGTTGTTTTCTGAGGTATGTTGGGTTTGCTTTTCTCCATTATGATCTTTATGAAGTTGTCTTCTAACGAACTGTTGTTGGATCAGTCTCTGTTTTGAGGTTTGGGTGCAAGATATATACATGTCTTTTTTTGTAAAAGAAGTTGAAGGGCATCTCGTTCTGAAAGTTCCTGAGCAGTTGAAGTTTTTTAGTCTGCTATGTTCTGGAAACATCATCTGATTGGTTTGAGCTTTAGGTGGTTGATCAGTTGATGGCAAAAATATTCTTTTTTCTTGACTCTTTTCTTGCAATCCCTATGTATAGATAGCTTTATACTCCTATCTATGTCTGTGATGGAAGTATGAAGGGCCTACTGACAGTTCTTGGGTTGATGAAAATCTTCCACAAGTTGCTATTTTTCTGAAGATATCTCTTCGTTGCTGAAGGAGACAGTTTCGGGTTGAGGCTATGATGTTGATTTTTTTCGGCTAGCATGCTTTCTTTTATCTTTTCTCTGTTATCTCTTGTACAGTTGGTCTTATTCGTTGGACTTGTATTCCTTTACTTTTTTCTGTCCTTGCATTGTAAATAGCACAACACAAAATAAAATACAAAAAAAGGAAGGCGAGTTTTTGACTGACCAAAAAAATATCTTTGTGGCAATGCCTTATTTATCTTGTGGTACTTGGTATGCATAAGATAAAGTGATACATAAAAGTTATTGATAACTAAAACAATCAAATTAGCATAAATCATTGGAAATTCATTTCTAATTTCCATATGATGGATAAGTCTAGAGTCTATTGGTTAGAGAACCAGTAAGAGACATGAATATCTTAGACATGATTAATCAATCTTCACTAGTAGTAGTGAGAGAATGATTATCCTATTAGGTTTAATACATGAGATGTATTTATGTACCTATTAGAGTTAATGCTAATACTTCAAACAGTGTTTAGAGAAATACCAATATGAATATCTTAAAGTGTTCAAGAATATCATAGATGAAGTACAAATTTGGTAAAAGTATTAGTTCCTGATGTGATCAAGGCATAAGGATACTTAAATCGACCTTATGAGTGATTATGATAGTGTATCATAGTGAACTCTTGATTAAGGCATGGTGATGTATAAAGGAGTCATACTCTAAGGAGTTAGATAATGATTATCAAATAACTAATTTCTTCTTAAATAAAGAATATCCCATACTAATTAAGGACATTAGGAATCACAAAGAGTTGTGAGTTCTTATATCCTTGACAGATACACCTCAAATATCTATATGATGAGTTGGTCATGTGATGAGTATGAGGAACCGGATTTTGAGTTATGGTTTATGACCATTACATCCTAAATGACTTCCATGTGAACCAGAAGTTATGACCTTGATGGTAGCACCCATTGGGATGAAATCCATAAGTGTGAAAGAGTCTTAAGCGTTAAGACACATGGATAACATTTTGAGAATTATGATGCTTGTTGATTACAACTTATTGACTAAGAAATTTGGCATATGGATACTAAAACCGCATTCCTATGAGGAATAAAACAAGGATGTGTACATGACACAACCTATAAGGTTTATGAATCCATTAATGCAAATGAAGTCTATAAGTTGCAATGGACTAATCAATATGATTGATTGAGTACAAGCAACTCAGAATTGGATCTTCACTTTGATGATATAGTCAAAGGGTTTGACTAATATGTCAAAGATAAAGAGAGATCTGTGATTTAGTGGGAGCGTATTCCTATTCCTCATGTTGATGTGAAATGGAAATGTTCTAGAATGGAAATCCAAAGTGGAAATTATCTTTAAGGAAGACAAATAGATTTCCTATGTAATAGGAATAGAGATCTATAGAGATAGTTCTCGAAAACCTCTTGACCTGAAAAGAGAGAGCATACAATCTATATTGAAGAGTTCAGTATGCATAGATTCAGTGGGAGAAAACTTGTCCATGTTACATGGAGTTAGTATCTGAAGGCCAAGTGTCCAATTCTTATGAATAATGGGAACACTAAGAATAGATATGGATCTATCATGTATGTAATCATCCCATCATGGCAAGAAAAAAATACATTCATCATCTTGTATGTAGGACATGACAATATGATGTGCTCATCCTGATAACTCATGTGTGGGACATGACGAGTGGATGTTTGTCTAGTTCCAGTAAGGGTTACTGGAATACCATAAGAACTTGACAAGTACTTGAGAAGTACTAGTTCTATGGAAATAAGGAAGGGTTCATTGTAAAGAGTTACACTTATGTGAACTTCCAAAGAGGATAGAAAATTAATCACAAAATATATATGGGATATATAAAAGTGAATGTTTGTTGATAAATGGAAATGTTCCAATAAATCTATTTAAAAGGAAAAGCCTAGTATCCGTGTGTTACAGAACATTAGTAGATACTATATGGATCTGGAAGTTCATAGAGATGAACTTATAGATATTCTGATCTTTGATGACAAGTAAGGAGTACTTGATCATGCAATGTGGCTAAAGGTTAGCAAAGGAATACTAGATCGCATATTACGGCAACTCCATCTCTTACGTGTGACGTACAGTGAAGAGATGAGAGACATGCAGTTAATACTGACTTTGGCAAGGTGTTTCCATAACTCACTATGTTAGCACTAGAGCATAGTAACATGTAGGACATGTTTGAAGATCACTATGAATATGATTCAAGGGTGATTGGCTCACAGTGCAAGTGGGAGGTTGTTGGTATGTATGCCCTCAGAGCCAATCATGGGATGATTGGTGGGATACATTAAGATTTATTTGATAAAGATCAAGGGAAATCTTCCAATTCTTTCTGGTTCAGTCATATGAGATAATGAAAGAACAGATTGAATGTCTAGAGAATGACAATACTCAATGACGTATGCCTTCAGGTTCTGGACCTGAATGATGAGATCATACGGATGCTAAGAGTTTGTACATTCTTATTATGTCCCTAGTCAGATGTCAGTGTGGAAGGTAGATAGACAGCAATGACACACAAGACTAGATTGTGGTGTTGGTTGATGACATAATCTCATTAGTCATGATATGGAGATATCAAACCAAACACATAGGTACTTGTTAATAAGTTTACCGAACATACCCACTGTGAGTTTGATACATGGAACCATGACATGGTAGTCATAGTCAGTTCTCACAGTGATGGTGGTGAATGTGATTCTTTGACCTGAAATCACTACACTCAACACATGTTGTTGGGTACACTTTGACATCATCAAATGCAGTCCTCAAACATGGGTTGTTATAAAGGTGATGATTGGGTGGCTTTGATACATGGGGCTTTTGAGGGGTGAGTGATAGATATGGGCTTTGTCTCTCCTGAGGGAATTTGATATCCATGGCCACTTGATGAGTAGGATTGAGATTGGCATGCACACACATGTGTGAATTAGTATGCGATATTGATGTCATATATATCTCCTCCAATCTACTCTGAGCTCAAGAAAGTGAATGAATGTTGAAAGGATGATTGTTCCATGCCTTGAGTGTTGGTATGTATGCCCTGAGAGCCAATCATGGGATGATTGGTGGGATACATTGAGATTGATTTGATAAACATCAAAAGGCGAGCTTCCAATTCTTTCTGGTTCAGTCATATGAGATAGTGATAGAACAGATTGAATGTCTAGACAATGACATAACTCAATGACGTATGCTTTCAAGTTGAGGACCTGAACGATGAGATCATACGGATGCTAAGAGTTTGTACATTCTTGTTATGTCCCTAGTTGGATGTCATTGTGGAAGGTAGATAGACAACAATGACACACAAGACTAGATTGTGGTGTTGGTTGATGACAGAATCTCATTAGTCATGATATAGAGATATCAAACCAAACACATAGGTACTTGTTAGAGAACAAGGTACCGGACAGACCCACCGTGAGTTTGACACATGGAACCATGAGATGGTAGTCACAGTCAGTACTCACAGTGATGGTGGTGAGTGTGATTCTTAGACCTAAAATCACTACACTCAACACATGTCATTGGGCACACTTTGACATCATCAAATGCAGTCCTGAAACATGGGTTGTTATAAAGATGATGATTGGGTGGCTTTGACACATGGGGCTTTTGAGGGGTGAGTGATAGATATGGGATTTGTCTCTCCTGAGGGAGTTTGATATCCATGGCCACTTGATGAGTAGGATTGAGAAAGGCGTGCACGCATGTGTGAATCAGTATATGATACTGACGTCATACATATCTCTTCCAGTCTACTCTGAGATCAAGGAAGTGAATGAACGTTGACAGGATGAATGTTCCATGCCTCGAGTTCATTCGGGATATCAGTGACAAAGGAATTATACATTCGCTGTAACACCATTCACGGATTTTAGGATGAAAGTTTTTCTCCAACTTTCTACTTTCACTTGGGTAGCACTGATGTGTGACTAGGCACCGCTCTTTGCTTGTGAAGTCATAAGTGTTATGAACTTTCACTTCCAACGTGAAATGGACCTGCAGGGTCACACACATAGGATTTAACCTGGAAGAGGAGTTTTGTCCACAAGCAATGTTTAGATTGATTACTAAAGGAGTTTAGTAGTTCAATTAAACACTCAATCAGTCGATGACTCAATATCATATGGTTCAAGGTGTTGGACGCATTGATTGGAGTATCGGATTGGTTGAAATCGCAATTGAATGATTTTGCCCAACCTGTGCTCCCAACCGATCGGTTCATGTGATGAACCGGTCAGCTGAGGTTGTTGAACCGGTCGGCTGGAGTGTCCAGGCCGATCGGCTCATGCCCAGGTTGAAACGACCGGTTCAAGGGTTGAACCGATCGGCTCAACTGGTGCAATCGACCAGTTGGGAAAAGTCATGTCGGCAAGTATTTTCCTTTGGTTTCAAATTGCCTAATTCGATTGGGAATAATATTGGTATTCGATACCAATTGGGAAAGAAACAAGGAAAGTCTTTTTGAGCTGGATTAGGACCATGAACCGATCGGTTCAGGGCACCAACCGATCGGTTGGAGTGCCCCAAACGGTCGGCTCAGGTCCAACTGATCGGCTCAATGGCCGAACCGATCGGTTCAGTGGTGAACCGATCATTTCAAGTTGCGAACTGGTTGCTTTTTGTGGAAAATTCTCAAACCCTTCTACTCCTGCTTTTTAGTCCCGCATTGCCCGGGATGGAGAACCCTATCCCATGAATCTCCTATATATATAGGGGTATTGGGGGCTTCTCAAAGTACAGCTCAGTGCAACCAGTTGCTCTGCAAGTTGTCGTTCTCTCTGGTTTTGGTAACCGTGAGAGAGCCCGAGCAAGTGCTTCCCGCAAAAGGGAGGTGCAGTAAGGGAAGGACAACTACAGTTGCAACAGGAGGCAGGAGAGCGTGTTGGCGACTAGTACGTCAACAGGAGGGTGCAACTCCTTCCACTTCCTTGTGGGACAAGGAGTGTGGAGTTCCAGGTGGTCCGTGTGGACTACTACAGAGGCGGGAGGACACTGCCGCTTAGGAGGACAACTATCATCTGACAGTCCGATTCGAGTAGGAGTTGTCAGTCCCGGTGCGACCAGGAGCTGCACAGACACCGTCAAAGTCCGGAGTTGAAGACCGCGCATTGCGCGAGGTATTGTCGTCGAGCAAGCCTCGGGACAAGGTATGATTCCGCAAACCATCCTTTCCTATTATATAGACGTTGACGCGTTTCCTCGGTATGGGTTGGGGGAGAAATTTTTTGTTTCTGCTGCCTTCTCTGTCTCCCCTAAAACCCAACAGTGGTATCAGAGCCACGTCAGCTGTTCTATATTTTAGGAATATCGATATGATCGATTTTGGTTTGTCGCCTTTATTTATTGCATACGATGCGAATAATATCGGCTTTATGCATGTCCAATCCTAAATCCACAAATCCCTAATTACATATATGATATATATTATTAATGCACTCGATACGCGTCGCCCTTAAACGAGTTTTGTGGTGGATGTGTGTAGCATGATTATGGCCTATAAACCCCTATCTGTGTGTGTTTGTTTGTGGTTGCTTGTATCTCGGTCTGCGCACCGATCTTCCCTCTCTTATTCCTGATGTAACTCGAAATAATTCGAGATTCTTTCCTACCTTTGCTCCCCCCGAATGTAAATCGGGGTTTCCCTTTTAAAGCAATGTAATAAATAGAATAGGATTTTATTTCTTGTTATGTCAAAGACCGACGGACATCAAGACGACTGCTCAAACGATCGGTTCAAGGAGTGAACCGATCGGTTGACCTTCCAGACGGTCGGTTCAAGGAGTGAACCGATCGGTAGATGACCGGTTCGAGGAGCGAGACGAGCGGGTGGCAGACATGACGAGATGCACGACGACCAGGCGAACCGATCGGTTGGAGCAGCCAACCGATCGGCTGGTGGCACCCAGACGACCGGCTGGAGAGTACAGATCATTCATGTGATGAGTTGATCAACTCGGATGGCAAGGCACATAGTTCATCTTGTACAGGTTGCATATGATGTAGACCTAGATGGCCGTGATTCCTCTTGGCTCGAGGAATCACATTAGGATGGCCATAATCATCGCTTTTTATCGTTTGTGCATGTTTTCTGTGGGATATAGCATGTATATGATACGTACTATGTATTGTGGTGATTGGATATGTATATGTATATAAAAACCAAATCCCTCATTAAAATATTAAGTCTTATATGCCTTCCATTAGCGGCACACATGAAAAGCTCGATCGACCAAGCGTAGATTACACCAAAGCATGGTGCGCCATCTATCTTGTGGAAGTGTGAAGGGTAGACATGTAGGTTCTGCCAAAGAAGGGTGCATGTTTACCGTTTCGGCTTTTGGGTTAGACTTAACTGGTGATTCTTAGAGCGTCTAAGCCCAGAGGCAAGGAATGTTCATGGCAAGGTGTTGTGCATGTTCATTCAACAAGAGTTGCATATGATGCAATTGGCAAGAGTTGCCTACCTAAGAGATCTAAGTTGTGGGCGATCAGCCAAAGCTGACTCATAACTTAGAGGATTTCAGGATCTTGCCCACTAGAAGATTGTACGCTGCAATCTTCCGAATTGATGGTGAGGGCTATCAATTTGAACTAAAATAGTGGGAGCGATAATTAATTAAAGGCCTAATTATATCGTCAAACTTTCAAATCAATCAAATAAGTCAAAATGAGTTTTGGACTAAAATTGCATATTTTCCTTTGTGTAGTTCAAATGGCAACAAACAACAACAACTTTTCTTTGCGATCGGTCCTTGACAAGGACAAGCTAAATGGGACAAACTTCCACGACTGGTATCGGACATTGAGAATTTTTCTCACTCAAGAGCGCAAGCTCTATGTCCTGGATACTCCAATTCCAGAGGAACCCGCTCCTAATGCACCAAAGGCAGAAAGGGATGCTTACAAGAAGCATTCTGATGATGCCATTGATGCAAAGTGCTTGATGCTATGTTCAATGAACCATGAGTTGCAGAGGCAACATGAGAACATGGGTGTCATAGAGATGATTCTGCATCTCAGGAACATGTATGAAGATCAGGCACGGCAACAGAGGTACAATGTTTCTAGGGCACTGTTCAAGTGCATCATGACAGAAGGAGATCCAGTTGGTCCTCACACACTCAAGATGATTGGGTATGTGGAGAACCTGCAGAGACTGGGATTTCTACTGAGCCAAGAGTTGGCTACTGACGTGATACTGCAATCGTTGCCAGAATCTTACAGTCAGTTTGTGATGAACTACAACATGAACAACTTTAATAGGCCACTATCAGAGTTGTTGGGCATGTTGAGGACAGCCGAGTTACAGATGAAGAAGGACAAGCCTAAGTCCGTGATGGTGATCACGAGCAAGAAAGGCAAGTCCAAGCGCAAGGGCAAGGGCAAAGCTAAGAAAGGTTCTAAAGCTAGCCAGGAGTCCAAGCCATCTTCAGCTCTCAAGGCCAAGGGAGGCGTGACCAAGAAAGGAAATTGCCACCATTGTCAAAAGCCAGGACATTGGAAAAGGAATTGTCCTCTCTACCTGGAAGAACAAAAGAAGAAGGAGGCGAATGAAGCCTCTACTTGAAGGTGTCATGTAAATAAACTTGTAACACTTTTTGAGATATATGATATCAAGATGTAAAGTGTAAAGCATTCTTACTTGGGGCAAGTGTTGCCCTTATAGATAGGAATACATTAGTTTATTTTCATCCAATAAGGCATGTAATACAGTTATGAACTGCTAATTCATACTTGCCAATAGATAGAAACACTTTATTTTTGCATATTGTATGACAATGATGGCAATCAATAAAGTTGTGTTTTCAATCTTAAAGATGTGATCTTTGTGGCAATGCCTTATTTATCTTATGATATTTGATATGCATAAGATAAGACGATACCTAAACGTTATAGATAACTCAAACAATTTAATTAGCATTAATCATGAGAAATTCATTTCTAGTTTCCATGTGATGGATAAAACTAGACTCTTTTGGTTAGAGAACCAGTAAGGGACATGAATATCTTGGACATGATTGATCAATCTTCACTAATGTAGTGGGAGAGTGATTATCCTATTAGGTATAATACATGTGATGTATTTACATACCTATTGGAATAAATGCTAATACTTCAAAAGGTGTTTAGAGAAATACCAATATGAATATCTTGAAGTGTTCAAGATTATCATAAATGAAGTACAAATTTGGTAAAGTATTAATTCTTGATGAGATCAATGAATGAAATACTTGGACCAAATGTTTGAGATCCTTATGAGTGATTATGATAGTGTATCATAGTAAACTCATGATTAAGGCATGGTGATGTCTGAATCAAGAAGGAATCATACTCTAAGGAGTTAGAGAATGATTATCAAATAACTGAATTCTTCTTAATAAATGAATACCCCACACTAATAAAAGAAATTAAGAATCACAAGGGTTGTGAGTTCTTATATCTTTAACAGATACACCTCAATTATCTGTGTGATGAGTTGTTCATGTGATGAGTCAACTATCAAGATGAATATGAGGAACCAAATTTTGAGTTATGGTTTAAAACCATTACATCCTAAATGACTTCCATGTGAACCATAAGGTATGACCTTGATGGTAGCACTCATTGGATCATATCCATAAGTTGCAGATGAGTCTTAAGTGTTAAGACACATGGATAACATTTTGAGAAGGATGATGCTTGTTGCAACTTAATGACTAAGACATTTGGCATATGGATACTAAAACCGCATTCCTATGAGGAATAAAACCAGGATGTGTATGTGACACAGCCTATAAGGTTTATAAATCCACTAATGCAAATGAAGTCTATAAGTTACAATGGACTAATCAATGTGATTGATTGAGTTCAAGCAACTCAAAATTGAATCTTTATTTTGATGATATAGTCAAAGGGTTTGACTGATATGTCAAAGATAAAGAAGGGATCTGTGATTTAGTGGGAGCGTGTTCACATTCCACATATTGATGTGAAATGGAAATGTTCTAGATTGGAAATCCGAATGTGGAAATTATCTTTAAGGAAGATAGAGATGTTTCCTATGTGATAGGAATAGAGATCTATAGAGATAGTTCTTGAAAATCTCTTGACCTGGAAAGAGAAAACATACATTGGCAATCTGTACTGAAGTGTTCAGTATGCACAGATTCAGTGGGAGAAAACTTGTCCATGTTACATGGATATTAGTATCCCAAGGCCAAGTGTCCAATTCTTATGAAGAATGGGAACACTAAGAATAGATATGGATCTATCATGTATGTAATCATCCCATTATCTTGCATGTATGACATGGAAAGAATAAAATGCATTCATCATCTTGTATGTAGGACATGGCAATATGATGTGCTCATCCTGATAACTCGTATGTAGGACATGATGAGTGGATGTCTGTCTACTTCCAGTAAGAGTTACTGGAATACCATGAGAACTTGATAAGTGCTTGTGAAGAACTAGTTCTATGGAGATAAGGAAGAGTTTAATGTAAAGAGTTACATTGATGCGAACTTCCGAAAGGACAGAACATTAATCGCAAAATATATACATAAGATGTATAAAAGTGAAAGTTTGTTGATAATTGGAAATGTTCCAATAAAGCCATTTAAAAGGGGAAATGTCGAGTATCTATGTGTTAGTAAACAGTAGTAGATACTATATGGATCTGGAAGTTCATAAGATGAACTTATATTCCACTCATTGATGATAAGTCTGGAATCCTTGATCATACAATGTGGCTAAAGGTTAGCAAAGGAATACTAGATCGCATATTACAACAACTCCATCTCATACGTAAGACGTACAGCGAAGAGATGTGAGACATGCAATTTGTACAGACTTTGGCAAGGTGTTTCCATTACTCACTATGATGGCACTAAGAGCACAGTAACATGTGGGACATGTTTGAAGATCACTATGAATATGATTCAAGGGTGATTGGCTCGCAGTGCAAGTGGGAGTCCGTTGGTATGTATGCCCTGAGAGCCAATCATGGGATGATTGGTGGGATACATTGAGATTGATTTGATAAACATCAAAAGGCAAGCTTCCAATTCTTTCTGGTTCAGTCATATGAGATAGTGATAGAACAGATTGAATGTCTAGAGAATGACATAACTCAATGACGTATGCTTTCAGGTTGAGGACTTGAACGATGAGATCATACGGATGCTAAGAGTTTGTACATTCTTGTTATGTCCCTAGTCGGATGTCATTGTGGAAGGTAGATAGACAACAATGACACACAAGACTAGATTGTGGTGTTGGTTGATGACAGAATCTCATTAGTCATGATATAGAGATATCAAACCAAACACATAGGTACTTGTTAGAGAACAAGGTACCGGACAGACCCACCGTGAGTTTGACACATGGAACCATGAGATGGTAGTCACAGTCAGTACTCACAGTGATGGTGGTGAGTGTGATTCTTAGACCTGAAATCACTGCACTCAACACATGTCGTTGGGCACACTTTGACATCATCAAACGCAGTCCTGAAACATGGGTTGTTATAAAGGTGATGATTGGGTGGCTTTGACACATGGGGCTTTTGAGGGGTGAGTGATAGATATGGGATTTGTCCCTCCTGAGGGAGTTTGATATCCATGGCCACTTGATGAGTAGGATTGAGAAAGGCGTGCACGCATGTGTGAATCAGTATATGATACTGACGTCATACATATCTCTTCCATTCTACTCTGAGATCAAGGAAGTGAATGAATGTTGACAGGATGACTGTTCCATGCCTTGAGTTCATTTGGGATATCAGTGACAAAGGAATTATACATTCGTTGTAACACCATTCACGGATTGTAGGATGAAAGTTGTTCTCCAACTTTCTACTTTCACTTGGGTAGCATTGATGTGTGACTAGGCACCGCTCTTTGCTTGTGAAGTCATAAGTGTTATGAACTTTCACTGCCAATGTGAAATGGACCTGCAGGGTCACACACATAGGATTTAACCTGGAAGAGGAGTTTTGTCCACAAGCAATGTTTAGATTGATTACTAAAGGAGTTTAGTAGTTCAATTAAACACTCAATCAGTCGATGACTCAATATCGTATGGTTCAAGGTGTTGGACGCATTGATTGGAGTATCAGATTGATTGAAATCGCAATTGACTGATTTTTCCCAACCTGTGCTCCCAACCGACCGGTTCATGTGATGAACCAGTCAGCTGAGGTTGTTGAACCGGTCGGCTGGAGTGTCCAGGCCGATCGGCTCATGCCCAGGTTGAAACGACCGGTTCAAGGGTTGAACCGATCGGCTCAACTGGTGCAATCGACCAGTTGGGAAAAGTCATGTCGGCAAGAATTTTCCTTTGGTTTCAAATTGCCCAATTCGATTGGGAATAATATTGGTATTCGATACCAATTGGGAAAGAAACAAGGAAAGTCTTTTTGAGCCGGATTAGGACCATGAACCGATCGGTTCAGGGCACCAACCGATCAGTTGGAGTGCCCCAAATGGTCGGCTCAGGTCCAACCGATCGGCTCAATGGCCGAACCGATCGGTTCAGTGGTGAACCAATCATTTCAAGTTGCGAATCGGTTGCTTTTTGTGGAAAATTCTCAAACCCTTCTACTCCTGCTTTTTAGTCCCGCATTTCCCGGGATGGAGAACCCTGTCCCATGACTCTCCTATATATAGGGGTATTGGGGGCTTCTCAAAGTACAGCTCAGTGCAACCAGTTGCTCTACAAGTTGTCGTTCTCTCTGGTTTTGGTAACCGTGAGAGAGCCTAAGAAAGTGCTTCCCACAAAAGGGAGGTGCAGCAAGGGAAGGACAACTGCAGTTGCAACAAGAGGCAGGAGAGCGTGTTGGCGACTAGTACGCCAACAGGAGGGTGCGACTCCTTCCACTTCCTTGTGGGACAAGGAGTGTGGAGTTCCAGGTGGTCCATGTGGACTACTACAGAGGCGGGAGGACACTGCCGCTTAGGAGGACAACTGTCATCCGACAGTCCGGTTCGAGTAGGAGTTGTCAGTCCCGGTGCGACCAGGAGCTGCACAGACACCGTCGAAGTCCGGAGTTGAAGACCGCGCATTGCGTGAGGTATTGTCACCGAGAAAGCCTCGGGACAAGGTATGATTCTGCAAACCATCCTTTCCTATTATATAGACGTTGACGCGTTTCCTCGGTATGGGTTGGGGGAGAAATTTTTTGTTTCCGCTTCCTTCTCTGTCTCCCCTAAAACCCAACATTGAGTTCATTCATGATATCAGTGACAAAGGAATTATACATTCGTTGTAACACCATTCATGGATTGTAGGATTGAAAGTTGTTCTCCAACTTTCTATTTCACTTGGGTAGCACTGATGTGTAACTAGGCACCGCTCTTTGCTTGTGAATTCATAAGTGTTATGGACTTTCACTGCCAACGTGAAATGGACCTGTAGGGTCACACACATAGGATTTAACCTGGAAGAGGAGTTTATCCACAAATGATGTTAGATTGATTACTAAAGGAGTTTAGTAGTTCAATTAAACACTCAATCAATTGATAGATCAATATCATAGTGTTCAAGGTGTTGGCCCAATTGAATAGAGTATCAGATTGATTGAAACTATGATTGACTGATTTTGCACAGTCTGCTGCTCCAACCAATCAGCTCATGTGATGAACCGATCGGCTCAGGTTGGTAAACCGATCGGCTCATCTGATGAACCGATCAGCTCAAGATAGGCTGAGACAACCGGTTCAAGAGTTGAACCGATCGGCTCAACTGACCAACCGAGATTGTTTGGAAAGTCAGAAGACTTTTTTGCAAATACAATTTCTTTCACTTGTACAAATTCGATTTGGATAAGGATTAATATTTGATTAATCGGAAACAAATTTGGAAGTCAATTTGAGTTGGATTAGGACCACAAACTAATCAGCTCAGAGCTCTAGCCAATCAGCTTAGAGCCCCAGACGATCGACTCAGGTCCCAAATGATCTGTTCAGGACCCGAAACGATCATTTCAGGGTGCGAACCGATCGGTTCAGCTGGTGCAGATTGGTTGTTTTGTGGAAATTCTCAAACCCTTGTACTCCTGCTTTAATCCTGCATTGCCCGAGATAGAGAACCCTGTCCCATGACCCTCCTATATATATAGGGGTAGTGGGGGCTTCTCAGGAACAACAACTCAGAACACCAGTTGCTCTGCAAAGTTGTCATTCTCTCTGGTTTTGGTAACCGAGAGAGAGCCCGAGCAAGTGCTACCCGATAAGGGAGGCACAACAAGGGAAAGACAACTACAGAAAAGAAAATGGTTACAGGAGAGTGTGTCAGTGACTAGTATGCCGATAGGAGGGTGTGACTCCTTCCAATTCCTTGTGGGACAAGGAGATCAAAGTTCCTAGTGGTCTGTGTGGACTACTTCAGAGGCGGGAGACTTCTTCCGCTCGGAGGATAGCTGTCAATCCTAACAGTCCCGGTGAGACCAGGAGCTGCACAGACACCGTCCAAAATTGGAGGTGAAAATCGCGCAAGCCGTGAGGTAATGTCACCGAGAAAGCCTCGGGACAAGGTATGCCTCTACAAACCATCCTTCCTATTGTATAGAAGTTGACGAGATTCCTTTATTCTGGGTTTGGGAGAAGAAAATTTTGTTTCCACTGCCTTCTATGTCTCCCCTAAAACCCAACAGTACAACCTCCTCCCATCAATGCTATAAATTTCGATATGCGAGCACATTGGATCACATTTCTTCAAAACAACCCATTCTATGGTAAACAAGGAGAAGATAGTCAGGAGCACCATCTGAGGTTCATTGATTTTTGTGCCATGACAAAGCAAAATGGAGTATCTGACTATGACATTCGACTCCGTCTCTTTAAGTATTCACTTGCTGATAGAGCTATAAGTTGGTACAATTCCTTGCAATGTGAACCTATCACCACTTGGGAACAACTTCAAAATGTTTTTCTAGAAAAGTTTTATCCTCCTTCTCTCACCTATGAAATCAGTGGACGTATAACTCAATTCACTCAGGTCCCTAGAGAATCCCTTGCTGAAGCATGGGAAAGATACAAAGAGCTTCTAAGCAAGTGTCCACACTATGGAATTCTTAAGAATCAACTCATTGAGATCTTCTATAGAGGTGTGGATGACGATATCAAGAGGTTTTTAGACTCCTCATCTGGAGGAAACTTCATGCGTCAAAGTTATGATAGCGCATGTATGGTTGTCACCCTTGGAGCTGAAAATCAAGCTAATTGGGGTAGATCTGTAGGTAAAGGAGTACTGAAGGTAGCAATGGCTGAAGTTATTCCTGAATATAAGTCTATCGTTGAGACCCTAAAACTCTTAGTTTCCAAGCAAGACCATATCGAATGGTCCCTTGCTGCATTTGGAAGAGGACATCGACCCCCTCAACAACAAGAGCAGAACAAGTCAGCTTCACTGTTCTATGAAGCATGTAAAGGCACTGATCATTCCACATTAGCATGCAATGTTCTCTACGATGTTGTTCTTAGCAACGCATGTGGCCAAGGAGATAATAGTCAATTGGAAAATATTAATATTGTCAACACCATTCCTGGTCAAGGATACTACAATCTGAATCAAAATAGGAACCATCCTGGTTTTCAATATGGAAATCCTTCCGGAGCAGAAAACTCACGACAACTTGGTTCAAACAATTAACATGACCCACCAAGATTCCAGTATAACCAACAACAAAATTTTGGGAATCAAGGAAACTTTTGGGGTAACCTTCAGAATAGGAACTACAACCAGTATCAGAATAATTCTCAATTTTAGAATCCCAACTAGGTCCCCTATCAACCACAAGGACATCAAGACAATCCTATCTCTCTGGATGACAAACTAATAGCCATTGAGAAGATGTTGCAGCCATAGCAGACTATGATAGCTAACCAACAAGATCATCAGAAGGCTATTGAATCTCAACTAGCTCAACTTGTAGATAGCATGAAGCCACCTGTTGGAGCCTTTGCTGGCCAATCAGAAAATAATCCTAAGCACCCTGAGCAACTGAAGGCTGTCACCACCAGGTCTGGAAAAGACTATTTTGATCCTCCTGTCAAGACACTTGTAGTTATTATAGACGAGGATGAACTGATGATTGTTCAAGACTCTAAAACACATGAGTCTCAACAAAAAGGGCTAGAAACACCTGATAAGACAGATGAGTAAAGTTCTAAAAAACCTACTAGTACGGAGAAAGAAATACCAGAGTCAGATGTGCCAGTGTACAAACCTCATCCACCTTTTCCATCTCGCCTAAGGCAAATAAAGCTTGATACCTATTTCAACAAGTTCAAGGAAGCTATGAAGAAACTTCATGTTGATATACCTTTTCTAGATGTGTTGGCTGAGATACCAGCCTCGACAAAGTACTTGAAGTCACTTCTCACCAGGAAATATATAACTGAAGAATATGAGATAGTCAAGTTAGCAACAACTACTTCAGACATCATCCAGAGTAAGATGCCCAAGAAGAAGAAAGATCCAGGATCTTTTGGGATCTCCTGCCATATCGGTGATTCATCATGTATGAAAGGATTGGCCAATCTTGGTACCCGTATCTCCATCATGCCACTTCGCCTTTGCAAAAGGATAGGGTTTGTTGAACTACTCTCGACTGGTATGACAATACAACTTGCAGATAACATTGTGACTCTACCCTTAGGAATCATTAAGGATATCCCTGTCAAGGTTGGCAAAGATTCTTATGCCCCTTGTGACTTTGTCATCATGGACATAATGGAAGACACTAGATACCCTCTCATCTTTGGAAGTTTGTTCGTCACCACTGCAAGAGCTCTAATTGATGTTGAAGCAGGAACCTTGCTGCTCAGATTAGGAAAAGAAACCCTCGAGTTTAAAGTTTTTGAAAGGATGAGAAGACTGATTATGAAAGAAGAAGTCTACTTAATTGAGTGGATAGAGCATATGGCACTGCTTACGCAACAGGATTATGAATAAAATGATCTGTTAGAAGTGGCTTTAACAAACCCATCCGTTGATAACTCTGTTGATGAACAAATAAAGGATTGTGTTCTCCACCTCGATACAGATGAAGAAGATCCTGAACCCAGGATTGAGGAACTCAAAGCTATGGATGTCACTGAAGAACCATGTGAAAAACCACAAGCTCCTGAAACGAAACCCCTACCTGAGGGATTGAAGTATGTGTTTCTAAAGGACCTCAACGTCTACCCAATCATCATAAATTTTGATCTAACGACAGAACAAGAAGATAAAATCTTGACAGAATTAAAAGAAAGAAGAAAAGCCATAGGCTACAAGATGAGTGATCTCAACGGAGTCATTCAAGCAACATGCATGCACAAAATTCCCATGATGGTAGATCACAAGCCAACTGTTGAACACCAAAGGAAGCTTAATCTGAATATGAAAGAAGTTCTCCGCCTTGAAGTTATAAAGTTGCTCAGGACAGGAATTATCTATTTGATCTCCGATTCACCATGGGTAAGTCTTGTACATGCTGTCCCTAAGAAAGGAGGAACTATAGTGATAAGGAATGAAGATAATGAACTCATCCCCACTCGAACAGTCACTAGATGGAGGATGTACATTGATTATAGGAAGTTGAACAAGGAGACAGGAAAAGATCATTTCCCCATGCCTTTTCTTGATCAAGTCTTAGAACGGTTGGCTCATCAAGAATATTTCTATTATCTCAATGGTTACTATGGATTCTATCAAATTCCTATACATCCAAATGACCAAGAGAAAATGACTTTTACTTGCCCATTTGGAACATATGCCTTTAGAAGGATGTCGTTCGGTCTCTATGATGCTCCTACAACTTTCCAACGTTGCATGGCAACCATATTCGTTGGTCTCACTGAAACTATCATGGAAGTTTTTATGGATGATTTTTCTGTGTATGGAGATTCATTCAACTCATGCCTAAAGCACCTCTCCCTTGTAATTAAATGATGTGAAGAAGCACATCTTGTGTTAAATTGGGAGAAGTGTCACTTTATGGTAAAGTAAGGCATTGTCCTTGGTCATAGAGTCAGCAATCGAGGAATCAAAGTGGACAAGGCCAAGATCGAAGTGATTTCTAAGCTCTCTTACCTACCAATGTAAGGGAGATTCGTGCATTCCTAGGTCACATAGGCTTTTATAGATGGTTTATAAAAGATTTCTCCAAGAAAACCAAACCGATGACAAATTTGTTACTAAAGGATGTTGAATTAAATTTTGACGAAGAATGTGTTAAAAGTTTCAACAATCTAAAGCATGATCTTACAACAACACCCATCATTAGATCTCCCGATTGGGATCACCTATTTGAAATTATGTGTGATGCCAGTGATTATGTTGTTGGTACTGTTTTAGGACAATGTACAGAAAAGAAACATTATGTGATCTACTATGCATCGAAAACCCTCGACGAAGCTCAGAAGAATTATGAAACTACTGAGAAAGAACTCCTTGCAGTAGTGTATGCCTTTGACAAATTCAAATCTTACCTCATCGGCTCTAAAGTCATTGTCTACACAGATCATGCTGCTATTTGTTACCTCCTGGCAAAGAAAGATGCTAAACCTAGGTTGCTAAGATGGATCCTCCTCCTACAAGAATTTTATCTGGAGATCAGAGATTAGAAAGGTACAAAGAATGTTGTGGCAGGTCACCTTACTCGCATCCATACTCTAGAAATTGAGAAGATCCCAATTAATGATTCTCTACCAGATGAATCCCAATTAATGATTCTCTACCATATGACAAACTAATGAAGGTCTCAGAAGAAACACCTTAGTACTCGGACTATGTGAACTACCTCGTCGCTGGTATCATCGACCCCGACTGCACTGGAAATGCACTGAAGAAATTCATGCATGATGTGAAACAGTATCACTGGGATGAGCCATACCTATTCAAGCTATGTGTTGATGGTCTCTACAGACATTGTATCGCTGAAGAAGAAGCTCCACCTATTTTATAACAATGTCACTCAGGCCCAATTGGAGGCCATATGAGTGCTAAGAAAACTACTTTGAAAGTTTTGCAATGTTGTTTCTTTTGGCCAACCATATCCAATGATTCCTACAACTTTGTTCTTTCATGTGACAAGTGTCAGAGGATTGGAAACATTACAAAGAGAGATGAGATGCTACTTAAGTTGTAGCAAGAAGTCGAGATATTTGATGTTTGGGGTGTGGACTACATGGGCCCATTCCCCTCTTCACATGGATTTTCGTACATCCTGGTCACAATTGATTATGTTTCAAAATGGTTCAAAGCCATACCAACCATCACTAGAAATTCTAAACTTGTCATCAAAATGTTCAAAGATATCATTTTCCCCCAATTTGGAGTCCCACGCACTGTGATGTCCGATGGAGGTTCTCATTTCCTAGAAAGAAGCTTCGAAGCGTTGTTAAGGAAATATGGTGTTACACACAAAGAAGCCTCACCCTACCATCCACAAACAAATAGATAGGTAGAGGTTTCTAACCATCAACTCAAGGCTATTCTGGAAAAGATAGTAGGCCGCAACCGAAAGGATTGGTCAGTGAAAATCAATGACACCTTGTGGGCCTACCGAACTACTTTTAAAACTCCTCTTGGAACAACACCCTTCAGACTCATCTATGGAAAATCATGGCACCTACCAGTTGAACTTGAACACAAAGCTTGGTGGGCAATCAAATAGGTGAATTTTGACTTAAAGAAACCTGGCCAAGCCAGATTTCTGCAACTTCAAGAACTAGATGAACTCAGGATGACAACTTATGAGAATGCCAGATTCTATAAAGAAAGCACAAAGTTGTGGAACGATGGTCATCTAAAGAAGAAGGACATTCAAGTGGGAGACCAAGTCCTATTGTTCAACTCAAGACTGAGATTTTCAGATGGAGGATGCACGTTGATTGGAACGCAACCACATATGGTGGTCCAACCGGTATGAATTTCCCCCTCCATCTTGGATTTAGAGTTTTCTCAGGACGAGCAAATTTCTAAGTTCGGGATGGAGGGTGGGTGGTATGTACTTCACTTTCCACCTTCACCCATCTAATTCAGACTTAAGATTTCATCATTGCATTTTTGACCAAAATTTTCAAATAAAATTTTCAAAATTTTTAAATCTTTAAAAGAAATTAAACAGATACTTGTTGAAGTTTTGATGCTTTCTATTTCATTAAAAGTCACTTCCTAGCCTGCTATGCATTTTGAATCATTATACCCTCCTTATTCGAAGCAGATCCTCAAAAGGACCACCTTTTGAGACTAGCCTTTTGATTGAAATCATCTTGTGAAGCTTATGATTCCTAATATCATGATCCTCCTGCAAAAATGACAAGTGTCTGTCGAACTGATAGGGATCAAACACGTCGTTCTTGCTAACTGACTAGTGGAACAATAACATGGAATCTCCATCAAATCCTCATCAAGTATTATTTGAGCAGAGTACGATATAGAGAATGACCCAGTGCATTGAACTATAAATCAAGTTGTATTCTGATGTGAACTCTCTTCTACACTTCTTCTATCATCTTCGTACCCCTCCATCCATAAAAAAGAAACAAAAATAACCAAAATAGTGTCAAACCCTAAGTTCGGGGTGGCACACCACTTCCTTCTATATCCTCTTCTTCCATACCCCTTGCAAATTAATAGGGGTGTACCACCAAGAAAAGATGCCAAAGCGCACACACAAAATGCAATCCCAAGTCGAATAGAGGAGAGATTCGCACAAAAAATGCAATAAATGAAATTGCAAATCATATAATAAAAATCTCAAGTCGAATAGAGGAGATATTTATTTCTTCCTTCCATACCACCCTTCACTCCCTTTTCCACCTAAAGGCACAATAAATGCCTCCACTACCCTGAAATACACCAGTGTCAAATCAGATGCACACTTGTTGTTCTGCGGGTATCTCTGGACTCTTACAAAACTCTTTGACATGCTTGTTGTTGGAAAAAGTGAGGAGGAAGTGATGTTGGAAAGAAAACTCTGGAACGAAGATATGGTAAGATGTGTTCAGTGGTCTCAGGAATTTGAGATGCTTAGTCATACTGAGCAGAAAAGAAACAATCATGATGTGAAGAGGAGGCAATCACATGATCAGAAAGTATTCATTTGGAGACTATTTCAGATTTTGTGTTACTCGAGGACGAGAAACACTTAAGTTTAGGGTATTCTGATGAATGCATATTCATCATAATTTTAACTCTCCATCTGGGGCCCAATTCAACTCAATTCATTCGATTTCATCTCCTAAATCTCACAATTTGCAAAATTTCTTTATTGGTTTAATCATCAAGCTTATTAACTAAATTTATATCAATTTTTATGCAAAACATGATGAAGTTCAACCATCAACTGGATCTCACCTTCACTTAAGATACTCTCATCCTTGGTCTTGACCAAACGGTCTTGACCAATCAGTCTTAACCAAATGGTTTTGACCAGACGGTTTTGATCAAACGGTTTCACCAAGACCGTTTGGACGTGATGACCTGGTGGAGAAGAAGATTGTTAGGTCATCAAGACCGATCAGAGGATGAAGACCGTTTGGCCACTGATCTCCGAGATCGTTTGGATGATCATCGCTCTCCAGCAAGACTGATCGAAAGCCAGCAACTGAGATCGTTTGGAGATACGAGGCCGTTTGGATGTCAATCGGTTTCCAAGACCATTTTGATGTCAATCGGTCTCCAAGACCATTTGGATGACAGCAAGACCATGCAAGCCTCATCAGTCCTCAAGACCGTTAGGCCAGAGATGAAGACCGGTTGGAGAAGAAGACCGTATGGACTCAAGACCGATTGGATCCCATTGGTCCTCAAGATCATTTGCATCTCCAAACCATTAAGACTCCAAATCATTTGTAAGAGAGTTCCCAAACTATTAGGAATCTCAAGACTATTTGGAACCTCTCGGTTTCCAAACCGTTCAAGCAAACCATTTGAACTCAAAATCGTTCACAACAAAAATGTGAGGACCTGACCAGAGCCTATAAATAGAACCGCAAGGGTCCTCATTTGGCATCAGATCTGGGACGCATGTCAGCCTGCCTAAAACGCAAGGTTCGATCCAAATACATCCACGCCATTTCTACTCCACCTGCTGCTCCATTTGATGCAAGCAAGAAGGTGAAGATGAGAAAAGAAGGAGGAGAAGAAGGGCTACCCGGTATGCCTCGGTGGTTCATCCTTCTCATCCAAATCTTCTCTGACAGGACGTAGGAGACTGCATCATCTTCACCGAGCTGTGACTACCTTCTGCATCTTGCTCATGGCATAATCTTCCCTCTCTCTTGTTCTTCTTGTTCCTCACATCATGAGCAAGTAGTTCCTTTTCGTTGGGGTGCGAGGACTAGCCCCGCTTGTTGGGTTTTAGGGGAGACAGAGAAGGCAGCGGAAACAAAAAAATTTCTTCTCCCAAACCCAGAATAAAGGAATCACGCCAATGTCTATACAATAGGAAGGATCATTTGTTGAGACATACCTTGTCCTGAGGCTTGCTCGGTGACGTTACCTTGCGGCTTGCGCGGTCTTCACCTCTGGTCTTAGACGGTGTCCGTGCAACTCCTGGTTGCACCAGGACTATCAGGATTGACAATTGTCCTTCGAGCGGAAGAAGTCTCCCGCCTCTGAAGGAGTCTACATGGACCACCTAGAACTCTGATCTCCTTGTTCCATAAGGAATCAGAAGCATTCACACTCTCTTATCAGTGTACTAGTCACTGACACACTCTCCTGAAACCAGTTGCTTTTCTGCAGTTGTCTTTCCCTTATTGTGCCTCCCTTATCGGGTAGCACTTGCTCGGGCTCTCTCGGTTACCACAACCAGAGAGAATGACAACTTTGCAGAGCAACTGGTGTTTTGAGTTGTTGTTTTTAAGAAGCCCCCAATACCTCTATATATATAGGAGGGTCATGGGACAAGGTTCTCTATCTCGGGCAATGCGGGATTAAAGTAGGAGTAGAAGGGTTTGAGATTTTCCACAAAACAACTAACTGCGCCAGCTGAACCGATCGTTTCAAACATGAAACAGTTGGTTGGGGATCTGAGCCGATCGGTTCACCCTTGAACCGATCGGTTGGGACACCTGAGCCGATCGGTTCAAGCATGAACCGATCAGTTCGTGGTCCTGGTCCAACTCGAATTGACTTTCATGTTTGTTTCCAACTAATCAAATATTAGTCCTTGTCCAAATCAAATTTGTACAAGTGAAATAAATATGTATTTGCAAAAGGAGTCTTCTAACTTTCCAAACGATCTCGGTTGGTCACACAAATCGACCGATTAAACAATTGAGCCAATCGTTTCATTGACACATGAGCTGGTCGACTCACCAGTTGAGCCGATCGGTTCATCAACCTGAGTCGATCGGTTCAACCCTATGAGCCGATCGGTTGGGGCACTAGACTATGTAAATTAACCAATTGCAGTTCCAATCAATCTGATACTCTTAATCATCTAGTCCAACACCTTGAACACTATGATTTTGAGCTATAAATCAACTGAGTGTTTAATTGAACTACTAAACTCCTTTAGTAATCAATCTAAACATCGTTTATGGATAAACTCCTCTTCCAGGTTAAATCCTATGTGTGTGACCCTGCATGTCCATTTCACATTGGTAGTGAAAGTCCATAACACTTATGACTTCACAAGCAAGGAGCGGTGCCTAGTCGCACATCAGTGATACCCAAGTGAAATAGAAAGCTGGAGAACAACTTTCAATCCTACAATATGTGAATGGTGTTACAATGAATGTATATTTCCTTTATCACTGATATCCCAAATGAACTCAAGGCATGGAACAGTCATCCTGTCAACATTTATTCACTTTCTTGATCTCAGAGTAGATTGGAGGAGATATGTATGACATCAATATCACATATTGATTCACACATGCTTGCACATGCCTATCTCAATCCTACTCATCAAGTGGTCATGGATATCAAACTCCCTTAGGAGGGACAAATCACGTATCTATCACTCACCCCTTAAAAGCCCCATGTGTCAAATCCACCCAATCATCACCTTTATAACAACCCAAGTTTCAAGATTGTGTTTGATGATGTCAAAGTATACCCAATGACATGTGTTGAGTGTAGTGATTTTAGGTCAAAGAATCACACTCACCACCATCACTGTGAGAACTGACTGTGACTACCATGCCATGGTTGCATGTGTCAAACTCACGGTGGGTCTGTCTGGTATGCTTGTTCTCTAACAAGTACCTATGTGTTTGGTTTGATATCTCCATATCATGAATAATGAGATTCTGTCATCAACCAACACCACAATATAGTCTTGTGTGTCATTGTTGTCTATATACCTTCCACAATGACATCCAACTAGGGACATAATAAGAATGTACAAACTCTTAGCATCCATATGATCTCATCGTTCAGGTCCTCAACCTGAAAGCATACGTCATTGAGTATTGTCATTCTCTAGACATTCAATTTGTTCTATCATTATCTGATATGATTGATCCAGAAAGAATTGGAAGGTTTCCTTTGATGTTTATCAAATCATTCTTAATGTATCCCACCAATCATCCCATGATTGGCTCTCAGGGCATACATACCAACAGACTCCCACTTGCACTGCGAGCCAATCACCCTTGAATCATATTCATAGTGATCTTCAAACATGTCCCACATGTTACTGTTCTCTAGTGCTAACATAGTGAGTTATGGCAACACCTTGCCAAAGTCGATATTAACTGCATGTCTCTCATCTCTTTGATGTACGTCACACGTATGAGATGGAGTTGTTGTAATATGCGATCTAGTATTCCTTTTCTAACCTTTAGCCACATTGCATGACCAAGTACTCCTTACTTGTCATCAATGACTGGAATAATTATAAGTTCATCTCATGAACTTCCAGATCCATATAGTATCCATTGTTGTTCCCTAACACACAGATACTCAGTTTTTTCCTTTTAAACGGATTTCTTGGAACATTTCCATGAACAAAAATTCACTTTTATATATATCTCATATATATATTGCAATTAATTTTCTGTCCTTTTCGAAAGTTTGCATCAGTGTAACTTTTTACAGTGAACCCTTCCTTATTTCCATAGAACTAGTACTTCTCAAGTACTTATCAAGTTCTTATGGTATTCTAGTAACCCTTACTGGAACTAGACAGACATCCACTAGTCATGTCCCACATATGAGTTATTAGGATGAGCACATCATATTGTCATTTCTTACATACAAGATGATGAATGCACTTTATTTTGCTATGTCCATACATGTAAGATAATGGGATGATTACATACATGATAGATCTATATCTATTCTTAGTGTTCTCATTCTTCATAAGAATTGGACACTTGGCCTTGGGATACCAACTCCATGTAACATGGACAAGTTTTCTCCCACTGAATCTATGCACACTGAACCCTTCAGTGTAGATGGCCAATGCATGCTCTCTCTTTTTAGGTCAAGAGGTTTTCGAGAACTATCTCTATAGATCTCTATTCCTAATACATAGGAAGCATATCTATCTTCCCTAAAGATAATTTCCACTTTGGATTTCCATTCTTAGAACATCTCATTTCACATCAACATGTGGAATGTGAATATGTTCCCACTAAATCACAGATCCTTTCTTTATCTTTAACATATCAGTCAAACCTTTTGACTATATCATCAAAGTAAAGATTCAGCTCTGAGTTTCTTATACTTAATCAATCACATTGAATAATCCATTGTAACTTATAGACTTTATTTGCATTAATGGATTCATAAACCTTATAGGTTGTGTCACATACACATCCTTGTTTTATTCCTCGTAGGAATGTGGTTTTAGTATCTATATGCCAAATCTTTTAGTCATTAAGTTGCAATCAACAAGCATCATCCTTCTCTAAACGTCATCCATGTGTCTTAATGCTTAAGACTCATTCGCACTTATGGATTTCATTCCAATGGGTGCCACCATCAAGGTCATACCTTATGGTTCACATGGAAATCATTTAGGATGTAATGGTCATAAACCATAACTCAAAATCCGGTTCCTCATATTCATCTAGATAGTTGACTCATCACATGACCAACTCATCATATAGATAATCGAGGTGTTTCTGTCAATTATATAAGAACTCACAACTCCTTGTGATTCTTAATGTCCTTTATTAGTGTGGGGTATTCTTTATTTAAGAAAATAAGTTATTTGATAATCATCCTCTAACTCCTTAGAGTATGACTCCTTTTGATTTAGACATCACCATGCCTTGATCATGAGTTCACTATGATACGCTATCATAATCACTCATAAGGATCTCAAACATTTGGTTCAAGCATTTCATTCATTGATCTCATCAAGAATTAGCACTTTACCAAATTCACACTTCATCTATGATATTCTTGAACACTTCAAGATATTCATATTGGTATTTCTCTAAATACTATTTGAAGTACTAGCATTAACTCCAATAGGTATGTAAATACATCACATGTGTTATACCTAATAGGATAATCATTCTCCCACTACCACTAGTGAACATTGATTAATCATGTCTAAGAGATTCATGTCTCTTACTGGTTCTTAACCAAAAGAGTCTAGCTTATCCATCATATGGAAACTAGAAATGAATTTCTCATGATTTATGCTAGATCCTCACCGCATCACGACTTATGTATGACTCGTTATTTTGGTCGTGTGAGTGAAGGGAGACCGAGATCCAACCCCCATCGTCGCTTGCCCATTTCCACTGGGTTTTAGGTGGCGCGAGTGCAAGGTAGGGGATAGAGAAAGAAGAGAGTTGGAGTACAACAGAGAGACGAGCGTGGAGCTTGGGTGACCGACCGCCGCTGAAGATCTTCACCCAGGCGGCGGTGCCTGTACACGCCCAAAACAGCCCACAGCGGTGCTCATGCAGTTTCTGGCAGAGAGCAAGGATCATCGTTGCCAGGCTTCCTAGGAGCCTCATCGATCTGGATATCTAGAGGGCATCGCAGGTTCTGGTGAGGCCATAACCTCACGGAGAAGAGAAGTAAATAATCCATATCTCTATCTTTTTTAATCCTTTTAATTCCAATTTTTAAAGAAACTCTTTAATTCTTAAACCTTGGTGTGGGGAAGATTTGAGATCAAAATACAAAACTTAATATCACTTTTCCTTGCCTCTAAGTCTCCTCTTTATATGATTTATTTAAGGCATAAATAAATTCCTTTTCTCTCCCAGACATCATACAACTCATTTGATAATGTGAAGGAAATAATTTTCTATACAATTGACCACCCTCCTTCCAGTCAATGATCTTTTTAGGTTTTCAAAATTAGTTTCATCAGTTATATTCTTCCTTCTTAATATTGTCAAGAGACCCTATCATCCTAAGTCGAATTGGCTTTGGAAAAGTACGAAATTGACATCAACAATTTTTTTGGGTATATCAAAAGTATCAACCTTAGGGTATAAAGACCATGGCTTCCCATGTTCACTAATGACATAATATAATTTCTTTAAGATTGGTAAATTTTATATTGTCATTAGAGGCAATATGACGCTATCACAATTTAATTAACAAGTTTACATGCCAAGTTTTTGAATCATATAAGCAATGTAAGAAAGAATAGAGTAGAAGTAACAATTAAGTAGAGTTAGAAAAACCAAACCAGGTTGCTTTTGATGAAGAGAGACATTACTTAAAAAAATAGCACTTTCGTATGCATCAAGTGCATGTTGTTATTCCAAACTTGATCCGCTCACAAACCTATAAAATGGTGTCTCCTCTCATGTATGTTGAAGACAATCAGGGACACCACTGATGCATATCAATAGTCATTAGGTACCACCACCAAACAGATCACGTCAAGAAAAAGAGAGTGAACGAAGAAGATTTCTCTTGAATAGGAGATGAAGTCCACAAGAGAAGCGACAACTACAGAAGGTAACAAGCGATAGGCTTTCAAAACATCTACGACAGATGTTCAGAGTTGCCTAAGATCTGTGTAACTCTAATCCCAAGAGCCTTATTTATGGCAACCCTACGGTCAGTGATATTCCTGATTTGACACGGTCGCACAACCACTCTTATATATGTAAAACTAATATGAGGACTCTTTTTTTTATTTGGAAAATATAATTCAACAACTTATTAAAGAGTTATCATGTTCCAAAAAGAGAGTGAAGAATATTCTCAAGAGCCACATGCCCATGCTCGTGCCCGTGCCCATGTCCGTGCCCGAGGCTGGACCAACCTGATGTAGCGAGGCACACACTCTCACGTATGTGTGTGTGTGATCACCTTACCTGCTACAAGAGTGAACATGTCCTCCCTTCAATCTTTTGGACACTAGTGTCAGATGATTTCTACATATAAGAAGCACCGGAGCTTTAGAAATGGATAATATGAGACTAAACCTACTTTCTATTTATTTTCCTCCACACCCCTTATATACTAATTGCACCTACATTAGACCTAACCCATACTAACTAATATTAGCTAATCTAATATAGCTAACATTAACTTGTCCATGAGTTTTCTACGCAAGTTGTACATAAGTCAATTTGAGTTATGACTAGTTTTTTTAGTTACATTGCATATAAAGAATAGTTTTTGAGTTTCCTGTCAAAAAGAGAGGAAAATATGTTCCGGACCAACTAACAACATTTTCAGCAATTATATTCCAATTTATTTGAAGTTAAAACTATAAATATTATGATTGCGGATGCTAGTGTTGCAGATACGGTTTATTTTAAAAATCTTAGCCGCCTATCACAAAATATTATACACTTTAATGAAACTGTTTTACAACAGAGTACACCGTAACTTTACCATAATCTGCGATTTTCAAAATTAAGAAAGAATATGTTCATCTAAAAATAACCCCACTACACTGCATTATAAAATAATATACATGGTCTAAATAAAAGGAAGTGGAAAAATCATAATTCACTATGTGTTTCGAAAAAATGTATTAATGTAAGTTTCGAAAAAAATCGTATTTGTAAGGATGTCTACATTCATACTTACAACAAACTAATCACGATGAAGTGAATCGAATTTAATTTCTAAAAGTTGAATTAAAATTTCTGCAAAATGAATACCGCGCAATTTACAACTTACATCAAAGTAATTCGAGCCTTAGTTTGTCCACGAAAAATTAGAGGCTGCATGAACAGGGTAATCACTTTCGTCTTGCTAATGTTGTTGTTTTCGCACTGCAGAATAAAAGTCGTCCATCATTACCTTATAAGTAACAAATAGATACAGTTTTGCCGCTCTTGCATCTCCTCTGCTCCAAGTCAACGCTGCTGGCCTGGGCATGAAGAATGGCCTGTAGACCGCCACCGCTGGCCGCGAGAATGTTTCTTCGGCTATCTAAAAGCCTAGCTTTCAAAATGAACAACACACCATCTAGGCTGTTACAACTTAGTGGGCTTGGTTTTGTAGACATGGTCCAGTGGTTAAGTCTCGACTGTCAATGGGCTGGACAACACAAACGTTTTGGTATACATGATACATCAGTATCACGAAATAGTGATTAGGTAAAGGTTATTTTGGTTTGCACGCTTTTGATTCTTTCATTACATCTTTTGTTCACAGTTGATCTGAATAACTAGATTCATCAACCGGACACATTTCTCTATGCATAATCGACCAAACACTAATTTTTCTATGCATAATCGACCAAGCACTAATTTTTCTATGCATAATCGACCAAGCACTAATCTGGTTATACCTGGTCCTCTTTTTCCCCGTAAAGACTCCCACAACATATAAACAAGGACACTTCCTGCTCGTAGACAAGCACTAATTTAAAGTTCAGCTGATGTTTCTTCGTATTCAGACGCCAAATTTTCCGTCATTGTTCGGTAAAATGATTCTAGGCCTGGAACATTGTTTGGTATGTAGATAGGCATGAGGCCCAAGTATGCAACAGTTTCGCAACAGGGAAGCAAGGCAAACTCTCTGCTTCGTAACAGTTTTGATGTGCGGCTGGCGTGATTTTGATCAGGAGTAGTAGCCATTACGGTTCAAGATGTCAGAAGCACCCATTAGGCATCTAGAAAATGGTACCGCAAACGAATGTTCTATCTTTTATTCTTCTATTCTGTGTTACAACTTGTTTTTTGTAAGACTTTGAAATTTTTATAGTGCCGACATCACCTCGCCCTCATTTCAAACACATTGGGAACCGAAAAAATTATTATATTTATACAATATCTTGAACAGTTATAATTATATTGAAATTTATATTTAAAATAGCGTATACGTGTGGTATTATTATGGAACGATATAAGTTCATCCAACATTTTGAAGAAGACTATATTTTCCAGCCAGACCTGGGTGAGCTAAAAAGGGGTTGTTAGTTGGCCAAAAAAACTGAATAGCTTATTTCAATTTAAATAACTAACTTGTCGAGTTGTAGAAAATATTGTAAAAATGTTTGTGTTTGGGGAATAATGTTTTTCTTGTAGGGACAGATTGCTTTTAAATTGTTTTTCTTATTATCATACCATGTCACTAATATTAATAATATTTTTTCAAATTATTAACATATTAAATAATTAGTAAAAATATTTATATTATATTAAAAATGATAACATAAATTAAATAAAGCATTTCATCAATTCTTTGTGTTTATGAGTGTAAAGATAGTGTGTAAATTGTCGACGAGCAGTAGCTCGGGTGGTCGCACTATGGGGCCCCTAACGATTCCTGGTGGTGATATCACCGATTGGACTCCTACAATGTCAATTGACCTCTGATGAGATAGTTTGTGGAAACTATTTTGGAGGTGAACGGGTTCTTCCGAGTTTACCATCCATGTCAAAGAATACCTAGGGATGACTTTCTGCTCAGATAAAAATGGTGTGTAAATAACATAAAGTATATCTAAAATATAAAATAGTGTGTAAATATTTGATCAACACATGAAAATGCAAAATTAAAACTAAATAAAAGAACAGAGATAATATAAAAAATGAATAATATGATAGATAAATTATATACATATTAAACAATATTTACAAAAGGGTAATTATAATTAATATGCAAAAGTTTAATATTATTGTCGCTACTCCTCCCAATGATATATGTTGGATATAAAAATAGACATCAAAAGAAAAATGATATTCATTCAAAAATACATATAAAAAAGATAAATCTAACTATCTCCAATATACATATAAAATATAGATATAATTATATTTTTTCATTCAAAATAAAGATATTATGTATCCATCATATATATATACTATATTTGTATTATTGTCCCTATTATATGTATTTTTGTTTAATATTTTCCTTTTCATATGTATTTTAATATGAATACTTTGATCATATAATAATTGTGTTATTGGAAGGAGTGCCCGCAAAAAAATGAATTATTTCAATTATTTACTCTATATCATTGAAACAATGAAGAATTTAGGGTCAATATGTTTTTCCAAGGATATTTCAAGAGTACAAAGTAACATTAAGATTTTACCCTAATCAATTGAAAATTACTGTTATAGTCACAAATATAGTTTTATGAAACTAATGGAAACCAAATATTCTAAATCCAAGATTTAATGTTGATGTGAGTTATTTACACATATAAAGATGAGGTCCATGAAGACTAACCACAAGCAAAAGGAGAAGAGAGAGACATGCCTACGGGAAAGGATGAGCATCAATGGCTCAATGATGCAAAAGCTCTTTAGTGTTTTTGGGCAGGCATATCAGGTCAACTACTCCATGAGCCCCTCCATAGCCTTATAGAGCTTCCTAGGCTTAGTGATGACCAGGGCCTTGTACTTAGCTGGAAGGGGAGCGATGTGGATGGGGAAGGCAGGGTGGCATACCTATATCTCACTCCTGACTTGAGATGATGGTGTCGGTGGAGGAGCAAAAGAAAAAAGTGTCATTGTTGCACACAATGGCTCTATGTTGAGTGTTGAAGTCGTCGATCTGCTACTTGACTGTAGCTGCATTAGAATCCATGGATTCCTCAGTTCGGACCACCTTAACCTCCATGTCATCGAAGGGGGTACGTCGACATCGGGATGCCACTCCTAGATGGAAATGCCACCAATCAGCCACATGGAATGAGAATGGGGGAGAGGTGATGTTGTCATGGTTACCTTCTCCTTGACCTTCTGAGATCAGATGGGGTTCAATGTTTGTAGGAGTCCATAACCTACCCTTCATATAGGTGCTCAACTCTGTACCCGCAGGTCCTTGGCATCCTCGCTTTCTCTTGTTTGTAGATCTGAGAATCTACTATCGGTTCATAGACTCTTTGGTGTCAAGATCAGATGATCTGTGGAGAAGATTGGGCAATCTAGTTGCGGGGTTGGCTCATGTGAATAATTGATCAGGCGACCCACTGGTTGTGATGAGTCGATCTATAGACTGACAGTGGAATCTGTGAAGGTGACAGTGGGTGATCCTGAAGGGGGATTAAGTGAAATCTATGGTGTTGTAGTCATGCTCAGTGTCGAATGTTCATTCGATCTGGTTGGAAAAATTGGGTGATTCGTTATGTGGAGGCTCAAGCAGATGATAGAGAAGTAGAGGATACGATGCCTAACATGTTCATACTCTACATGTTGAACGACTGATCGACTAAGGAAGGGGTTATGCTGAAGTTTGTGTTGGGGTTTGGACGTTGTGGCTCAAAGAGGAATAGGGGGTTGGGTTGAGATTCTCACCATTAGTTTTTGTGTGATCGACTATAATGAGATCGGTTGACCAAGGGGCATAGGGTCAGGCGAAGTGTAGTATGGAGCTTGGGAAATCAATATTGGATTGGGGGCTTCTCACAAGTGTAGTGGCAGATTATTGGCTGAAGGGCTACAGAGAGGAAGGTCTTGAGGTATATGGTAACTCCTTCACTCCTAGCCTAGATTTTGAAGGCATGCAGGTCATGATTGAGAGATTTGGTGGTACCAGATCAGTCGATTTGGCGATACCAGATTGATTGATTTGTGTCCTTTGTCTTAGGTGGGTGAAGCATTGATCGAGCCATCTCCTAGGCAAGGATGAGTTGATATGCATGGATGGGTGTTGGGGAATTCAAAAGGTTGATTGGATAATCAACATGCACAATCGAGCGATCTGAAGTTCCTCAGGGGTAACTTATGATTTTACATCTATCTTTTATTGACCGGTCTAGAAGTTAGATTGGGCATCTAAAATACGTCTCACATTTATTGGCCAATGATGATTCCAACTCCCTTATGATTGCCCAATCTGGACAAGAGATTGGCCAATCATCTTTTAAGAAATTTTTTTCTACAGGAAAATTTTGATATCAAGGGGAATGATCAGTTGAATCTTTTGGAAGTTGATTCCCTATAAGAAAATGGATCCCACGATTAGTCTATCTAGAATACAATATACCAAATTTGAGGGTTCAATAAGGTCCCTATTTCATAGAGATATCCAGAAATCAAAATTATCAGTGAAATATTGAATCAAAGGAATGCTCAACTTATAAAAATAATCTTGGAAATTGAACTAATGTGATGGGAATTTAAATAAACTAGTTAAACAAAAATAAAAAACTATCTAGATAATGGTCTGGTTTCCTCCCAACCTGCACCTTCTTTTACATTGTGGCTTGATGCTTGGTTCCTAAAATTGTAATCAAAGTATCATGAGGAAGTGGAGATGCTTCATTTGTTGTGAGATCTCCAACAGTGGTGTATATCTTTAGTTGTTGGATTTTTAAAACAAATTTACCCTTGATCTTATCCCAAAATGCAAATGAGTTGTGTGGGTAGTTGTTCTTCATGAGGTACGAGCCATGCCATTGGGATGTCAACTTCCCAATAAGTAGTCTCAAGTGGGATTTTTAGAGTAGAAATTGGTCTCCCACTTGAATGTATTTTTTCTTAGGGTGACTGTCATGTCACATCTTCATCCGCTCCTTGTAGATAGGTCCATTTTCATATGCAGACATGAATAGTTCCTTTGACTCCTTCCATTGAAGGAAGCACTTCTCTCTGGTGAGAGAAAAAACTAAATTCAATAAGTAGATAGCCCATCCAACTTTTTGCTCCATGTCTACCGAGAGGTTGCAAGACTTCTCTTAGATTAATCAGAATGGAGTAGTACCCAAAGGTGTCTTGAAATTGGTACGGTATTCCCACAAGGCATCACTTTAGTGACCAATCTTTCCTTGCCTTCCAATTGCCTTCTCAAGTATGGCACAATTTGTCAATTAGACACTTCGACTTGGTTGGATGTCTAAGAGTGTTATGACATGGATACTTGGTTATATATACCATACTTTTTGAGAAACAATTCAAAATTCTTTTCTAGGAAGTGTGACTCTCCATTGGAGATGATTGTGCAGGGTACCTGAACCGGGGAAGGATAGTATCTTTATAAAGTTTCAAATTTGGAATCACTTGTGGATGAGGTTATTTCCTCAACTTACTTAGATGCATTGTCTACCACAATAAGAATGTAGGATTAGCTACAATGAAGGAGGGATGGAACCATGTAGTTGACACCGTAAAAATAAAATATCTCAAACTTCTAAAAGATGTAGAAGACATCTCATGAAGCATGGAAATGTTTCCTTATCTTTGACATTGAAAAAAGTAAAGAATGTATTCATAGGTGTCTTTGAAGATAATAGGCCAATATAACCCACACTATAGAACTTTTAAAGTGGTCTTCTTAGCACTCATGTGGCCAACTATTTAACTTGAGTGGAAATGCTCAAGGATTGCCTGCCCTTATTATTTAGTCACACAAAAGTGATAGAGGTCATCAAAACCAACGAAGAAGAGATATGTCTCAAACTAATAGTAGGGTTTAACATCATGAAGAAATGTACTCTTGGTGTGGTTGGTGTACTCAAGATGTAGGACTCCTTCAACAAGGTAGTTCACAAAATCTACAAACCATGAGATGTCGAAGGAGACCTTTGCAAGTTGATCATCACTGAGGGAGTCTTCAATGGGGATGCGGTCATATTCAAAGAGATGAACGTGAATGAGGTGATTGAACACCATGCTCTCACTTCCCCTCTTGTCCTAGATCTCAAGGTCAAATTCTTGCAACAAGAGGACCCAATGAGTCAGTTTAGGCTTGGCATCCTTCTTTTTCATAATTAACATATTGTTGTGTGGTCGGTATAGATGACCACCTCAGTGCCGAAAAGATAGTGTCTAAATTTTTTGAATGAGTATACGATAGCAAGAAGATCCTTCTCAATAGTGGTGTAGTTCCTCTATGTTTCATCAAGAGTCTTAGAGGCCTAGTAGATGACATGGCTCTTCTAGTCAATATGGTGGCCCTAAACTTTCCTCACTGTGTAGATACTAGCATCACACATGATCTCAACTATTTGAGACCAGTTTGGTGCTCGAATGATAAACATGGTGGAGAGAGTGGACTTTAAAGTGTTGAAGCTTTTAATGTAGGCATCATCAAAGGACAAAACAACTTCCTTCAGAAAAATATTGGCTACTATCTTTGAAATTTTGGATAATTCCTTGATGAAATTGTGGTAGAACATAGTGTGTTCCAAGAAGGCTCAGATTTCCTTGAAGTTTGAGGGTAGCACAAGATTTTCTAATACTTTAATCTTTGTCTTTTCAACTTCAATTCCCCTTTTGCTCACCCTATGGCCAAGGACTAAGCCCTCTTCACAGTGAAGTGGCATTTCTCTCAATTCAGCACTAAATGTGCCTCTTTGCATTTTTCTAGTATGAGAGATAGGCGATGCAAAGATAAATCATAAGGATTGCAATAGACAAAAAAACCATCGGTGAAAACTTCCATAACATTTTTTTTCAAGATAGAAAAATGGCAACATACATCCTGGAAAGTAGAGAGAGTGTTGCAAAGATGGAAGGGCATTATCCAAAAGGCATGAGTGAAAAAAGGAGAAATAATGTGGTCCTCTCTTGATTGTCAGGGTGAAAAGGAATCTAATAAAAGATCGAATATCGATCAAGATACTATAAAATTCTTGGTGTGACAAGCACTCATTGATCGGATCAAGGAATTGGAGAGGGAAGTGGTCCTTCCTTGTGGCTTTATTTAGTTGTATCTAATCTATGCACATCCTCAACCCCGTGACTGTGAAGTTGAGGATGAGTTCATTCCTTCAATTATTCACCATAGTGGTACCACCCTTCTTGGGGACAACTTGCACGTTCCTGACCCAAGGGGAATCAGAGATTTGGTAAATAATTTCTATATTGAGAAACTTAATGACATATATACAGAATACATCCTTTATGCTAGGATTTAGTTTTTGTTGAGGGTATACAGACAGATCATCATTCTCCACCATGGGTATTTTATGCATGTAGATGGTAATATTGACAACTGTTAGATCAGTCATCTTGTAACCCAAGGTTGCCTTTCTCTTTTTTAGTACTGTCAACAATTTGTCTTCATGTTCTTGTGTGAGATTGAAATTTTTGATAATCAGGCAAGTTTGTTTCTCATCATGGAAGACATATTTGATCCCCTCAATTAGGGCCTCATCTCAAGTTCTTTCGGTGGGTCATATTTCTCTTCAAAAATAGATACATTTTTTAATTCTTCAAATTCAACATGGGGTGCTTCCACAAATATGTCAAGATGGTTGCCATTGGCTAACTTGTTCATCATCAAAATCAAAATTTCCTAGAATAGTTAGGGATATTTACAAAGGGTCATCAAAAATATCATCCCCATGTCTAATATTAGATAGCTTGTCAATGATATCAAGTAGTAACACCTCCTCATATATGTTAGGGGCCTTTATGTTGTTAAAAACCCTATACTCAAGGGTTTCTCTCACTAACCTAAGACTAATAGTGACTGTTTATACATCAATGAAGGCATGGTATATGGAAGGAATGGATGGTTGAAGATGAGAGGATACTGGAGATCTTCCTTGAGGTCTATAATCACAAAGTCGCAAGAGATATAAGAATCTTTCCCTACCTTTACAGGAATGTGTTCAATGATACCGATGGGTTCTGTCATGGAGGAGTGAATCAGTTTGATGGTCATGGTAGTAGGGAGAAGCTTGGTTAACCCCAAACTTTGGAAAAAGTTGTACTTCATGATTGAGATACTTTCACCTAAGTTTGCACACCCTTTTCTGCAAGTTCCTTCACCTAGATAGAAGCCAACACCAAAATAATTGGGATCCTTCCATTTCTTTGGCATCAGAAGGAGTTATTAACAATTTTAGTATTTAATACTCTTTAATAGTGTACCACCTAGTCAATACGATCTTCAAATATTTTGACCAAGAAGGGATTTTAGAAAGGAATTCCGAGAATGGGATGACCATATGAATCTTCTTCATAGTTTCTATGAATCTCAAGAATCTAAAACCCAACCTTGTATTCTTGAGTCATGCTTGATAGGGAGTCTTTGTATGTAAACAAGCACGTCACGCTCAACAAAATAAACTTATGGTTTAGTGATGGTAGGTGCCTTACTGGTGTCAACAATGGAAATAGAATTTTGTGACAATGTGAGTTTTTCCTCTTTTCTATTATTTAATTTATTTTCACCTTTATAATGATCATTCATAATCTCATTTGACTCCTTGATCAATATAGATACCCAAAATCAAATTCTTTTTGTTTTCTATGAATTTCATGCGCTTTTGGGCACCTTAATTAGCTTAATACACCTCCTTGTTCAAACACTTGAGTTTGACTAGTTAGCTCTATCTTTTGGTCTCCAAACTCGTACACATTATTCTACACTTCATGTTGAAGATATGATCCAAATTTGAGATCATTTGGACCTTCCCATGATTTAATACATTTTTCCTAATATCTAGCCTTTTTCCTAGCTCCTTTAGCCTTTTTATTCCTTTTTTTCCCTTTTTCCTTGTTGGGCTCGGCCCATCTGATGCTTGGGCACCGCTGGGCAAGGCTGCCTCACGGATCGACCCAGCATCCTTGGATCTCAATCCAATGGCACTGGGGTCATCCCTTACCTTGCGCTTGGTAAGGCAAGTCCACGGTGGACAAGCCACCATGGCTCCCAACCCCAATCAAGCAAACCTGATTGGTTGTGCCCAATGACTCGACCAAACGATCCCTCACCCCCTCTTGAAGTTTCCACATGGATCAGTGGTGTGGAATTGTTACTTGGAGGCCAAGGGAACAAGCTAACTCCATAGGGTGTGCCTCCCTCTCCTTAACCCTAACCCTAGCCCCCAAACAACTATATAAGACCCCCTTTGAGTTCGGCCCGCCACCACGAAGTCGAGTGGCACCCTATCTCCTCACGTTGTGCTCTCCCTCTCTTGCCCCTTTTTCTCCGGCCACCGCACCGCCGTGGAGCAAACTCTGCTCGCGGGCTGGTTCTGTTGTTGGGACGACCAACAGAAGCCCTAGGATTTGTAGTCCACACTGATCCTGATCAATGATCAACGATCGTGCATCCCCGCGCGAGCCCGTCTTCTTTTTCTTCCCCGTGAGCATGTGACTGGGAGCACGGATCCTCCCTGCCACTGATCATCTTCATGGGTCAATGGTTGACCAACGATCAACGGCCCCGTTTTTTTGGTAATTCTGCCCTCTTTGCCCAAAATTCCAAAAAATAGCTCAATCTTGCAAAAATGCTATCTTGAGATTCCTAGCTCCAAATATATCGAATGTATAGTCCATTTTTATCAGAAAAATTAGCCCGATTTAATAAAAATGCTTTCAGAACCTATTTCATATCTCTGTTCTCTATTTTGATGAAAATACCTTTGAATAACCCTCTTGAGCATAAAATGAACAACTTTCTTGAATTTATGAACCTAATCTAGTTCATGATCAAACATGCAATCGTACTCTGATGTTTAGTCTTAAACTTATCATTATGATCTAGAAACATGATTAATGGCTTGTATGTTGATGATATAATTAGGGTTAACTAATATGATTCCTAAAAATCACCCAAGTGGATCATTCATTCTTGATATGTGCTTGATGCTTGATTAAATGTTGAAATACTGATATAATGGATGATCTACCCTAGGGTTGTAATAGGAATGTGAAACCCTAATCTTACATACATGGTTCTTGCATAATATGATCTTGACCCTCAAATCTATATCGTGTTTAATCTAGGATCTACTTGAGACCTTGACCTTTCACTCTTGGACCTTTACTCGATTAGCACTAAAAAAGGTACGCTATTATACTACTCCTCCTTGGTTGTAATGATGATACTTTTAGGTATCTCTTGAAATATGCTTGGCTACTAATTTGGATGAACTATTGTTCCCTATGAATAGTCTTCCGTTTTTCTTCTATATTATATTTTGAGAAACATGAAACCCTAAAATCACAATACCCATTATGACTGCTCGTATATTGATGTTGATAATGATGTTGGAAAAGTTGATAATGTTGATATTGAATATAAGAAAAACTCCCTCATAGGAAGGTGGTATTTTGCACTTTTATCTTATATCTCCTATAGTGAGAAGGAGCTTGGTGACCTCCCCATCGCGTTGGGGTAGTAGAGTCACATAAACTAATATAAGCATGCTTCTTGAATTACAGCATAATGGGAAATTCGTAATAAAATTCGTGTTGAATAACATTTGGTTTTTGAAAGATCGTTCGATAATGTTTGAAACATAAGTTCTGCCAAGCAAACTAGTTTTCTTATAAATTGCTTTACTTGTTTTTATATAGCGTACCGTGCAATTGCATTGACATTGTGTCTTGATTTTCTGGATTTTAGGTAATGCAAGGAACTAGATTCATCTACTCATTTATCCACTGCAATAAAGACTACTACATCACTTATGGACTCTACATGGGAGCTAATTGAAAAAGGGATGTAGTTGTAGGCTTGTTTCTTATCTGTTTCTCTTTCCTGTAGCCTACGAGCCTTATGTACTAAACCCTTTTGGTTCATTTTAATAAAGAAGAATGTTATTTCATTTTTGCATATTATTTGTGTGTGATTTTCGGTCTACTCAGGGATGGGCGCTCTAATCCCTTAAACACTGCCCTTTTGGACAACGGGATTGGGATTAGGGTAAGAACTAGAAGACTTGCTGAGATTATGCGTCCTCTATTGGGGTGGTTCTTGGGACCACTACCTTCCTCTCATTGAGTTTGCCTACAACAATAGATACCAATCCAGTATAGGCATGCCTCCCTATGAAGCTTTGTATGGAAGACCGTGTAGATCTCCACTTTACTGGGATGAAGTAGGCGAAAGACGAATTCTGAAATCGGAGGAACTACAACTCTACTCTGACAATGTCAACCTAATCAAGCAAAGGTTAAAAAGGGCACAAGATCGTCAGAAGTCTTATGTTGATGTGCATAGGGTTGACACTCAGTTCTTAGTAGGTGATCATGTTTTCCTAAAGATTCGACCAATTCGAGCCATTGCAAAGAACAAAGGCAAACTTAGCCCCAGATACGTGGGCCCATTTGAAATTTTGGATCGTATTGGGGAATGTGCCTACAGGTTGGCTCTACCTCCACAATATAGCATGATGCACAACGTCTTTCATGTGTCAAACATAAAGTAGTATGTCAAAGACCCTAGTCATGTCCTCAATCATGAACCACTTGAATTAAAGGACACCCTTGTGTACCAAGAAACTCCGGTCAAGATACTTGATACTCGCACCAAGGAACTCAGAAATAAGAAAATCGATATGGTTAAGGTGTTGTGGAAGAACCATGGGAGTGTTGATGCTACTTGGGAATTCAAGTCAGACATGGAGGAACATTTTCCTGACCTCTTCAAGGAAGCTTGAATTTTGGGGACAAAATTCCTTATAAGGAGGGGAGGATGTGATAATGTGAGTTTTTCCTCTTTTCTATTATTTAATTTATTTTCACCTTTATAATGATCATTCATAATCTCATTTGACTCCGTGATCAATATAGATAAACAAAATAAAATTCTTTTTGTTTTCTATGAATTCCATGCACTTTTAGGCACCTTAATTAGCTTAATACACCTCCTTGTTCAAACACTTGAGTTTGACTATTTAACTCTATCTTTTGGTCTCCAAACTTGTACACATTATTCGTCACTTCATGTTGAAGATATGGTCCGAATTTGAGATCATTTGGACCTTCCCATGATTTTATACGTTTTTCCTAAGATCTAGCCTTTTTCCTAGCTCCTTTAGCCTTTTTATTCCTTTTTTTCCTTTTTTCCTTGCTGGGCTCGGCCCATCTAATACTTTGGGCACTGCTGGGCAAGGCTGCCTCACAGATTGACCCAGTAGCCTTGGATGTCAATCCAACGGCGCTGGGGTCATCCCTTACCTTACGCCTGGTAAGGCAAGTTCACAGTGGACAAGCCACCATGGCTCCCAACTCCAATCAAGCAAACCTGATCGGTTGCGCCCAATGACTCGAACAAACGATCCCTCACCCCCTCTCGAAGCTTCCGCATGGATCAGTGGTGTGAAATCATTACTTGGAGGCCAAGGGAACAGGCTAACTCCACAGGGTGCGCCGCCCTCTCCTTAACCCTAACCCTAGCCCCCAAACAACTATATAAGACCCCCGTTGAGTTCGGCCTGCCACCACGAAGTTGAGCGGAACCCTATCTCCTCACGTTGTGCTCTCCCTCTCTTACCCATTTTTCTCTGGCCGTTGCACCACCGCGGAGAAAACTCTGCTCGCGTGCGGGTTCCGTTGTTGGGACAACCAACAGTAGCCCTAGGATTTGGAGTCCACGCTGATCCTGATAAAGGATCAACGGCCGTGCATCCCCGCACGAGCCCCTCTTCTTTTTCTTCCCCGTGAGCACGTGACTGGGAGTGTGTCTCCTCCCTTCCACTAATCATCTTCACGAGTCAATGGTTGACCAACGATCAATGGCCCCATTTTTTTGGTAATTCTACCCTCTCTGCCCAAAATTCCGGAAAATAGCTCAATCTTGCAAAAATGCTATCCTGAGATTCCTAGCTCAAAATATATCAAACGTATAGTCCATTATTATCAGAACAATTAGCCCGATTTAATAAAAATGGTTTCAAAACCTGTTTCATATCTATGTTCTCTATTTTGATGCAAATACCTTTGAATAACCCTCTTGAGCATAAAATGAACAACTTTCTTGAATTTATGATCCCAATCTAGTTCATGATCAAACATGAAATCATACTCTGATGTTTAGTCTGAAACCTATCATTATGATCTAGAAACTTGATTAATGGCTTGGATGTTGATGATATAATTAGGGTTAACTAATATGATTCCTAAAAAGCACCCAAGTGGATCATTCATTCTTGATATGTGCTTGATGCTTGATTAAATGTTGAAATATTGATATAATGGATGATCTACCCTAGGGTTGTAGTAGGAATGCAAAACCCTAATCTTACATACATGGTTCTTGCATAATATGATCTTGACCCTCAAATCTATATCTTGTTTAATCTAGGATCTACTTGAGACCTTGAACTTTCACTCTTGGAGCTTTACTCGATTAGCACTAAAAAAGGAATGCTATTATACTACTCCTCCTTGGTTGTAATGATGATACTTGTAGGTATCTCTTGAAATATGCTTGGCTAGTTATTTGGATGAACTATTTTTCCCTATGAATAGTCTTCCATTTTTCTTCTATATTATATTTTGAGAAACATGAAACCCGAAAATCACAATACCCATTATGACTGCCCGTATATTGATATTGATAATGATGTTGGAAAAGTTGATAATGTTGATATTGAATGTAAGCAAAACTCCCTCATTGGAAGGTTGGATTTGGCACTTTGATCTCCTATCTCCTATGGTGAGAAGGAGCTTGGTGACCTCCCCATCACGTTGGGGTAGTAAAGTCACATAAACTGATATAAGCATGCTTCTTGAATTACAACATAATGGGAAATTCGTAATAAAATTCGTGTTGAATAACAATTTGGTTTTTGAAAGATTGTTTGATAATGTCTGAAACATAAGTCCTGCCAAGCATACTAGTTCTCTTTTAAATTTCTTTACTTGTTTTCATATAGTGTACCGTGCAATTGCATTGACATTGTGTCTTGATTTTAGGTAATGCAAGGAACTAGATTCATCTACTCATTTATCCACTGCAATAAAGACTGCTACATCACTTATGGACTCTACATGGGAGCTAATTGAAAAGGGGATGTAGTTGTAGGCTAGTTTCTTATCTATTTCTCTTTCCTATTGCCTACAGGCCTTATGTACTAAACCTTTTTGGTTCATTTTAATAAAGAAGAATGTTATTTCATTTTTGCATATTATCTGTGTGTGATTTTCGGGCTACTCAGGGACGGGAGCTGTAATCCCTTTAACACTGCCCTTTTGGACAGTGGGATTGGGATTAGGGTAAGAACTAGAAGACTTGCTAAGATCATGCTTCCTCGATTGGAGTCGTTCTTGGGACCACTACCTTCCTCTCATTGAGTTTGCCTACAACAATAGCTACCAATCCAGTATAGGCATGCCTCCCTATGAAGCTCTATATGGAAGACCGTGTAGATCTCCACTTTACTGGGATGAAGTAGGCGAAAGATGAATTCTAAAATCTGAGGAACTACAACTTTACTCTGACAATGTCAACCTAATCAAGCAAAGGTTAAAAAGGGAACAAGATCGTCAGAAGTCTTATGCTGATGCGCATAGGATTGACACTTAGTTCTTAGTAGGTGATCATGTTTTCCTGAAGATTCGACCAATTCGAGCCATTGCAAAGAACAAAGGCAAACTTAGCCCCAGCTACGTGGGCCCATTTGAAATTTTGGATCGTATTGGGGAATGTGCCCACAGGTTGGCTCTACCTTCACAATATAGCATGATTCACAACGTCTTTCATGTGGCGAACATAAAGCGGTATGTCAAAGACCCTAGTCATGTCCTCAATCATGAACTACCTGAATTAAAGGACACCCTTGTGTACCAAGAAACTCCGGTCAAGATACTTCATACTCGCACCAAGGAACTCAGAAATAAGAAAATCGATATGGTTAAGGTGTTGTGGAAGCACCATGGGAGTGATGATGCTACTTAGGAATTGAAGTCAGACATGGAGGAACATTTTCCTGACCTCTTCAAGGAAGTATGAATTTTGGGGACAAAATTCCTTATAAGGAGGGGAGGATGTGACAATGTGAGTTTTTCCTCTTTTCTATTATTTAATTTATTTTCACCTTTATAATGATCATTCATAATCTCATTTGACTCCTTGATCAATATAGATACCCAAAATCAAATTCTTTTTGTTTTCTATGAATTTCATGTGCTTTTGGGCACCTTAATTAGCTTAATACACCTCCTTGTTCAAACACTTGAGTTTGACTAGTTAACTCTATATTTTGGTCTCCAAACTTATACACATTATTCTACACTTCATGTTGAAGATATGGTACAAATTTGAGATCATTTGGACCTTCCCATGACTTTATACGTTTTTCCTAAGATCTAGCCTTTTTCCTAGCTCCTTTAGCCTTTTTATTGCTTTTTTTTTCCTTTTTTCCTTGCTGGGCTCGACCCATCTGATGCTTTGGGCGCCGCTAGGCAAGGCTGCCTCACGGATTGACCCAACAGCCTTGGATCTCAATCCAACGGCGCTGGGGTCATCTCTTACCTTGCGCCTGGTAAGGCAAGTCCACGGTGGACAAGCCACCATGGCTCCCAACCCCAATCAAGCAAACCTGATCGGTTGCACCCAATGACTCGACCAAATGATCCCTCACCCCCTCTCAAAGCTTCTGCATGGATCAGTGGTGTGAAATAATTACTTGAAGGCCAAGGGAACAAGCTAACACCACAGGATGTGCCGCCCTCTCCTTAACCCTAACCCTAGCCCCCAAACAACTATATAAGACCCCCTTTGAGTTCGGCCCGCCACCACGAAGTCGAGCGGCACCCTATCTCCTCACACTGTGCTCTCCCTCTCTTGCCCCTTTTTCTCTGGCCGCCACACCACCGCAGAGCAAACTCTGCTCGCATGCAGGTTCTGTTGTGCGGACGACCAACAGAAGCCCTAGGATTTGGAGTCCACACTGATCCTGATCAAGGATCAACAGCCATGCATCCCCGCGCGAGCCCCTCTTGTTTTTCTTCCCCGCGAGCACGTGACTGGGAGTGTGGCTCCTCCCTGCCGATGATCATCTTTGCGGGTCAACGGTTGACCAACGATCAACGGCCCCATTTTTTTGGTAATTTTGCCTTCTCTGCCCAAAATTCCAAAAAATAGCTCAATCTTGCAAAAATGTTATCTTGAGATTCCTAGCTCCAAATATATTGAATGTATAGTCCATTATTATCAGAAAATTTATCCTGATTTATTAAAAATGGTTTCAGAACTTGTTTCATATCTCTGATCTCTATTTTGATGCAAATACCTTTGAATAACCCTCTTGAGCATAAAATGAACAACTTTCTTGAATTTATGATCCTAATCTAGTTCATGATCAAACATGCAATCGTACTCTAATGTTTAGTCTCAAACCTATCATTATGATCTAGAAACTTAATTAATGGCTTGGATCTTGATGATAAAATTAGGGTTAACTAATATGATTCCTAAAAAGCACCCAAGTGGATCATTCATTCTTGATATGTGCTTGATGCTTGATTAAATGTTGAAATATTGATATAACGGATGATCTACCCTAGGGTTGTAATAGGAATACAAAATGCTAATCTTGCATGCATGGTTCTTGCATAATATGATCTTGAACCTCAAATATATATCTTGTTTAATCTAGGATCTACTTGAGACCTTGACCTTTCACTCTTGGACCTTTACTCGATTAGCACTAAAAAAGGTACGCTATTATACTACTCCTCCTTGGTTGTAATGATGATACTTTTAGGTATCTCTTGAAATTGGCTTGGCTATTTATTTGGATGAACTATTGTTTTTTTGGTGAACATTTTTTATTTGGATGAACTATTGTTCCCTATGAATAGTCTTCCGTTTTTTTTCTATATTATATTTTGAGAAACATGAAACCCTAAAATCACAATACCCATTATGACTGCCTGTATATTGATGTTGATAATGATGTTGGAAAAGTTGATAATGTTGATATTGAATATAAGAAAAATTCCCTCATTGTAAGGTGGGATTTTGCACTTTGATCTCCTATCTCCTATGGTGATAAGGAACTTGGTGACCTCCCCATCGCGTTGGGGCAGTAGAGTCACATAAACTAATATAAGTATGCTTCTTGAATTACAACATAATGGGAAATTCGTAATAAAATTTGTGTTGAATAACATTTTGGTTTTTGAAAGATCGTTCGATAATGTTTGAAACATAAGTCCTGCCAAGCATACTAGTTTTCTTATAAATTGCTTTACTTGTTTTTATATAGCGTACCGTGCAATTGCATTGACATTGTGTCTTGATTTTCTCGATTTTAGGTAATGCAAGGAACTAGATTCATCTACTCATTTATCCACTGCAATAAAGATTGCTACATCACTTATGGACTCTACATGGGAGCTAATTGAAAAAGGGATGTAGTTGTAGGCTAGTTTCTTATCTGTTTCTCTTTGCTGTTGCCTACGTGCCTTATGTACTAAACCCTTTTGGTTCATTTTAATAAAGAAGAATGTTATTTCATTTTTGCATATTATCTGTGTGTCATTTTCGGGCCACTCAGGGATGGGCGCTCTAATCCCTTTAACACTGCCGTTTTGGACAGTGGGATTGGGATTAGGGTAAGAATGGATCCGTGACAAATTTGACATTTGTCCTTCTCAACCAACAATGTATCATCATCATCATCAGAGTGAATGGGTACAGTGGATGCCTTCACTAGTGAAATAGGGGCATACACATTCCCTAAATGTGTGAAGATGACCTTTAAATTCTTTGGATTCTTGGAATTGTTGTCACATTTTGCATAAAAGGTACTTACAAGAGGTTCGGGGTGAGGGGAGAAAGTTGGGTGAAATAAGATACAATCAACTTTTGGTATGCTTGCTTGTTGTTTAGCATCATTTGTTGAGTCAAAACAATATGTTCTATGGTGGATATCTATTCATCATTGGATTCTTGACTAGTGTAATGTTGCACTTGTGGAACATGGATGGGCTTGGAAACTATTTCCCTTGATGATTGTCGACTACTTGTATGATGCATTTTCTGCACTGACTGGATTTCTATACTAGAAATTGGGTGGCCTCTACTCTGGTTAAGATTATAATAGGCTTGTCCAGGAATGTTGTGACTGGATTTGAGGTTCTCCATATGTTTCCTATCCTCAACATGATTTGGAGCATTGTTCATCATGATGTTGTAAGAAGTTAGCAACTAAGAGTAGAATGGTCATGTCATCAACAAGATATGTAATAAAGATCTAGAAACTTATCTTGTTGTTGAAGGTGATGTGGTTTTCCTGTTGTTTCATGTGCATTGAAAAAGGACTCAAGGCTATCTTACTTCAAGGAAAGTTTCTTTTGAGATTCGGGTTCAAGCTCATAACTTTATTTGGCTTTGGCCTCCTTGAGATTGCATGCTTATTGAGAGATGGATTGAGATAGGATTTAAAAATGTCTCATGACAATTTCCCATTTGCTATCAAAGTTATAGAACATGAAGTTTCCTCTAGGTGATGAATCAAGAAATTTCTTGCCATTATCGTCAATGCCATAGTAGAAAATATCTATCAGTTACACTTGGTAAATATCATGGTCTGGGCTACGATGGAGGAGATTCTTGAATCACTCCCAATCTTCAATCAGGGTCTCACCGGGGACCATGGTGAATTGTGTGATCTCCCTGCAAATATTATAGTGAGAGACGGGGAGGTACTTCTCAAAAAAACTAGAATGAAGACACTCCAATGGGGTGATGTGGTTCCCTTCCATGGCATTGTACCAAATTTTGGCATGTTCGATAAATCAATGAATATTTGAATAGATGAAGTTTGACAGAGTACTCAAAATGTTTATTATCTTGTGTGAGGAACAAAGGTCATAAAAGTGTTGGAGATGATCTTAGCAATTATTTCCCTTATAGATAGTAAAACCACTACTCTGGAGCAAAGTGATCCACTGTGTGTGGATCTCAAACTATAGAATAGTGATAGCAGGAGGAACAACTGTGTGTTGTGCGTGAGAGGGCGTAGGGTATGAGAAGTCCTTAAGCTACTTCTTCTCTTCCTTAAGTATTACAGAACCTTGTGTTCTCTATTCGACAACCATGGAATCTCTTATTTCTTAGACAAGAGACTCTCTTTGTGTGGCTAGAGCCTAGTTTACCTTGGAGCCATTTTCTTCCTCATCCATTCTATTATGAAAGCTTGATTCAGATGATAGAAAGTCATTTCAGTCTCTAGATCAAATTCAAAGGGTGATGAGTCAATGCTTTGTGAGCATCACATACACCTTGTGACCATAAAAAGGAGAATTGGCTATGTCAAAACTTAAGGAAGGAATTGTTCAAGTAGATTGGAGTGATTATCACTTGAAAAGAAAATTCTAATTATTCAAATCAAAAGGGCTCCAAAGATATTTTGTTGTCCCCGAAAATAGTGCCATAATTTGATACAAGATATTTTCCCACACAAATTCCCTAAAAAGGATTATCATAGATTTTAAATCCTTAACTCAATTGTAACCAACTCACCTGCAAGTGAAAGGATCAAATACAATATAGTATAGGGTTTAATACCAAAGGACAAGATATTTGAGGATGCTCTGAAACCAATCATTGATAGAAATATTTAAATTCAGTTGTTTGAGAATGGTTATACTTATAATTGGATTAAAGATTGTAAGACAAGAACATATTAAAATGGAGTTAAATTAAATATCAAAACACACTGGGATGTCTGGGTTTCACTACCATCACCTATGTACATATCTAGAATGTTACAAATCAATAATTCCTCAATGATTAAAGTAGGACCAAGTGAATCCACTCTTGTTATAAGATAGATTACACCAGGACTGAAGGCTCAGTGGGCTCGAGATCCTATTACCAACAACTGACGATTCAACCAACCTATAGGATTCCTTCTATGGTCATATCTGGAATCCTACACTTCAATTTGGTAATATAATCACATGTTTTGTGGGATCTATGCTTAGGATTATATCAAACATGCTAGATGAGATATCAATTCAAGAATCAAGAATAAAAAAATGGATAACATTTAATCATATGAAGAAAATTGAGTTTAATAACATTCAAGAACAAATATAGACAATAAGGCTATTCCCCATACCCCAACAATAAGGTCTACTCACTCTTGTTTGAGACAAGAATAAAGATACAAGGAGAGGGAGGAGAAGTCATGCCACTAATGGAATCGAGAGAAGAAACCAACATTCTTTAACTGTCGTAGTCTGCTCTGGCCTTGAAGAATCTAAAGAACTCTATTAAGATGATCTTCTTCCTGATCATGTCCTTGGGCTCCTTGCTATGGAACTTGCTCTAGATCTCAAGAGATTAGAATGAAGGGTTATTTGGTCTAAAATATTTTTTTACTTATTTTCATTGTCTAGAAGCTATGTAGTCTTGCTTTTTTTATCCCACTGCTCAAGAAATTTGCACATCAGATTGCTTGATCTGACACTTATTGGTGCAGCTATTGGTCTTCAAATCATCTGATCAACAAGGGACATTGGTCGATCATCTCCTTATGAGAGTTTTTAAGATTATGTGAGATCGGCCGTTCTATTAGGGAGGCTAACTAATCAAAAGTTGGTCCAAAACTCTAAAGTTACTGATGTCAGGAGCAATTTCAGAATTAATTGGATCTGGTGATCTACAAGGGAGATCGTCTGATTTGGCATTTCTTCATGGCACTATGCCATATGTAGATTTGGTTGCAGATTGCTCAATATGAAGCTTAAAGAAAAATCAACAAAGTCTCTAATGTTTTGGGAAACCTTGAGAATGGATGATCTTCTAGGTACTTCACCTGATCCATAAGTCATCTAGGAAACCTTTGGAATTGGAAGGCTAATCATGTTATCTAGAGATCAAATCTCCCTTTCTTCTTGATAGAATGTGTTGGTAATCTCAAATTCTAAGGTGAACTTGTTCTCAATCTTGAACATGAGCTTGTGGATAGATTCTTGGTTTCTCTAGAGTTGATGTATTCTTTCATCTACATAAGAGCAAGAAATTTAGTCAAAATCCCAGTTACAGAAGAACATGAACACAAATTATAAAACAAAACAAAACTTTTTTTTGGTATCCAAAGTGCATCTCCCTTTTTTTGTATTTTTTCAATAAGGTATGTACAATGCATAGAAAGTAAAGAGAAACATGAAAAAAATAAGGGAACTAGATAGAAAACAACTATCTTTCTATACAATTATAAGCTATGGCATCAATGTCTCTTTTCAAGTATCTCCAAATTGCAACAGCCGATTTCTCAACTCCCTCAAAAATTCTCTGGTTCCTATCCTTCCAAATACCATGGATAGTCACCAGAAAACATTCTCCTTTTCAGAGAACGTATCCAAAAAGCTATGAATAGATAGGGGCAAACGCCCAATATACCCATCAACAATAACCATGTTCCAGACTTTCTGGCTGTACAAACAATAAAAAAAGATGTGGTCAATATCTTTAATGCTACTTTTGCATAGCTCACATCTAGATGGGAAGCAAAACCCTCTTCTATGAAGAAAAGTTTGGGTCAGAATCCTTCTAAGCATGACTTTCCAATAGAAAATTTTGCATTTGTTAGGCACCTTAGACTTCCATATCCATTTATACCATGGAACTTTCATATCTTTCTTACGAAAAACCTCCCAGAAATCCTTCATTCTCTTAGGAGACATATCATTGAAGAGAATCTTATCCAAAGAACTCGATCCATGTGTAAAATAAAAAGAATTCAGAACAGAGGTAATTCTGTTAACATTGCGAGATCTACAGACAATCCAGTCACCATTGTTAGTTAGCTCAGCAATCTTGACAAATTTTCCTTTTCCTAACAGCATAATATCACTGTCTTCTAAGAAATCAGTTAGAAAACTTTTATGATAGACCCAAGGGTCCGTCCAAAACATAGTGGATTCACCATTTCCAACACTCCAGTGAATATAGGGTAACATACTATCTCTGACACTTAATAATTGTCTCCACACCCAAGAAGAGTGCGGTTTGGACTTGATGCTCCTGATTGAATCCCCTTTCAAGTATTTGGCATGAATCCATCTAATCCTCAAATTGTCTTATTTCAATCCAATATTCCAAACATCGAGAGCCAAGAAAGCCTCTACTACATCTTTAGTGCGTTTTACACTTAGACCTCCTTCAGATTTGGGTTTGTAGATGTCCTCCCAAGAGATAGTATGGATAGTGTTCTTAAATTCAACACCACCCCATAAGAAGTCCCTGCAGTACTTGTCAACTTCATTTGATATTGATGTTTGAATGGGAAATGAAGATGCCCAATATAAGTGAAAGGCTGTGAGAGTAGAAGAGATCAGCTCCAATCGACCACCAAAAGAGAGGTTGCGAGCCTTCCATCCTTCCAGCCTTTTACAAATTTGTTCCATCAAGGGAGCACATAACCTTTTGGTGAGTCTGCCTTTGAAAAGAGGAAGGCCTAGATACTTCATAGGCAGATTACCAATCTTAAAACCTAGGATATCTTCTATCATTTTAGAATCAGCGGAAGCATTACAGAAAACCATGCTTTTATCACAACTTATAAGAAGACCAGAGATATTACTAAAGCTATTGAGAAGATTATTGAGACCTTGCATGGATTTTTCAAAAGCTTCAGAGAATATGACTACATCGTCAGCAAATAAAGCATGAGACAATTCACTAAAATCTCGAATAGAGGCAAATTGTTTATCTTTAACACCAAATCTCAGGATGCTAGACAGTCCTTCCAAAGCAAGAACAAACAGATAGGCTGCTAAAGGGTCCCTTTATCAGATCCGTCTACTAGGTTTGAAGGCTTCCCCTAGTACACCATTAAACAACACTTTTAGGCTAGTAGTATTAAAAATTTCATGGATCCACTGAATGAAACAGCTAAGAAAATTCATCCTTTCAAGAATATCAAACATAAAACCCCAATTAATCGAGTCATAGGCTTTCATTAGATCCATCTTCAAACACAACATTGGCTTAGAACTTTTTGTAATACTATCAAGAAGCTCATTAACAAGAAAAGTAGAATCCTTAATACATCTACCCTTGCTGAAGGCACTATGGGTAGGATAAAATGATGCTAGGAAGGATACTTTGTAATCTGTTAGCAATTACCTTTGATAAAATCTTATACAGAACATTATAGAGAGCAATGGGCCTCCAATCTTGAACTCTTGAGGCATCCTTTGATTTAGGAATAAGGGTTAGAAAAGTTATATTTACCTCTTTGAGCATCCATCCACTAGAGAAGAAATTTGGAACTGCTCTCACTACAGCTTCCCCAATAATATGCCAACATTTCTTATAGAAGTGAAAGTTAAATCCATTTGGACCTGGTGCTTTGTCACCATCAGCTTCTCGAATGACTCTTTCAATTTCTTCCTTCGTGACTAACTCACACAAAGAGTTGAACTAAATAGGAGAGAGAGAAGGTAGCTTCCATCTATCATCCCATTGATAGTGATCGTTCTAGTTCTCTGCAAACAGACGAGTATAGAAACCCAAGATATGGTCTTGAATAACAACAATATTAGTAACATTAGACTCATCAATGATCATACATCTAATAGTATTGTTGTGTCTTCTAGCGTGAAGAGAATCATAAAAGAATTTGGAGTTTTTATCACCAAGTTTGAGCCATTGTACCCTTGACTTTTGTCTAATGAAAGACTCTTCTCCCTTATAAGCTAGAACAACTTCTTTTCTGGATTCAGTAGCAGCATGTATATAATCAAGAATGTTAGGATTATTAAGGCCTGAGCGAAACATGCATGTGCCTCTTTCAACTTCCTATTCTCGATAATGTTCCCAACCTTCTCCCTATTCCAAGTACAAAGAGCACACTTTACCTTCTTAATCTTTTGGACAACTTTGAAAGAAGGGTTCCCTTCAACCTCAGAATTCCACGCTTCTTCAACAACTTCATAAAAGCCTTCCATCTTAGACCAAGAATTGATGAATCTGAATGAAGTTTTCTTACAAAAACTTCTTTCCCCAAGGTGGGTACACATGATTCTATGATCACTGTGGATAATTTGGATGATAGACCCCCAACTTTGAGGAAAAGTTGTACTGAAAGGATTATTATAAAACACCCTATCAATTTTAGACATTTTAAGTTTACTACCTTCTTGTCTATTGTCCCATTTGTACAAAGAACCACGAAGAGTCATGTCCAACACAGCAGAGCTATTAAAGAAATTATTTAATAAACTCCTAGAATTGTATGACGGTTTAGAAGCACCAAACTTGTCTGAGTCAAAGCGAACAACATTAAAATCTCCAGTGATTAACTAGGGGTTATCACTAATACTAGCATGGATTTCATTAAGATGATCCCATAGAATAGCCCTTTTCCCCTCAGGATTATGCGTATAAACTGTAGTTAGATAGAGAATACCTTCATCCGACTTAACATGACAGTGGATGAATTGATCTCCTTTAGAAATCACATGAACAGAAATATTTTTTCTACTCTAAGCAATAATGATTCTACCCAAGGGGTGAGAATTTTGGTTGGAAACCCAACTGGCAGAACTCTAGGTGTTATTCATAATTTTACTCATCTTCTTCCTTCTTATTTTGCTCTCAAGAATGCACATAATAGAGCGTTTATTGTTGGATATAACTTCCTTAACTGCCCCTTGACGTCTGGGTTTGTTTAAACCTCGGACATTCTAAGAAACGACAGAGAGCTCACCCATTAGGAATGGGAGGAGGAGGAGAAGGATCAATGTTGGAAGCTTCACCTGGCTTGCTACTAGTGATAACATCATTACTTTCAGAATCAATGAACTCCAGTGCTTTAAAGTTGTTCAAAGAGACCAAGGAGCCATTCACTCTTTGTTGTGGTACTTTATGAACAAATCTAAGGGGAGACTTAGTCTTCCTGCTCTGCACCCTCCATTGGTTAGGTGTACTAGCCGGGCTTTGCACCATAACTTCTTTCCCTTTTGTAGTTGGTGTAGAAACCTGAACAGCAGGCCCCACAAGGGTTATTAGAACACTCCCTACTTCAACGAGAGGACAATCATAGAAGGTGTCCACTTCGCTGCTAACACCATTTTTGACTAACTGAATAACTTCCTTACCAGGTATTGTGCTCTGCTTACAGTCACCTTACCCATGGCTGAATGTGCCACACTCCTTGCACACATCAGGAAACCATTCATACTCCAATCAAATAGTATCCTTCACACCATCATCACTAACCAGCTGCATTTCACTAGGAAAATTCAAAGAGGCGGGAATGAGTACTTGAATCTGCGCATAATCCAAGCATCGTTGGTGTCTAGTAAAGAAAATCAGGCCTCAACGGAGTACCAAGGAAGCTTCCTACTATACTGTAAACTTCTTCATCCCACAGCTCAAGAGGAAGGTCATGAATCCAAACCCACACTGGCACTTAAGTGAGTTTCAGCTTTTCGAGCGGCTCCCCCCTTTGCCATTTCTTCAGGACCATTGGTTTGCCACCTACAAACCATGGACCTTGCTCAACAGTGATCCTCAAGCCATCCAAGTTGGAAAACCTAATAACAAATAAGTCATGACCTCTAGATAGAATATCAAAATTGCCCTTCGGCTTCTAGATCATCTTCAGATGCCTGTGCAGCGTAGGCCAGTGTGGTTTCAAGCCGATGATGTAGCCTGCTTCTATGTTCACCCATTTCGAGATGTTTCTATTAGCAATGGATCTGGGATACTTCGCTGCTCCATCTACTAGTTCTACTTTGTACCTCTTCAGATTTTGGTCTAGATATGCCTTCTTGGCGAACAGATCAACCCAGTTGCTTGTTGCCAATGCAACTGGGATTTCCTCTGCCTTCCTTTGAATTCTAACTTGACTAGAGGGTTGTCGAGGGCCTACATTTTAGTTCTGCACAGAGCCAGCCCGCAGATCACAAGGATTTGGTGGCGGCGGTAGCAGATTCCCAGTGACGCCAGAATCGCCCACCCCATCACATTCTTTGCTCACGCTCATGCTCTCTCCAAACCCTTTCTCATAACAAAACAAAACATGATGCAATTAGTAATAGAAATGATTAAACCTAGACTAGAAACCATAGCAAAAAATTTAATATCCATTCATCAAGAGTATCAAACCATCTAATAATTATTTTCAAGAAAAATAGGTTTTTTCTGTTAATTAAATAAACCCAAGAAATTGACATTTACATCCAATCTAGCTAGGCCTATAAAACCAAGCCAACACATAGGTCTCCTAGAAATTGACAATTCTGAAGAGTATGTTTACCTTACTTTTGGTTGACCTAGTGTAAATAGAAACACATAATCCTCTTCACTATAGCTGGAGATAAAGGTGGATTCTTGGGCACCATCCTTGAAAAGAGATATGGAAACTACACTTGCATGAAGGAGTGCAGATTCCTCATAAAGCTTTTCATGTTGGTATAAATGGGTAAGAGTTGGTGTAGAGAGGTATGCTATATATGATGGGGGCTGCATCTGTAGGGATTTTGGGGAAGATGGCAAAGTGGTATATCAAAAACAAATCTATTTTGTTTAACCTTATCCATTGTTGCTATAAAATGTCAGTGAACAAAAGTTGTACAAAGGATAAATATTATACCTTTGTGCATAGTATTTCTCCAAAAACTAGACATGTCTTTGTCAGATAAGAACTCAAACTTTAGGATATAGAGCTGAATCTCTGCCAAAGAAATTCAAACATGCCACCAAGATATGTAGGTCAGCCATCAAGCTGTTGTACAATTTTCTTCATTGTAGCACCATGTTGTTTTCTTGTGGAACATCCTCTTCAAGCCTCTACACAAGTGCCTCAGACTCTACACAAGTGCCTTGTCCTCTACTTCATCCATGTAGTAGAAAAAGTATTTTTGATGTGCAAGTAATCCTAGAGGTCCCTTCCTTCTCCTATCTTGGATGGGTTTTCTTAGGGAATTTTTTTTCTCATCAAGAGATATAAGTCATGTCCAACTTGTCTCATAAGTTGTGTCTCATGTGTGTCACTATAATAAGAGGAACTCGCTTAATATAGGAGAGTCATGGAATTGGAATTTCTTAATTCTAGTACCTTTCCTAATTGCAGTCTCAAAAACAAAACTAATGACTTGGACTACCATTCCAAACGGCTGACTGGGTCAGTCTAGATCCTAATTTGAATTGGTTTCCAAATGGAAACATTTTCTATTGAATTCCAATCAGTCAAATGGTTCTCCCAATTGGATGAATGGGTCAGTGCAGAGACAAATACAAATCAGTTCCAAATTGAAGCTTTCCTTGTTGGATTATAGTTACCTGACTCACCAAGTGATTCAGCTAATTGGTCAATATGAAATGATAACCAGTCGACCAATTTTTGATCGATTGATACATTGACCCGAGCAATCTAATCACCCAAGTGGACATTGCAATCATCAAAATGGGTAAAAATTCAACATGTTTATGACCCAGAACTATTTGATACATATGTTTGATTGAGAACTTCAATTCCCTTATCCAATATCATGACTGAAGAGAGATAGTCATCACCTACAATAAATGCTAGTTGTGTATATTACTTGTGTCCTATAACATCCACTATAATAACATACTAAGGACATAACAAGAATGAATACTCTAAGTATACATATGATCTCATGTTTAGGTCCTCAACCCAAACCATATGTCATCAATTCAAAATATTCTTAGGAAATTATTAGGCTTATGCATTTACTCAATATGAAAACAAACATAAAAATTGGAATTCCCGTTCATTAATAATCACATCATATACAATGTATCACTATAATGGTAGTTATATGATTCCTCTTAGGGGATGCTACCAACAGTGTCCCACTTGCACTAGAGTCAATCACTCACAAAAATTATTCCAAGTGATCTAACATGACCATCATGCTTCTACTATGAAAGTGATTAACAACATACTTTCATTTGGTACTTGGAACATCTTAACATTATTTCTTTGTATGATCTCCAGTATGAGATGGTAACGCCTGAGTATGCATTTGGAATGGTGACGCATATCGGTCCCTTAGCTTGTGTAATGGTTTCAATCATTGTTGTAATATAGTTATACTATCTCTTCAATTGTTGGAACCACCCAAATTTCAATAATGAACTTCTTGATCCATACTATTTCCTTTGTAACATCATATGCAGAAATATAATCAATATCTATTGTTGAATCAACTATTTTATCTTGATTGGAACTCTTCCATCTTAAAATTCAACCAATTCGGTAGAACTCAAATCTTGATTGTGATTAGTAATCACCCTATTAGTTCGGAAGCTTGCATCAGTGTAACCTTTTACAACCTCCTCTTCCTCACCTTGATAAATTAGGAATTGATGCTTAGTTCTTGTCAAGTACATATTTTAGTTTATGTGAAATCCATATCAGGTATCCAATACCCATGTTACAAAACAAGATAAGTTTATTTATATAACATATATACCTAAAGTGGAAATATCTATCCTCTACTTCTTATTCTTTAGTTACTCAAGGTAGAGAGCTCAGTTTCTCTTCTGATTTCTAGCTTGGTGACAATTTCCTCCCTTTGACACTTCTCCTGTTTCTTTAACTGCAGAAGACTTTGGACAACCTTAGAACCTTTATAAGTTTTGCCTTTTCCCTTGGATTTTCATTTTCCATACCCGACCATCAAACTGGATTTGGACTTTTACTTCATTTGTACCCTAGTTATTCTTAACATTCCAAGTAGATCTATTTGTAGTTTAACAAAATTGTTCATGTTGTAATTCATAACAATTTTTTTGTATGAACCAAAAAATTATTGTGATATCACATTTGTGGCCTACTCTTGGCCTAATGGGAATCCTAAATATTGCTTGACTTCTTGCATACCCAAAAAACTTGAGTACATGAGGTTCAACTGGATCACCTTCCACCAATTTGCACTTAAATAATGTCTTGGAGACTTCATACTTTTGTTTCCTTGCTTGTTCTTGAAACATGATCTTGAAATGTCTTTTCTTCAGAAAACATCCATAACATCATGTTTCTTATTAAGCTCATGATTTGTGGAGAATAATATAAGGCACTTGTTGTCGATGGCATCATCAATATGCTTTTTATGAGCTTCTCATTTCCCCTAGGCACATTTGGAGTTGGTTCGTTTGATACCAGTGTGTCAATGACATATAGCTTATGCTCATCTAGTAGAATAATTTTCAATGTCCTAAACCAATTGTTGAAGTTATTCCCATTTATTTTTTCTTTCGTAATGATTGATCACAACGAGGAAGGTTGTATTTGTGTTTTCCATTGATCTACATAGAAGATATTTGCATGACTCAACAAATTGATTTGATAATTAATTTGCCTTTCAAAAATATGATTGGTCATAATTAATTTTGCATTTAATTAATTAGATTCCCACTATTTTTTCCAAATTAATATCCCTCACTATTAATTCAGAATATTACAACGAGAATCATTTTAGTAAGCCAAAAGCCATAATACAATAAGTCATGAATCTACAATGGTTGACCGCTCACAACTTAACTATTTCGATAGGTAACGAACTCCATTTGAATATTATGCAATTTGTGGATGCATGATTGCAAAACCCTATAAATCAACATATGGAATTTATGCCATCTTTATTTCTCTAGGTGCCTAATCCTAATCAGATCACCAAGTCAAGTCCAACATAAAAGACAACAATAAGATATCCACCCTCCTAAGTAAAAGAATTTATTATCACACTTCCCCAAGGTAGAAATTGCACCATACTAAGTGTTCTCGCACTCACTTGAACACTATTTTCATGTATATTGCCTATGGAAGGTATCTTTAATGTTGATATTATATTGAGGGATTTATACCAATCACTATTACATCTACATTATTATATGTATCATATTCAATAACAATCACTACATACGATAAAATATTAAATGGTAACTAGTACAACTACTTGATCCGTCAGGTGTTGTAGAAATAAAATCAAGAGATTAACATCTAGTATAACCCTAGGTCTTCCCTTTACATGATTTGCGTCCTTCTGACTGGCATTCCATTCAGCTAACCGGTGCCCCAATTTTGGATAGTTCTTGTGTTGTTGATCGATTAATCATCTCATCTTGATCACAAGCTCTCTAAGGACCATACTCTCTATCACTCATCTCCTACTCTTTACCATGGTCCACCATTGATGTTATCACATCATCCTATTCTATTCGTACATGGAAAATGTATATAGAGAGTCATGGAATGCAATCTATATACAATTACATAACCCCTGGTAAAAATCAAAATAGTGATAGTACATGTTCCATATCATACTATAACGATCCAATTGTCATATCCACATCCACCAATCAAAATGATCTTGAATGTGTTGCATTGGTTTATGTGATATATATATATATATATATTTATATATATATGTATGTATATATGTATATATACATATATACATATATACATATGTATATATGTATATGTATATATATATATATACATACATATATAATCATATAGTGATAGTACATGTTCCATATCATACTATAACGATCCAATTGTCATATCCGCATCCACCAATCAAACTCATCTTGAAGATGTTGCATTGGTTTATGTGATATATATATACATATATATATATATAAATATATATATATATATATATTTTCAAATTATATATAATATTATGTGATTGATGTGGATATGATTTTGCACATAAATCATCCAAATAATCACTTGCAGTTTAAAACCAAAATCTATGCTAAAAGTATATGGCGTCGGCCCGAATACCACTATACGGTTCAAGAAATGGTGGCATGGAAGAATAAACAAAATCCTTCTATCCACCATAGCTGTATTAGATTGGTAAACAAAGGACGTAGAGAGGATAAATATTATACATGTGTGCACACTAGTTGTCTAAAAACTAGACACATATTTATTGGTGAAGAACTTGAAATTTTGGCTTTAGATTCGAACCAAACACCAAGAAATCCAAATATGTCACCAAGAAATCTAGATCTGCCACCAAGTTATTTTACAACTGTGTTCCTCACAACACCTTGTTGTTGTCTTGTGAAACATCTTCTCCAAGCCTTCACACTATCATCAACCTCTACTTCATCCACATGGATGAGGGAGAGCATGGTGCACCACCTTAGACACCAATTTGAAGTAGATAAGGAGTTGTTGACAACCTATTCATCTAGGAATGTTTATTCTCCTATCTTGGTCAAACATCCTAAAGGAAGCCTTCTCTCTCGCCAAGATAGAAAAAAAAACTTGTCTTACAAGTTGTATCTCATGTGAATAACCCAAATGGGATGAATTTGTATTTATATAGGAGAGTCATGGGCTTGGAATTTCCAAATTCTCCAATCACTTTCATAATCATAATCTCAAAATTGACCAATAGGGATTCTGAATATGTCGAACGGGTCAGTCTAGATCTAGATCTATATTGGTTTTCAAATGGAAATCTTCCCTATTGAATTCTGATCTTTCTACTGGGACTCCCAATCTACTGAATCCCTTAGTTTGGATTTGAATCAGAATTGGTTTCCAAAGTTAAAATTTCCATATTGGATTCCAATCACTCACATCACTAAGTTATTTGTCTAATTGGTCACTATACAAAATGGAAATCAATTAATTAATAGACAATCAATTGATCCATTGAACCAATCAATCAAATCAATTAATTAGAAATTGTAGTCTCCTAACTGGGGAAGAAATCAATTTGTTTTTGATTTAGACCATTATAATCATATGTTTGTTTGTGAAGTTCAATTCCCTTATGCATCCTTATGCCTTAAACCGGATAGGTCTTGCTTACATTGTTAGTGATGTTCAAAACCTCACAAGCTAATATTGGTGTCTATCCACTTATCACTACCACCAAAGTAATGGGAGTAAGTTGGAGAACAACTTGTACAAATAAAGTGATCAATGTTACCATGACCATATCATCCCTTTGCCATAGATACTTAGATCTAAATTTAGGCATGGAATTGTCATTTTCTTGTCACTAAATCTGTGTTCCTCAAATTGGAACAAAATCTTCAAGATATTGTGATCTCAATATCATATATTGACTCACATGAGCATGGCCATGCATTTCCATAGTCTCTCTTATCAAGTGGTCAGAATATCACCCCAAAGGGGGAAATTTTTTTATTTACATCACTCACAATAATCCACAAGTGTCATAGTGTGCCCAATCACTACCTTTTTGGCAAGCCTTATTTGGAGCATGTTGGGCTAGTGCTCAAACTACAAAGAAAAACAGGTGATTATTATAGTGGCTTCAGGTATAAGGATCAGAGTCACCATTCTCACGCTGTGATATGGCTCTGACATGTCACTACATGACTTCCATGTGTTATTTTCAAGGTTGATTTGTCTAGTACAACTTGTTCTCTAACACATACCCATGTATATGGGTTGATATCCAATATCATGACTAAACATACATAATCATCAATCATCATACAAGCTAGTCTTGTGTATTATTGATGTTTCATTATACCACAATAACAACAAACTAGGGACATAACAAGTATGAATACTCTAAGTATACATATGAACTCATGTTCAATTCCTCAACCCAAACCATATGTCATTGAGTCAAAACATTCTTAGGTCATTATTTGGTTTTATTGTCGGACATGCTGGCCATAAAGCTATTTTTGCTAAAGTAGCAAAACATGAGAAAGCATGTATCGAGAATCAACATGTTTTTATCTCGTTTGGTTTTGATACCTTGGATTCTTAGCACTAGAAGCAGTGGAGCTTCTTAAGAGAGTTCAAAAAGTTATGCATAGCAATGTTTTGACTCCTAGGTCTCTAGATGTCATGTTTTGGAGGATTAGCTTTGCTATTCAAAAGGAATTGGCAACACAGCTTGTTGCCCATCTTCCATCTATTTCCTTGTAATCCTTTGATTATAGACTTTATTGGTTTTAATATTATCTCCATATTGAAAGAATCATAATAAGTGAAATTCCCAATATTAATAATCAAATTATATACAAAGTATTCCTATCACAATAACCATCTGATGAATCTCATGACATACTACCAACAACACCGTCAATGTGAATTTGGGGTTTCTACAATGAGGAGAGGTAGTGGTTAAATAAGATTTTTATTGGTGTAGAACATCATGAGGGGTCCAATACTAGAAAAAAATCATGGGAAAATTGGGTGTTGAATAAGGAAAGCGGTGGAAAAGCAACACAACTATGGTATAGATTACTTAGGGTCTCACACTTAAGGTGGAAGATAACTCAGACTTTCCTAGATCTTGATGTAATGGCTTTGAGTTAAAGTTGCATAATTGAGAGTCTAAGGGATCATGTGACATAAAAGAGTATGCATAACTTGATTAAATTAAAACATCACACTCCTATTAAATCGATGTTTATATTCCAAGCATCCCGAAACTATTTTATACCCAAATATAAACTCCAAATGACTATAATTTCAATGGATAAAGGACCTAAGCATCTTTCCATAGAATGTAATATAAAAGTGTGAATGCGTAAGTGTAAAATTTTAACATTCATTAACAACTAACTAGATGCATATACTAAGATACTATCAACATTAAACAAGTATTACTAATAACAACATCATATATTACATAGTGTCAGTTACATATTTGAGAGAAAATTATACAAGTCTAATCTACACTAATTCAGGATCTTACAAAACGTAAAAAAATGAACACTTGCTCATAGGCCAAGTTCTCCCCAGCTAGCTCTTAACCTAAAACATATGAGAAACAAACATATCAACTCATAAGGTGTTGATTATATAGAAAAATGATATATATAAGGTTTCATAAGTTAAAAACAGTTGAAAAAGTAAACAAAAATGAGAAATAAGAGTTAATTGCTAAGAAAAATAAAAAAAATATGTTTTATTCATTTTAATCCATCATCTCAAGTGAATCATGCATCATAAGGCCTTTATCTAACCTCGAGTTAGAAGGGGTTTTTGAGGGTGCTTTAGGCTCAAAGCCATTACTAGGTAACAATGTTTCTACATGAGGGACCTCATATGACCAAAGTCATCCAAAAATCCTTGTTTGAATGTTTTCACAATGGAGGTCAATATCATGCATTCAAGTGATAAAGTCAAAGAGACAAAATATTGAGTAAGATACTACAATACTACATGCTAATATGTGCAAGTAAACAAGCATATATACATATAAAAAGTTTAGTTATGAAAACCACAATCATATAATGAATAAATCCTTTGTAACTGAAGAATAGATCTGTAACCTATCCTTTACTTTCTAGGTCACAAGAAACACCTGATTAAGAATAGATAACCCTCATCAAGCAAGGTTCAACATGTTACTTAGTTTTTAGATACATTATTAGGGTTTGGTCCAATTAGGTTCAAAGGGAATTGTGTACACATCTGAAGATCTTTTACTGAATTAGGATCCATCATGAAGGTATTATTGAAGTTTCAAGTAATCCTAAGGATCCATCCATTTTTTATGATTTTTTGATGTTTAAAGCATTTACTTGCATTTTAGTGTCAAAATACTCATAATAGGGAAAAATATTATGATTCACCAAGTCATGATATGCAACATGAAATATGGTATGATAACCAAAATAGGATAAGGCATCTTCTAGATAGGTGGATTTTCATCTATGTCTAGGTTCATATGATTCAACATAATTAGCATGCATTCCAATTCCCAACATATTTGACTTATGTCATTATAGCTCAACATATGACCTAGGTGGACATCCATATCAAAAGGGGTCATAAGGATTAGGAAAATCCCTTATTATAAAAGGGGATGACATGATATTTGGATTTCCATAAGAATTAAGGAACAAGAAACATAATTCAAGCCATATAGGATTACATGAGGCAATTGAAGTTGGTTGTGAAGCCATATGAATCCCACATTACATAAGAGTGAGAGACATATAACATTTATGTCACAAAACATCATGATGATACTGAATCCAAAAATCTAAGAGGGTTGGATGCGTCAATTAGGTTCAAGGCATGTTTTGATTATAGTATTATAATGTATCATCATATAGGGGTCACATTCATGCATTTAACGTTATATAGACCAAGGAAGAGCATAGGAAATCAAGGGATGATACTTGTTCTATATATTGGAACAAATATTTTTATTTTATGAATGGAGTAAGTTTTAATGTCATTTAGAAGCAATATTTGCAATTCAGGGCTAATTCCATTACTAAGGTCACAAAACAAGTCATAAATGTGCATAAAGGTTAAATAAAGTGCAAAATTGGTGATTAGGTCACTCAAATGGTTTGAGAGTCGGAAAAATTTACTTCTTTTATTAGAAGGGTGGATGTTTCTAATATGAAAGTGATTAACAACATACTTTCATTTGGTACTTGGAACATCTTAACATTATTTCTTTGTATGATCTCTGGTATGAGATGGTAATGCCTGAGTATGCATTTGGAATGGTGATGCATATAGGTTCCTTATCTTGTGTAATGGTTTCAATCATTGTTGTAATATAGTTATACTACGTCTTCAATGGTTGGAACCACCCAAATTTCAATAATGAACTTCTTAATCCATACTATTTCCTTTGTAACATCATATGCAAAAATATATTAAATATCTATTGTTGAATCAACTATTTTATCTTGATTAGAACTCCTCCATCTTAATATTCAACCAATTCGGTAGAACAGAAATCTTGATTGTGATTAGTAATCACCCTGTTAGTTTGGCAGCTTGCATTAGTGTAACCTTTTACAACCTCCTCTTCCTCACCATGATAAATTAGGAATTGATGCTTAGTTCTTGTCAAGCACATATTTTAGCTTATGTGAAATCCATATCAGGTATCCAATACCCATGTTACATAACTAGATAAGTTTATTTATATAACATATATACCTAAAGTGGAGATATCTATCCTCTACTTCTTGTTCTTTAGTTACTCAAGGTAGAGAGCTCAGTTTCTCTTCTGATTTCTAGCTTGGTGACAATTTCCTCCCTTTGACACTTCTCTTGTTTCCTTAACTGCAGAAGACTTTGGACATCCTTAGAACCTTTATTAGTTTTGCCTTTTCCCTTGGATTTTCATTTTCCATACCTGATCATCAAAATGGATTTGGACTTTGCCTTCATTTGTACCCTAGTTATTCTTAACATTCCAAGTAGATTTGCAGTTTAACAAAATTGTTCATGTTGTAATTCATAAAAAAATTTTGTATGAACCAAAAAATGATTGTGATATCACATTTGTGGCCTACTCTTGGCCTAATGGGAATCCTAAATATTTCTTGACTTCTTGCATACCCAAAAAACTTGAGTATATGAGGTTCAAACGAATCACCTTCCACCAACTTGCACTTAAATAATGTCTTGGAGACTTCATACCTCTGTTTCCTTGCTTGTTCTTAATACATGATTTTGAGATGTCTTTTCTTTAGAAAACATCCATAGCATCATGTTTCTTATTAAGCTCATGATTCGTGTAGAATAATATAAGGCACTTGTTGTCCATGACATCATCAATATGCTTTTTATGAGCTTCCCTTTTCCCCTATGTACATTTGGAGTTGGTTCATTTGATACTAGTGTGTCAATGACATATAGCTTATGCTCATCTAGGAGAACAATTCTCAATGTCGTAAACCAATCATTGAAGTTATTCCCATTTATTTTTTCTTTCTTAACAATTGATCACAATGATGAAGGTTGTATTTGTGTTTTCCATTGATCTACATAGAAGATATTTGCATGACTCAACAAATTGATTTGATAATTAATTTTCCTTTCAAAAATATGATTGGTCATAATTAATTTAGAATTTAATTAATTAGAATCCCACTTTTTTTTCCAAATTAATATCCCTCACTATTAATTTAGAATATTACAATGGGAATCATTTTAGTAAGCCAAGAGCCATAATACATTAAGTCATGAATCTACAATGGTTGACCACTCACAACTTAACTATTTCGATAGGTAACGAACTCCAATTGAATATTATGCAATTTGTGGATGTATGATTGCAAAACCCTATAAATCAACATATGAAATATATGCCATCTTTATTTCTCTAGGTTCCTAATCCTAATCAGATCACCAAGTCAAGTCCAACACAAAAGCCAACAATAAGATATCCACCCTCCTAAGTAAAAGGATTTATTATCACACTTCCCCAAGGTAGAAATTGCACCATACTAAGTGTTCCCACACTTACTTGACCACTATTTTCATGTATATTGCCCATGGAAGGTATCTTCAATGTTGATATTATATTGAGGGATTTATACCAATCACTATTACATCTACATTATTATATGTATCATATACAATAATAATCACTACATACGATAAAATATTAAATGGTAACTAGTACAACTACTTGATCCGTCAAGTGTTGTAGAAATAAAATCAAGAGATTAACATCTAGTGTAACCCTAGGTCTTCCCTTTACATGATTTGTGGCCTTCTGACTGGCATTCCATTCAGGCAACTGGTGTCCCAATTTTGGATAGTTCTTGTGTTGTTGATCGATTAATCATCTCATCTTGATCACAAGAACTCCAAGGACCATCCTCTCTATCACTCATCTCCTACTCTTTACCATGGTCCTCCATTGATGTTATCACATCATCCTATTATAATCATACATGGAAAATGTATATAGAGAGTCATGGAATGCAATCTATATACAATTACATAACCTCTGGTCAAAATCAAAATAGTGATAGTACATGTTCCATATCAAATTATAACAATCCAATTGCCATATCCACATCCACCAATCAAAATGATCTTGAAGGTGTTGCATTAGTTTATGTGATACACACATTATATATATATGTATATATGTATATATACATATATACATATGTATACATATATATACATATATATATATATATAATCATATAGCGATAGTACATGTTCCATATCATACTATAACGATCCAATTGTCATATCCGCATCCACCAATCAAACTCATCTTGGAGATGTTGCATTGGTTTATGTGATATATATATATATATATAGAGAGAGAGAGAGAGAAGAGAGATACATATATATATATATATATCAAATCATATATAATATTATGTGATTGATGTGGATATGATTTTGCACATAAATCATCTAAATAATCATTTGCAGTTTAAAACCAAAATCTATGCTAAAAGTATATGGTGTCGGCCCTGATACCACTATACGGTTCGAGAAATTGTGGCATGGTAGAATAAACAAAATCCTTCCTATCCACCATAGCTATATTAGATTGGTGAACAGAGGACGTAGAAAGGATAAGTATTATACATGTGTGCATACTAGTTGTCTAAAAACTAGACACATATATTTTGGTGAAGAACTTGAAATTTTGGCTTTAGATTTGAACCAAACACCAAGAAATCCAAATATGTCACCAAGTAATCTAGATCTGCCACCAAGTTATTTTACAATTGTGTTCCTCACAACACCTTATTGTTGTCTTGTGAAACATCTTCTTCAAGCCTTCACACTATCATCAACCTCTACTTCATCCACATGGATGAGGGAGAGCATGGTGCACCACCTTGGCAACCAATTTGAAGAAGATAAGGAGTTTTTGACAAGCTATTCATCTACGAATGCTTATTCTCCTATCTTGGTCAAACATCCTAAAGGCAGCCTTCTCTCTCGCCAAGATAGAAAAACAACTTGTCTTACAAGTTGTATCTCATGCGAATAAACCAAATGGGATGAATCCTTATTTGTATAGGAGAGTCATGGGCTTGGAATTTCCAAATTCTCCAATCACTTTCATAATCATAATCTCAAAATTGGCCAATAGGGATTCTGAATATGCCGACTGGGTAAGTCTAGATCTAGATCTAAATTGGTTTTCAAATGGAAATCTTCCCTATTGAATTCTGATCTTCCTACTAGGACTCCCAATCTACTGACTCCCTTAGTTCAGATCTGAATTAGAATTGGTTTCCAAAGTTAAACTTTCCATGTTGGATTCCAATCACCTGCCTCACTAAGTTAGTTGTCTGATTGGTCACAATACAAAATGGAAATCAATTAATTAATAGACAATCAATTGATCCATTGAACCAATCAATCAAATCAGTTAATTGGAAATGGTAGTCTCCTAATTGGGAAAGAAATCGATTTGTTTTTTATTTAGACCATTCTAATCATATGTGTGATTGTGAAGTTCAATTCCCTTATGCATCCTTATGCCTTAAACTGGATAGGTCTTGATTACATTGTTAGTGATGTTCAAAACCTCACAAGCTAATATTGGTGTCTATCCACTTATCGCTACCACCAAAGTAATGGGAGTAAGTTGGAGAACAACTTGTACAAATAAAGTGATCAATATTACCATGATCGTATCATCCCTTTGCCATAGATACTTAGATCTAAATTTAGGCATGGAATTGTGATTTTCTTATCACTCAATCTGTGTTCCTCAAATTGGAACAAAATCTTCAACATTTTGTGATCTCAACATCATATATTCACTCACATGAGCATGGCCATGCATTTTTATATTCTCTCCTATCAAGTGGTCAGAATATCACCCCAAAGGGGGAACAAATTTTATTTACATCACTCACAATAATCCACAAGGGTCATAGTGCACCCAATCACTACCTTTTTGGCAAACCTTATTTGGAGCATGTTGGGCTAGTGCTCAAAGTACAAAGAAAAACATGTGATTATTGTAGTGGCTTCAGGTCTAAGGATCACAGTCACCATTCTCACGTAGCGATATGGCTTTGAAATGTCACTACATGACTTCCATGCGTTATTTTCAAGGTTGATTTGTCTAGTACAACTTGTTCTCTAACACATACCCATGTATATGTGTTGGTATCCAATATCACGACTAAACATACATAATCATCAATCATCATACAAGCTAGTCTCGTATATTATTGATGTTTCATAATACCACAATAACAACAAACTAGGGACATAACAAGTATGAATACTCTAAGTATACATACGAACTCATGTTCAACTCCTCAACCCAAACCATATGTCATTGAGTCAAAACATTCTTAGGTCATTATTTAGTTTTATTGTGGGACATGCTGGCCATAAAGTTGTTTTTTCTAAAGTAGCAAAACATGAGAAAGCATGTATCGAGAATCAACATGTTTTTATCTCGTTTGGTTTTGATACCTTAGATTCTTTGCACTATAAGCAGTGGAGCTACTTAAGAGAGTTCAAAAAGTTATGCATAGCAATGTGATGACTCCCAGGTATTTGGATGTCGTGTTTTGGAGGATTAGCTTTTGCTATTTAGAAGGGATTGGCAACACAACTTGTTGCCCATCTCCCTTCTATTTCCTTGTAATCCTTTGATTATATACTTTATTGGTTTTAATATAATCTCAACACTGAAAGAATCATAATAAGTGGAATTCCCTATATTAATAATCAAATTATATACAAAGTATTCCTATCACAATAACCATCTGATGGATCTCGTGACATACTACCAACAACATCGTCAATGTGAATTTGGGGTTTCTACAATGAGGAGAGGTAGTGGTTAAATATGATTTTTATTGGTGTAGAACATCATTAGGGGTCCAATACTAGAAAACTATCATGGGAAAATAGGGTGTTGAATAAGGAAAGGGGTGGAAAAACAACACAACTATGGTATAGATTACTTAGGGTCTCGCACTTAAGGTGGAAGATAACTCAGACTCTCCTAGATCTTGATGTAATGGCTTTGAGTTAAAATTGCATAAGTGAGAGTCTAAGGGATCATGTGACATAAAAGAGTATGCATAACTTGATTATATTCAAACATCACACTCCTATTAAATCGATGTTTATATTACAAGCATCTGAAACTGTTTAATACCCAAATACAAACTCCAAATGACTATAAATTCAATGGATAAAGGACCTAAGCATCTTTCCATAGAATGTAATATAAAAGTGTGAATGCAGAAGTGTAAAATTTTAACATACATTAACAACTAACTAGATGCATATACCAAGATACTCTCAACATTAAACAAGTATTACTAATAACAACATCATATATTACATAGCTTTAGTTACATATTTGAGAGAAAATTATACAAGTCTAATCTACACTGATTTAGGATCTTACAAAATGTAAAAAAATGAACACTTGCTCATAGGCCAAGTTCTCCCAAGCTAGCTCTTAACCTAAAACATATGAGAAACAAACATATCAACACATAAGGTGTTGATTACATAGAAAAATGATATATATATATAATGTTTCACAAGTTAAAAAGAGTTGCAAAAGTAAACAAAAAAGAGAAATAAGAGTTAATTTCTAAGCAAAATAACAAATATGTTTTATTCATTTTAATCCATCATATCAAGTGAATCATGCATCATAAGGCCTTTGACTAACCTCGAGTCAGAAGGGGGTTGTGAGGGTGTTTTAGGCTCAAAGCCATTACTAGGTAACAATGTTTCTACATGAGGGACCTCATATGACCAAAGTCATCCAGAAAACCATGTTTCAATGTTTTCATAATGGAGGTCAATATCATGCATTCAAGTGATAAAGTCAAAGAGACAAAATATTGAGTAAGATACTACAATACTACATGCTAATATGTGCAAGTAAACAAGCATATATACATATAAAAATTTTAGTTAAGAAAACCAGAATCATATAATGAATAAATCCTATGTAACTGAAGAATAGATCTTTAACCTATCCTTTACTTTCTAGGTCACAAGCAACACCTGATTAAGAATAGATAACCCTCATCAAGCAAGGTTCAACATGTTACTTAGTTATTAGATCCATTATTAGGGATTGGTCCAATTAGGTTCAAAGGGAATTGTGTACACATATGAAGATCTTTTACTGAATTAGGATCCATCATGAAGGTATTATTGAAGTTTCAAGTAATCCTAAGGATCCATCAAATTTTTATGATTTTTTTGATGTTTAAAGCATTTACTTGCATTTTAGTGTCAAAATACTCATAATAGGGAAAAATATTATGATTCACCAAGTCATGATATCCAACATGAAATACGATATGATCACCAAAATAGGATAAGGCATCTTCTAGATAGGTGGATTTTCATCTATGTCTAGGTTCATAAGATTCAACATAATCAACATGCATTCCAATTCACAACATATTTGACTTATGTCATTATAGTTCAACATATGACCTAGGTGGACATCCACATCAAAAGGGGTCATAAGGATTAGGAAAATCCCTTATTATAAAAGGGGATGACATGATATTTGGATTTCCATAAGCATTAAGGCACAACAAACGTAATTCAAGCCATATAGGATTACATGAGGCAATTGAAGTTGGTTGTGAAGCCATATGAATCCCACATTACATAAGAGTGATAGACATCTAACATTTATGTCACAAAACATCATGATGATACTGAATCCAAAAATCTAAGAGGGTTGGATGCGTCAATTAGGTTCAAGGCATCTTTTGATTAAAGTATTATAATGTATCATCATATAGGGGTCACATTCATGCATTTAACGTTATAAAGACCAAGGAAGAGCATAGGAAATCAAGGGATGATACTTGTTCTATACATTGGAACAAATATTTTTATTTTATGAATGGAGTAAGTTTTAATGTCATTTAGAAGCAATATTTGCAATTCAGGGCTAATTCCATTACCAAGGTCACAAAACAAGTTATAAATGTGCATAAAGGTTAAATAAAGTGAAAAATTGGTGATTACGACACTCAAATAGTTCAAGAGTCGGCAAAATTTACTTCTTTTATTAGAAGGGTGGATGTGCATAAAATATTCAATCTTTATCAAAGTCATGCATTTAATTTATTTAACATGACTAAGGTTAACTTTTTGGGAAACAATTATATACAATATCCTATTCCATTATGTATTTCTTTTTATTAGATCAACATGATATATTGGATCTTCATATTTGGATAAGGTATCTATAAGTTATCTCTTTTCAAATATTTGCATGAGAATGTTACAAAATGAGAGGGGGCTTTAGCATGATATTTATTGGTAAAATATGGTTGTTGATTAACAATCAAGTGGCCCAAAAAACTCCCTTGTGCTTCGATGGTGGAGCTACATGGGAGTGGGAACATGCCGAAATTGATGTGTCATCCATTTGGTTTGTTGTTGTGGTAAAGGATCATGCTTGACTTGTCCTAGCTGGGTCAGTGGGTGTTGGCTGCATAGAGCAAAAAGACTCACCCAACAATAGACCCATATAGAGAGGTATGGTGGTGGGTTTATGGGCCCAATATCTTGGCCATAGATTTGATGCCACCCTAAATCCTAGGACATCGTGCCTACTTGCCCAAGTGTTGCCTATGTGTGAAGAAACAACAACAATGGTAGTGGATCTCATCAAAATCCCTAGAGTGTGACTCCCCACCTCACCATGCATCCATGCTTTTAGCTGGTCGTAGGGTGTGCTTTGTCTTAAATTCCCAACTTGTCAAATTTGGAGGCACCATGGAAGGTCTGCAGCAAGAAGAAGAAGAGAAGGTTGAGCTTTACAATGCTAGAGAGTGTGAAAACATGGGGGAAAGAAAGGGAAAGAAGAAACAAAGTGGATGATAAGTTTAATTGCGGAAAAAGGTGACAAGGAAGGGGACCTTAGGCAGTGTCATGGTGGTGGTGGGGTAACTCACAACAGTACATTTTTATGCAAAGATAATAAACAAGGGTTATCATCTAATATGAAACGTTGTGTATAACCCTAAATAAATATGCTACACGGCTGTATTATATCTTTCATTATGCCCTGGGGAATTTGAATTGTACCATTCAAAGTCCAACTGACCCCTGCGAAGGGCTATTCGGTTCCGTACAAGATCTAGTAGTGCCGGTATCCTAAGATCACTTCTCCTCGGCCAGTACGAGTAAAACAGTAGTGACATATCAGTCATAGCTGCCACCACGACGACATATAGTCAAGCTGATAACCACTAGTCTGACCTTGGTACAGGTCATGACACTAGAAACCAGGGTACTCAAACCCAATCACTGAGGTACAACTTTAGTTGTCCTCTAATCACATCATGTTATAATCACCGAGACACGAACACAGTCATTTTCAATCACATCAGATGTATGAGGCATGACCATAGCTAACCTCCACAATCTGCATTATGGATGACAAGGATATATCTTCAACCTTCCACCCCCACATACTCAACAATATGCACTCCCAGTTTCCCTTAGGAATACTCATTTCACCATCTAGTAAGTTCTGACACTGAAGATGTCTCTACGGCACACGACGCTACATGATTAGAGTTGCACTTGATTAGTTATGCCAATTGGGTGAATTAAGGTTGCATCAAACAAGTGGACATACAAACCCTAATTCACTTCTAGCAAGCATATAAATATCACAACTTTGAAAAGATATAAAACGTCTGAAACATAATTTCTCATCTCATCATCACATGGTACTATTCGCTTGCCATTCACGAGACCACACTAGTCATCATACTATCACATGATATAAATCATTTTCAAAATATCACAGGGTATCAACCCTTATCAACATAAGAGGATTACACCTCATTCAGGGCTCAACCATGCCCAAAGTTCATTAAGACCATCATACTGTCACAGGATATAAAATCCTTTTCACAATATCACAGGGTATCAACCCTTATCAACACAAGAGGATTACACCTCATTTAGGGCTCAACCATGCCCAAAGGGCATTAGACCATCATATTATTCCCTACAATATCATCATTATCTTTGCATGCCTTATAATAAGGCTCAACAACATCACATACATATAATACACTAGATCAACACAATATCACATTAATGAGCTAGGAGATATTCATAAAAAATCATAGATGGGTTATATTAACATTAAGAACATTCCTTTATTACATCAACATGAAAGGAATCTAGATATGATTAACTCTCATCATATTCATAATGCACATGTTTAGCATAAGAAAGTATCAACCATGTGGCTATGATAACCACCAATTAACATATCAAGGTTATGATCATATTAAGGAGGTTATTACACCATCATTCCATCATATAAGAATGTTTAACATGAATACTCATATTTATCTATTTCTATTAGAGTTAGGTTCACAAGATAAATTATATTAATGTTACTAATCAACACTCATACCCAAACCCTAACTCACGGCATACCCATGGGATCATGGATGCATAAGGTGAAGCATCACCATCACATTCCATACCATTCTCAAGTATGAACCAACATATAAATCAAGGTGTAACCATCGAGTTATATTATACTAGGGTTTCAACAATAGTAACAGAGTACTCCATAATTATATTAGTAATTCAAGTACTATTCATACTCAATTACCATCATTTAGTTATATTACAATTATGTATAACAACTATACATCATTAGGGTTACATATACACACAATATGGTTATCATCCCTTCTATTCATTTGAGTGAATAGGTAATACTACCTTGTTAAGGGTAACCCTTCATTTGTTGCATCATCATTCAACCCATATCACCATACCACAATGTCACCCAGAACCATTGGATGTTTAAAAGGTAAGACCATTGGTTGCTTATATAAGTAAACACCTTGGATAAACCACCTATGAAGTCCTTTATTTGTGCTCTAGAAAGAGTCACCATCTTACCCTATACATCCCTTGATTTACAACACAAAAAGTTCCATTGAGAGTAGGGTGAAACCCACAATCGACTGTTCAGTTAAAACAAGCCATCCATTGTCAACAAGTAAACTCCTTAAGTTGATCATATAAAGGAAATCATCTAAATCCCATTATTAGGATCAACATATTACATAATCCATCATTCTACCTTATTGGAGGAATAAACATTAGATCTTGACCATTAGGTCAAGTTCATATGTGAAAACCATCAATTACAGTATAGGTTTGACCATTGCATCAAGTGACCAAGAAACCATTGGTCTAAGGCTTAATTGATGCTACAACTACAATGATTAACTTAACATAGGTTGTAAAGACCTGATCCACCATCATTAATGATCATTAAATCACCATAGGTTGTTAGATCAGCACTATATTAATTAATCAGCATCAAATATTAAGTTGACGTCATCGTTGATTGATAAAATCGGTAGGGTACTTAATGGTTGAGCATTATGCTTCTAATTGATCCAAAACCTGACCTAAGGGGTGAACACATGTTGTCACCATCATATGACACCTTTGATCATGACCATCAGTTGTCATGAAGACAACACCATCGGGTTGCTGCAATGGTACCATCATCGGGTCATGGGTTTATAGAAGAAATCAGCTTAAAACCCTAAAATTGACCATTGGTTGATAGGTGCTTAGCACCATAGGTTGTCAAACCAACCTGATCCAAGTCATATTATACATTACAAATAATGTACACATGATCACATGTTCATATAGAACTGAAATCAGAATAGGGAACATTATAAAAATCAAAATCCAAGTCAAGCATAGCTTTTTAGTGCATAAATCATCATTTTCAGGCAAGAACATGATCTAGAAAGCTTATGATAAGCAATAAACGTGGAGCAAGTTATAAAACTTACCTCTAATGAGAAGATGAAACCCCACACAGAAGAAAACTCGAGCATGTATGGGAGAAAATCCAAGAATAAGCTATGAATTCATCAATCTAGCACCATTCTTTATCAAATGAGCAAACCCTAAGCATAAGGAGCAAGAAAGGTAGGGTTTTAGAGCTTTAGAGCAAGTTCTACCATGGAACAACAAGGTTTCGACCTGGAGAAAACTAGGAGGAAGGATAGAAAAGAAATGAATGGAGGAAAGAAGGGAATTCTTACTCTTTTAGGTCAAGATCACTAGAAGGAAGCTTTTTCAACCATAAAATGAAGTCAATTACAACCCTAGATCCTTTTTCCAAGAAGATCCCCACTTTCTTCTTCCTTGGACAGAAAAATTCATAGAAGCACAGAGGGAGAACGAGGTTGGGAGAAGGAGGGAAGTGGTGGAGAGAAAATGTCTCGTTTTGGTGCTTGGGGATAAGTATATGAACTTTAAGATAAAGCAAAAAGAAAAAGTTGAAGTTCTAGTATCTATCCAAGTGTCCATGACTTTAATTTATTAAGAATATACAGGCACACACACAAGCAGCTCCCCCACCATGTGTATAGACCTACTTATCTTTCCTTTGTCGAATTTCTCAGCCAATCAAATAATTCATTAGTTGATAGCTACTAAAGGTAGCTCATCCGTGAAGGGGAAAACCCTAAAATACCCTTGGAGAAAACACCTTCAAACCAAGGTTTAAAAAGGCACCGCATGACTCAACAAGCTCAAGAATGATGAGAGAATATCCCAGGAATATAATGCAAGTGATTAATAGCAAAGAAAATCTCTCAATTGGGCAAATTGTAGAAAAGTCCAAAATGTGCATAAAATTGCATAACTTGCTCAAACAATGTCCAAATTGGACCAAATTTGAAAATTAATCTTGTATTATGATTTAAAAGCATATCACAAGGTTATATTAGGATTATAAGAATTAAATTATTATAATTAAGATTGTTCAACTCACTAAGAAAGTTTAGGGACCTTACAATTTCATGCATGGTTTAGTTCCCTCAAAGTTCTATCAATTATCAAAAATTAAGTTTATTACGTTTCATTTAGACTTGGAGTTAAGAATGTCTACACAAATATTACTCAAAATACACTATCAAAGGGATCACTAAAAAAATCTTATAATTACAAGATGACATCTTTTGTATAAGGTATGGGTTTCATATTAGGTCAAGCTTATAACATTGACTTAACACATATATCAAGTTTAACGTATGTGAGATACTTTCACAAATTTTTCATTATCTTTATGAACACCATTATTTTCAGCATCAAGATTTTGAACTATCTCAATTTTAGCTAAATGGAGCTTTCTAAGCTCAAGACACTCAAGCTAAGACCCATATGTGTCGAATAAAGATGTACCATCGACCAACATCTACTTATACCAAACATATACCAAACTTCTAAAAACAAGGAAAATAATAAGATTCCTTTACATGGAACCACTAACCAGAGTATGAGGATATAACGAACCAAAACCTAGAATCCTACTCTATTCTTTTTTAACAAAGCTAGTGCAGTTTGTTCTTTAGATGTGACCAAACAAGGATACAATTAAAATACATTTACATAATAATTTAAATATATGCTAACATGAAAGTAAATTCATGAAATATATTACATATATTTCCTTTTCTCATGTAATGGAAGAAAATTTGATTACCTTAATTAATGTATGTAGGTATCCAATTAATAGACAATTATTGTGCTTGTTCAACCATTTCCATGTACTCATTCTATTCACGTTTCATGCATATAAGTTAATAAGGATGATGTAAATTCAAACATGGTAATTTACTTTTCATATCTTATGTCCCATGGTCAACATGTTGTCATTACTATATCATTTTCTATAGTAAAATTTACAAACATGTAAAGGACCCTCATGTTTAAGTAATGTCTAATACTCATGTTTTTATACAATGTAACACTTTCATGTCAAGATCAAGATTCATGTTCAATAGGGGGTGATGCAATTCTGTTAGAGATAATATAAGTTCAATAAGTGACAAGCAAAAATGTATTAAAATAGTGTTATAAGATTCTTAATCTTCATCCTCTTTTGCCATCAAAACATCTCCTTGAAATGAAGGGTGTTCCTTGAATCATGCGCTCTTTAGTGGGAATTTATCTAGAGAACTAATGTGACAATATGAAATTTTACATATGCATAGCATGTTAGGTTGGAAATTTTGGTAAATATATTTCTGACTCTTGTAAAATGGGACGAAAGGTGATTTTTACACTTATATGGAACTCTCACAATGATTAAAGACTGAGCTCAAACAAGCTTACAAAAGATCCCAATTTCTTAGGCTAAAACTCTCTACTGATCCCATGTGCACTTCATAATAGTTGTATAGTAGCTTTACTCCATGTTCAATCTTTGCAAAGGTAATCAACTCATCAAATGCTTGGCCTCCATGCTTCCTTTTGTTTCATTCAAACCAGATGTAGTGTGCACAAGCAATGAAACACCAAAGAGTTATGAGTTCATTTCCTTCTCTCGAACAGCTAATGGACGTGAAGACTTGTTTAAGACTTCCATCATGCTTCATCTTGTTCTTTAAAATTCGCACACCCTCGTAGATATTTCCAATTTTTGCAAGCACCAAATAGATGCTTAGTGTCGTCCTCATGTTCATTGCATAAGTAACACTTTTTATGAATGGATGGATTCCATCTTCTAACTCTATCAAAAGCCGATAGAAAATCTTTATATGCTCTATACACTACGAGGCTCCATATCACATTGTGGTATTGAATCTAGAGGGTCATAAAAGCTTCATCATTTGGTTGCTTTTTTCTACACATATCCCATGAAGAAATCTTAGTTTCAATGTGGACATACATCTCCCATACATCTATCATCCTTCTTCATAGGGTGAAATAGCCGCACCTATGTGTGGGTTTAGTATGGAGATTCATGCCATGCCTCTTCAGCATCCAGGTGGCCCATATAGTATCACCAGCAAGGAGCATACATATATGTTTGATGAAAGCCTTATAGCAAGGCTCAAAAACATCACTTACATATAAGATATACCAGATCAGTAGAATATTGCATTAATGAGCTAGAAAATATTTTATAAACAATCATAGAGGGGTTATATAAACATTAAGAATATTCCTTTATTGCATCAACATTCAAGGAATCTAGATATGATTAACCCTTATCATATTCATAATGCACATGTTTAGCATAAGAAAGTATCAACCATGTGGCTATGATAACTACCAATTAACACATTAAGGTTATGTTCATATTAAGGAGGTTATTTCACCATCATTCCATCATATAATAAGGTTAAGCATGAATAAGCCAAAAAAATCATATAAATAACAAAGTACATGTCTTTAAATAAAGAATATAATTAACAAATTCAATTTTTCAATTTTGGAACTTTTATTCATGTCAGAGATTCAAATTATGGGAATTCAACAACAACCTCAGTTGCTAAATTGAAATTTTGGAACATGAAGACTCATTATTTAATTTTTAAGATAGCGACACCAATCTCAACTACTTTTACTATGTGTAAGTATATAAGAGATAAGATGCCATGCTTGCCAATTTAGATTTTACCTAGGTAGAATATATTTTAATCATGTCTTCGTTTTAATTTGATTTCTTCAAAATCATGAATATACTCCTCTCCATATGTTGTTTGATCCTAATGGCTTTGGATAGACTTTTAAGGTGATAATTGTCGCTAATGTACGTAAGTGTCATTAAATAGATTGTCATATGATTTTTTTATCTAATTTTATTTTGGAGCTACTAAACTCCAATGATCATATGAGTAACCATAGGGTGGTGTGACCTTGGTTCTAAGTTTCTAACGATGCAAATTTTTATTTCATATGGAAAAAAAATGTTGTGAAAATTGTGCATTGCAATGGATACAAAAAATGGTCCAAAAAAGGAAATTAAGACTATTGAATATATTCATGCTCGAAAGAAAGAGAATAAAAAGGGATAGATAAATATTATGTATGACATTTTTCTTCCTTGTGAGCCAAATAATGGGCAAGATGAGAGAAGAAATGGATGTGTAGAGACAGTTGAATGTACGGGTAAGAGGGAGAGAATTGGGAAAAGAAAGAAGAGAAAAGACAAAAGAGGAGGATATGGGAGGAGAAAAGTGAGAATCAATGTTCTCTAACTAAATTTTATAGAAAAAAGGAGAGAAGAAGTGAGAGAAGAAGGAAAGAGGAAACACAATAAATGATTTGTTTAAATAATATGGCACTAATGATAAAAATGACAACATACAGATGCATTTTGAGTGATACTTATGTATATTACATATTATACATATAAATGGTCCCCACTTTGAGGTAAGTGGGAATCATTTAACAGTTCTAGAAGAGAAAAAATACTTAAATGAAAAAGCGACAATAAATGCTAGTGGCATTGATATCTATAAGAGAGTACCAAAACGAAGGAGACAAAATCATATATTTCCAACAATACATGCAATGTATTATTTGCAAATGCTTTAAAATATACTTATTCAATGTACATATTCTAAATATGATATAAAAATAAAATATTAGTGTATATGTATAGTTGAATACATAATACTGTTGTGTTTGCAAAAAAATGTAGTGTTCCATTAGAAATATGTACTTTCTTCAAGTATATATCTAAATATCATTACGGATAAATGGTACCATGTGTTCTATAATTAAGTTTTATATTTTTGTTAGGAGACCAAAAAATCAATTTATTTGCATTTCTTGATACATGCACAATCTTGTTTTTAATATGTCGTATCATGTTGGCATAGACATACTGATTGATTTAAAAGTATACACAATTTTGTTCATAAATGTATATCCTTAAAACTGAAAGTGTAGAAAGAGAGAGATCGGCATACACAAACACACACATGTATATAGTATATATAAGCATGCAATAAAATTTGTGTATATATAATTTATACAAATAACACAGTCATCAATGATATTTTAATGTATTTTTATACTTCATGTAACTGAACATTGGAATATATGTATTGTTTGATATATTATTTCAGATAAGTAATGTTATATCTAATACATTAGCAATGTGAATATGAACTGGGAAAAAATGTAGTATTTTATCTAATATGTTTTTTCACATAAGTAATGCTATATGTACTTTAGTTAAAAAATTTATATATTTGTTAGGTGACTATGAAACATCAATCTATATGTACTTTTGAATGCATGCACTATTAGCTTTTTAATATGCATTGTTATTTTGGTATACATGTAGTTAAACTGTTGTTGCATAGCACATACATATTACAAACAACAACAAAATATGAATGCTATGCATTTTCTTTTCAAGTTACACATACTATTCAATTTTAAATATGTACTAATTTATTGGCATATATTGTTTAACAAAGTGCCACTCTCAAAGGGCGTCTAATTTCCCAGAGCATGTGATGTGATGCTTCATATTTTTCCATCCCAAACCAATAATATGATTCAGTGCTAATAGTTTGTCCTGTTGCACCCTATATCCAACTGTATCATTAAATATGTCATCTCAATCACGTAGGACGTTACACGAACCTGGGGTTGACAAAATGAACATAATAGGAGTAGACATAGTTTGGTTTGGTTCGATTTATCACTGAAATTATAAATCAAATCGTACACATTGGTTGGTCAAAATTTTAAATCAGAACAAATCTTTAACTACTCCAAAGTGTTTTGGTTTTAAACTGTTACCTAAGAAATTATAAAGTTGTATCCGACTTTTCGGGACAACTTTACCATTTCCCATCAAATTTAACAATTTATATAACAAGAGCTAAAACTATTATGTGTTTGTGTTTGGC